>CM030365.1:176045262-176504952 GCA_017893485.1 Hemerocallis citrina | reverse complement strand
ATCTGTAATTGATGAAAAATAACTCAGTATATAGAGTCTGTATATTGTGTCTGTTTGTATCAGTAGTCTCTAATCTGTACGTGTATTGCACACTCTTTTCATATGTAATAGGGCGGGAAATGTAATGGGTTGTGTTATAAAGTCTAGTCAAAAATATATAGAGTGCGCGTGCTTGAGCCTTGAATTGTAACTACCTACAAAAAGGCCATGGTTGAGTGAATAAAGAACTTAAGCTTTGAGTAACCAAATCACTTCTCTCTTTTCCTCCGAACCCTAGAAATCAACAACAATGGCGCGACCAAAGTAAGCGGCCGCCAGTGCTCCTAACACGATGGTGTTAGAGCCGGCGAGCGACGACTTCAACTCGAGGGATGTCGGAAGCACTTTGTCGGTCGAAATGGACGTTCAGGATCTGAAGTTGACGATAGCGAAGTTGGTAGATTCGATGGTGACGCTCACGTCGTTGCCAGGAGCTGTTGAGACGTTGGTAGAGCAAGTTAAGAAGATGATGCTGATGAATCGCAACGTGAATCCTATTCGAGGTAATCCATCTATTTCACAACCAAATCTTGCAAAGAGATGTAGAAATTCCCAATCTAATCCATTATTTCAGTAAATCAAGAAATGATCATTTGAATTTCCCAAGAGTTCCATTTAAAATGGAATTTCCTGTATTTCAAGGAGATCCGACGAAGTGGGTGTGTGGTGTGGAACAATTTTTAGAGTTTTATGAGATAGAAGACTCTCAGAAGTTGAAATTTGCAGCTTTGAATTTGAAAAAAATGCATCTCGGTGGTATAGAAGACATATTAAGAGTACGAGAAACTTGATTTCTTGGCGAGAATTTGTAGAACTCAACTAGATTTGGTCCTTCAGAGTTTCAAGACTATGAAGGAATTTTGACTAAGTTGGGCCAACAAGGGAATATTGAGGTGTATATACAATAATTTGATCGTTTTTCAAATTTTGTAGGGGATTGGTCAAAGAAACACATTCTATTACTTTTCTTAGTGATTTGAGGAATGAAATCCGTTGGGATGTTAAAGCAACCACAAACTTGAATGTAAATAAAGTGTTAAAAGATCGTTATACTTTCGGCATAGCGAGGATGGCCGTGTATAATATTTCGTCAGTTGTATGCAACTGACGTGCCCACAGTTTTATATGCAGGGCTTGGAATTTACAAGAAGATATAAAGATGAATTTGATGCTGATGATTATTTAAATGTTAAAGTTGTTATAATTGTATATTTTTTATTATTGTACTTCAATTTACTTTCCGCTGCGTTATTAATGTAAAAGACTCTGTTGTAACAAAAGTTTTCAAAAATCCTTGTAAAATTGTACGAAGTGAAGTGTAAAGATCCTGTGGAACTTCGAATTCAGTCTTATTTGGAAAGAAACCCTAGGTTAGGCAAGGGGATATGAAGAAAAATTACAGTGTACAAAGAAATACAGTCAACCACCATTTGTGACCAAGAACACCTCCTCACCAGTGTTGAGTTCTGTTTCCAAGAGCAGTGAGCCACCACAAGCATCTACCACTTCTCTCCACCCCTCACCCCAAACCCTAACTTCCTCTTGTTTTCTTCCCCATCTACACAGAAAATCCATTAAACTTTATACCTGACCCACTAAACATTATATCCGAATCCAGTAAAATATGTTTACTTCAACCTATACCCGACCGGAAACCCACCAACCCGGATTCCAAATCCAAACCCTACTCGGTTTTCAAATAATAATAATAATAATAATAATTCAGGTACTCTTTCTTCTCCAATGGAACTTCAATCTCACTTGCTACCCCACTGCTACATCTCCCTTTTCACTCTCCCTCACATCCCGATCTCCATCTAGATTCAGACAAATGCAGCACCATCATCATCCTGATTCCGACCTCCTCCCTTCTCCTCCCAACGTCATCCTCAACACTATCCCACCCCTTCCGCAACCGGTAGCACCTTCCAGCTCCCTATCCCGATCCCGACACCAGCAGCAATTCCCCTCTCATTTTGATCCTTGCCACAGTGACATCAGTCTCATTCCTCCTCGCAACACCTCTTCCGTTACATCCTCGGCCATGACCATTACTCCAACCTTGCTGACTCCTGCTGATTGGGCTAATCACCAGCATTGCCTTGCTCAGCTAGAACTCCAGCTCTTGGGTCAGTCTATCACTGCTGGCCCCTCTGTCCCTGCATTCTTTGTTACTCCCAGTATGATATCTTCCTAGATTTTAGATTATGGTGTTTCACATCATCTTACTAGTAATTATACACTGCTCACCACAAGCACTATACTTCCATCTCACTCTTCATCCTTACACACTGCCGATGGCTCACAACTTCTCACTACACTCCGGGTCTATTATCTCTCCCTTTCTCATGTTGTCCTATGTTCTTAATGCTCCTCATTTATCCATGAACCTTATTTCCATTAGTGCACTGTGCAATAGTGGCCTTGTCGTTACATTTGATTCTTTCGGTTGTTCTATTACTGATTCTCACACTAGTCAGGAGTTTGGGCGTGCTAGTCGACAGAGTCGTCTATATCACCTAGATTTTCTTCATGCACATAAATCTCATCCTCATTTTGCTGGTGTTGTGCACTCTGATGCTGATCTGTGGCACAAAGGTTTGGGACATATTAGCAAGTCTCAACTCAAGACTTTAGCCCATAATGGTGCCCTTGGTCCTTTTTCTTTTACTCATTTGTCTGATTATCAGGGTTGTCATTTGGCCAAACACATAGCACTCCCTTTCAATCACAAAAACACTTCTCAAACCACCCATCCTTTTCAGCTTATTCACTCTGACATATGGGGACCGTCACCTACACCTTCTTACAAAGGTTATCTCTATTATGTTAGTTTCATAGATGACCGGATGTTTCTTATGTGTCAACGCTCTGAGATACCATACATTTACCAGTTCTTTACGAACATGGTTCACACTCAGTTTGGTGTTCGTATCAAAACCTTTCACTCAGACAGTGCTCGTGAGTACACTTCCACTGCTATGAGATCAATCCTTCAATCTCATGGTACACTCTTTCAGTAATCATGCCCTCACACACTGAACAGTATGGTGTAGTTGAACGCAAGCATCATCACATCTTTGAGATAACTCGCGCTCTTCTACTCTCCTCTTCTGTTCCTCGTTCTTTATAGGCTGAAGCTGTCATGACGTCTGTCTGTCTCATTAACATCACTCCCTCATCTATCCTATCGGCACGTCACCAGATAAGGCTCTTCGACACTCACCACCGGACATACTCCATACTTTTGGGTGCACCTGTTATGTCCTTCTCCCTCCCACTGAGCATACGAAGCTCACCGCTCGAGCTACTAAGTGTGTTCATCTCGGTCTCTGTCCAGAACATAAAGGATATCGTTGTTTTGATCATGTGGTGGGTCGTGTTCGTATTTTCTGACATGTCTCCTTTGTGGAAGACTCATCCTACTACTTGAATTCTCCTGAGGATGCTAGTTTTCTCGATTCCCCTATAGTTGGACCTATCTCCCCGGACCTACATTCACGCATTCCATATGATCCAACTCCTTTGGTTCCTTTCCCACCTCACACTGACGTTCCACCTATTATTCCTCTTATGGAGACACCACCTGCATTCCCACAGCATCCTGCACCATCACCACCTGCATCCCCATACCTGCATGCCCCCCTCCACCTATCTCACCCCCACACACTACCCATCCACAACCAGTTCCACATTCTACACGTTCTACCTCAGTCATCCCACCGGCCCATTACACACCTGATGCCACTGGTCCCTCCCATCAGTTTAGTTTTGCCGCCCTTTCACCATAGTTTCATGCATATCTCACTGCTATACACTCCACACGTGAGCCCAGAACCTATCAGGAAACTATTCAATTTCCCGAGTGGTGGGAAGCTATTGCAGAGGAGTTTCGTGCTTTTGATCAGACTGGCACTTAGGATGTTATTCCACTGCTTGTGGGCATTCAGCCTGTTAGCTGCAAATGGAACTTTAAGGTCAAATATCGACCTGATGGCTCCATTGAGCGGCACAAGGCTCGTCTAGTTGCCCAAGGATTTATTCAAAAGCATGACATTGATTATGATGAGACTTTTGCCCCAGTTGCACAGATGACTACAGATCGTACTCTCCTTGTCGTTGCCTCCATTCGTCAGTGGCCGTTATACCAGATGGATGTGAAGAATGCATTTTTTCATGGCACGTTATCTGAGGTTGTTTACATGCATCCTCCTTCTGGCCTTACCACTCCTCGTCATGTTTGTCGTCTCCACCGTGCTATATATGGCCTGAAACAGGTCCCTCGAGCCTGGTTTGATTATTTTCGCAGTGTCATCACCCAGGATGGTTTCAGTCGGAGTTCACTGGACCACTCTATGTTTATGCGGTCATCACCATAGGGGAGAGTACTTCTACAATTGTATGTTGATGATATGATTATTACTGAGGATGACTCCATAGGCATTGCATCCACCCAACACTACCTTCACCAGCAGTTCCATATGAAAGATCTTGGAAGACTACGCTACTTTCTGGGTCTAGAGATTGCTCATGGATCACGGGGCATACTCATTTCTCAACGGAAATACACATCAGATATTATCTTCGCTGTATGTCTCTTTGACATTCGATCAGCCGATACTCCCTTAGAGCTTCATGTGAAGCTTCGTCCCAAAGATGATGAGCTCCTTCCAGATCCTACTAGATACAGATAGATTGTTGGACAGCTTGTCTACTTATGCATGACCAGATCCGATATTGCTCATGCAGCCACTGTTGTTAGTCAAGTTGTTTCTGCTCCTACATCAGTTCACTACAATGCTCTTTTTCGGATCCTCAGATATCTTCAAGGCACTATTACTCGCTCATTATTCATGTCTTCTACATCCAAATTGGAGATCAGTACATATTCTGATTCAGACTAGGCAGGTGATCCTACTACAGACGGTCTACCGCAGGTTTCTGTCTATCTCTTGGTGATTCGCTGATCTCATGGCAAAGCAAGAAACAGACAGTTGTTGCATGTTCTTCCACCGAAGCTGAGTACAGAGCAATGACAGTTACTACTAGAGAGATTGTTCATATTCGTTGGTTGTTATCAGATATGAGCGTCACACTCACACAGAAGCTACTCCTCTTCATTGTGATAACCGGAGTGCATTGCACATTGTAGGCAATCTGGTCTTTCATGAGTAAACGAAGCACATAGAGATAGATTGCCACTATGTTCGTGAGCACTTTGAAGCAGGGACCATTTCCCTTCATTTTGTTAGATCTTCACAACAGACAGTAGACTTCTTCACCAAATCTCACACTGTTCAGAGATTTCATTACTTGGTGGGCAAAATCACACAGTTCGACCCACCATGTGTTTGAAAAGGGGTGTTAGATATTGTAATATATATTTAGTCTCATATCGGGTTATGTATCAATTTAGTATTTGGTTCTCTCCGATATATAGGCATCATCGTACTCAGTTATAATCATTCCAAAAATCCAATAATATTTTCCAATCTCTCTGTTAACCTTATCAGTACCGACATGGAGAGTCATGTGCAACATTTGAAGTTAACCCTGGAAGTATTGAAGAAGCATCAACTGATTGCCAAGGTGTAACACCCCAAATTTATTTATTTATTTATTTTTTAATCTATAACTCCAATTTCAATTCTTTCAATTTGTATGTCACTTTAAACATAAACTAAGATAGTTATATTTCAAATGAAAATTTGACAGAGTTTCCCCTGAAATTTATGCCCCGAACACAAAAAGCTTACGGAATTCTGCTCTAAATTCCGTAGCTCACAACACAAGCAATATTTTCTCGGCTCCCCAGGCCAAAATGAGCATAAACACACAGGAAATATAAATATCATGCTCTCGGGGCTAAACTCATAATAGAATATCAATTATCAAATAAAAACCATAAATTTCTTCGAAAATGTAGTAAAAATTTTAGAAAAAACCTTGTATACATACCACAGGGCCCGCCACAACGAGATGGGTACGGGTCTAGAACATACCATACTACCCCCACACTATACTCACCATCGTCATCTACATACTTATACATCCAAATTACAATTTAAATCATAAACTTCACTATTCAAATAACTATACTATACAAAAAATTTAAGAATAAAAGAACCCACTCATACTGAAATCTCCGCCTCCTCTGCACTACTGAGGGTATGCAATAGTGGGGGGTTTAGGGTAGTCCTGGGACTCCCCTAACCCCCCAAACACTAAGGGGTTAGCCATATATGGTGTGAGTATAATTTACTAGTTAGCAAATAAATTAAACTATATAAAGAAATTAGATTGAACTTACAAATATCAAGTTAATACGATTCAACCTGAAATCTGAACATAAAAATATCATAAATACGACTTTATATCAAAGTACTCTTCTAATCTGCACCCATCTACATATCCATACCTTAACACACATCACTATATGCATCACACTAATATCACATATAACTTTATTTTACATTCAAATAATATTATATCATACATACACACTTTCTTTACTTCTTGTACTCTTTCCATACCACAATTTGTTAATTATTCACATTAATTTCTCACACATAATTCCTTCATGGTTGATCTCATATACACCACATCCTATCAATTCATGTAGATAATTTCTTCACTTTATATTCAACGACATAGCACTATATTATTTCACATATATAATTTGTTTACTTTTCATATTTAATCACATACACAATGTTCCTCTTTTCATGAATAACTTCACATCACCATTTCTTTATTTTAATTTCTAATTATATAATGCAATTATCTTGTTTTACATACTTAGTTAACCACATATTTCACTTACCATTTATTTTCATTTACAAACTCATGACTCACATTCCTTCATATTCATTTTCTTTCTCATTCTCATATTACATAACATCACACTCATCAATCTTACAACATATTGATATTTATTCTTATCGTAGTTATTCTCATCACATAACTTCACATTCATTCAATCATATATTATCACATTCATTTTTATCGCATTTTGTTCACATGCATTCAATCTCATAGTATCACATTCATTCATATCTTATAACACATATCATAATATCTCGTAAAACGTCAACTTTCATTCTCATTATATTTTACAATTTATCTTTTCTTCATTTTGATTTCATTTTACAAATTATATTAATGCTCATTCTCAGTTCATCATATATCTTGCTTTATAATTCATTCTCATCCCATCATACAACTTTAGTCACTTTTCATTATTATCAATAGTACATCTTACTTTTATTTTTATTTACATCTCATTTGACAATTTTTACTTTAACTTTCCTTCTTGTCTGGTAATACACCGGTAAAATAACACCACACCCCAAAACCGATAGCCTGGGTAATAATCACCGCACCCCAAGTAGAACTTGGGTAATCTAACATCACATCTCAAGCCGATAGCTCGGTTATTATTTTACTTTAATTTTTCTTTTTCATTTTACAATTTACTTTACTTTTCATTTCCATTTCACAACACCACTATCATATCAACAATCCACCAATTCACCCTGAGAGTTGTGCCAAGGTGGATAGTTCCCACCATTTCCATGAAAATAGAGGGCGAGTGGTTCCTGAACACAATTCCAAGGTGCATCGAACTTATTTCAGTTCAGGTTTTATTTTACCATTCATCCTCATAACCATTCTTATCATATAATACCACTTACTTTTATTATTCATTGCATAATACACTTTACTATACGTTTCATTCTCATAATACATCCTCTTTACTTTTCATTCGTATAATGCATAATACATTTTCTTTACTTTTCATATTCATTCCCATAATATAATTTCTTCATTTTATTCATATTAATACACACATATACTTCCTTCACTTTTTCTACACATTTACATAACACCATGTCATCACTTTTCATATTTATTTCCATAACATAATTCTTCACTTTTTATAGATATTCACATAACACAATTTCTTCACTTTTTATTTTCATTCAAATACATGCTTCATTCACTATTATTTTCATTTATATACTCATAACTCATTTTCTTTAATTCTCATCTTCATTCATATACACATTTTCAGTTACTTTCCATATTCATTTCAAATCATACACTTGCTTTACTTTCTCATTTCCACTTCACATTGAATACTTTCTTTTCTTTTTCATTCTCATATCACATTTCACATCATATGCTTCCTTCACTTTCTCATTTCTCTTTTCATTTCACATTTATTCATTTTATTAATTTGTCGACCAATGAGCCACAGTATCCCACTATACTGAAAGCCGACAGCCCAGTAAACATGCGGACCTCTGCCCCCACCTCGGGTCTTACGCGTCCGAGCTTACGTCTTTCTCCCAGCCTATGCAAGCGAGGGAAACACGCACCCCAAGTAGAACCTGGGTACTTCCTCCCAGCCGAAGCCAAGAGGGAAAAACACGCACCCCAGATAAACTAGGTACTTCCTCATGACATCTATCATCGAGGAAATAACTGGGCCTCAAGCCAATAGCTTGGGCGATAAAAACATGCATCCCAAACATAGTTTGGGTAATAACCATGCACCCCAAGCTGGTCTTTGGGTATTAGGAGGTCTAGCCCAAACCCTCAGAATTTCTGTAGGTACTGGTCAACAAAATTTTATTTGTTATTATCATTTTCATTTCATCGCTTTATCTCATCTTATCACCACACAGCATCTCAACTTTCATTTCAATAATTTACCACATCTTTAACTTTAACAGTGCAATTTATTATCACGTTACCTCACATGTTCACATACATCTGATTATTTAATTTATAAGATTATTACCTCATATTATTCCGTATCATAAATGCACCAAAGTATTTATTTACTCACTTATAATATTTTAGGCACATGCCCAACTAAGTAGAAGATTATATACTATACCGCCCACTAGTTTCACTTAAAACATCACTATATTAGAAACATATTCACTCATTAATTTCATCGACTATGATACCTCAACTCATAATCACCCATCTATATTACAACATACACCCAATGGGTCAACATATCATCACACAATATATATATATGTTTACCTACAGTATATTATACGTATATCCAATATATTACCCATAACACTAATTATTCAACCACCACACAGATTCACCATATAATAAAATTTTAACATATAAAAAAATTCCATAGTTTCGGTTAAATCTTCATTTGGCTGAATTCCACAAAAAAATCACTTCGAAACCGCATAAAATTTTGCCACAACACGTCACAACACAATATATATATCTAGTATAAACATACTCACATAATATCCTGCGAAGACTCGAAGCACCACTTCTCCATCTCGCATCCGAAGTCGCTGACATCTTCTATTATCAAATTTCAAAGCAATTAGGGCTCAAAACATCCAAACCAGTCACAGGAACTAATAACACTAATCCTAATATCACTCAGGCATTTTATTGAACGCCTGGGATGCACACGTGCGATGCACGTAACATTCAATTCCTACGGGATTTATCTCCATAAAAATTACTAGAAATCACCCCCATACTATTCTAATGGTTCAACTACAATTTCTACTGTCATGAAAGAGAAAATTCTCATCTATTTACTTCACTTGTATCAACCCAAAACTCTAATTTATGTGCAACTTACAAAATCTCCAATAATTTACTAATTTCTTGCCTCTTAATATCCAACACCTCCGAATCTCCCTACCACAATATTTCTATTCAATATAAATTAAATTCACATAATTTTATACAAACCAAATAAAATTGGTATACCTTCCCGTAGTTGTTTCTCCAAATTGACGCTATCACGTGGAAGAGAATCCTTCAAATAGCATACCCCTGAAATTAACTTGAAAAAGAAGGAGAAATGGAGTTCGGGGGTTTCGTTTTGGGCGGAAACGAAAATAGGAGAAGGAAGAAGGGAAAGAAATAAGGGAGGGGTTTTTTTGTGAAATTAAAAACTTAATAGGGCCATTTACATAATAACCTCCTCTAACCTCAAAATATTACAATTAAACCCTATACTCCACACTTTAATAATACTACTAAGATAAACTACATTAAATTATCTCATATTAATACTCCAAAATTATAAAATAAAACTAAATAATATTTCTTCACCTAAAACTCAACTCATAACCCCAATATATCTTTTACATCAATCCAACACAAATATCAACACCAATATCAATATTTAAAATAAAATATACCAAAAATAATTCTCACCACTCCAAAGAAATAAAAACGGGTATTTTCAGTATTTTGAAAATCGAGGTGTTACACAAGGAAAGTAAGTGTAGTTTTGGAAGGGATTCAATGGGTTATCTAGGACATGTAATCAGCTATAAAGGCATAACAGTGGACTGTAACACCTTAAATTTGTAAAATACCAAAAACACCCGTTTTTATGTTCCTAGAGTGAGGATAATTTTATTTGGTGTATTTTTATTTTAATTATTGATATTGGTGTCTATATTTGTGTTAGATTGGAGTTTTTGAGATATTGGAGCTACGAGTTAAAATTTTATGTAAGAGATATTGTTTATTTTTATTTTTATTTTATAGTTAGGAGGATTATATTTGAAATATTTTGGAGATTTGGGGGCTTATTTGTAAATATTCCTTTATAATATATATATTTATATTATTAAATATTTTCAACCCCCCCCCCCCCATCTAGGGATGGCAAACGTGTCGGGTCGACCCGCGAACCGCCCGCGACCCGCCTGTTTAAACCGGCCCGCGAAACCCCGGTTCGGGTTCGGGTCGAACCCGTTAACGTTAACGGGTCGACCCGAGTCGATAAATTTGCGAACACAACCCGTCTAACCCGTCCCTTTAACCCGCGAAAAATCTCCCAACCCGCCTGCCAACCCGCGGGTTGCAAACCGTTTGACCCGAACGAGTCAAACGTTCGACCCGCGGGTCGAACGGTCCCAAAAACGGCACTATTCACCAGAGCCATTGGCAACTGCTATAGTAGCTGTTTTTTGTGGTTTTTTGTGTTTTTTTTTGGGTTTTTTGTGTTTTTTTTGGGTTTTTTGTTTATTTTAACTCTATAAATACTCCCAAAAACCCTAACAAAAAATTCATACCTTACTCTCTTACTCTTTCTACTATTATTACTCAATTTATTTGAATTTGTGAACAATTGAACAAAGAAGCTAGCAAGTCATATACACGATCAAATTCCGATCGTTTCGAAGTCAAAATTCAACAACGTTCTTCAAGTCTTCAACTCGCCTCCAACTCCAAGTGATCAAGTCTTCTACTCTCCTCCAAGCTCTCCTCGAGTCTTCAATTCTGGATTTCTACTTCTACTTCTATTCTTATTTTCACAGGTTCTTTTATATACGCGTATTCACGGTGAACGGTATCAAAATTTTATATCTCTCTTCTTCAATTTCAATTTATTTTTTAGTTATAATTTTTGGTATCTTGTTTGTTTGTTGGTTTTTTGATCTTCTCTCTCACAACCCTCTTGTTTTCTAGATTTTTTTTGTGTAACTTATCGTCTCTACATTGTGTAGTTTTTTTTACATACACTACTACATATAAACATGTCTAGATCACGCGGTAGCGGTCGTAGCCAAAGTGGGCAAGATTCCACCGGCACTTCCCGTAGGCCACCAATTGTCCCACATAATGAACCCGTCGAAGAGTACCATGATCCTCCTACCCAACAATGGGGTACACATGATGAATTTGTAGGAGACATACAATTAGAAGAAGAACAACAACAACAACCAACCAAAACAACACAAGTTACACAACCCCCTAGTGGTAGGAAAACTAGAGAGGAAAGTAGTGATTGGCATAAATTTTACGATTATATCCCGGACGAAGAAACTCCGGGTATAGGTTTGAAAGTTTGTAAAACATGTTCTAAGCAATACAAATGGAAGAGGGATGAGGGCACGGGTACAATTAAGCGACACATCGTAAGTGTCCATAAAGACCTTCTTGTTGACCTACCTGGCCAACAAAAAATATACCCTAGGACCAGTCTAGTTGATAGCCACCCTTATGATCCCGATCTTGTTCATCAGGAAATGGCCCGACTAGTAATAAAGAAAAAGTTACCATTTTCCTATTCCGAGAGTATGGACTTGAAAATTTTTAATCAAACGGTCTTAAACCCTCATTTTAGAAGAAACCCAAGAAATACTTGCAAATCGGATTGTTTTAAAATGTACAATGAAATGAGGGACGCTTTGATTGCAATTTTATGGAGTTTAATGTAGAGTTAGTTTTACTTCGAATTGTTGGACGGGTGGCAACAATATTCCAATGATGGGAATAACCTGTCATCGGATTGACAATGATTGGATTCTTCAAAAAAGAATCATATCACTTGCCGCGTTGCCCTATCCCCATAGTGGCATTGAAATAGCAAACCGTATTTTAGAAATTTGTGATATTTTTCATATTCGCGATAAAATTATGTGTAATAGTTTTGATAATGCATCTAACAACAATGCATCAATTAGTATTTTAAAAAAAGAATTAAACCCTCCATCTGACAATATTTTTCAGGTTAGATGTGCATGTCATATTTTAAATTTATGTGTTCAAGATGCATTAAAAATAGCCGATCCATATATACTTAAAATTAGAAATTGTGTACATTTTATTGCATTGAGTGGCACCGTATTTCAAGAATGGAAAAATTGGTGAAGGACTTCAAATGTACATTTTAGAAAATTTCCAAAGGATGTTAAACATCGATGGAACTCTACTTTTGATTTACTGCAGGTTGTTACCAAATATAAAACATGTATAAATGATTTTTGTATCCCAAAAAATATGCCAAATTTTCAAATGACTCCTCCCGATTGGTATTATGCCGAATCTTTGTTGAAATTTTTAGAATCTTTTAAAACCGCAACTTTCCAATTTTAAAAATCATATGAATCTACTTCTAGTAGCATTTTTATTTCAATAGTTACTATGATGCAAACTTTTAACGAAATGTTAAATGATGCTTTTGTTGGTGATATTGTCAAACCTGCATACACAAAATTTTTGAAGTATTTTAATCCTCCACCTATGTTGTATTGTGTTGCCATCGTTATGGATCCTCGTATCAAATTAGAAGGTACGAAGAGTTTGATTGAAATATTTTTTAGTTTACTTGGGGATGAAGAAACTGAAATTGATTGCCCTTCTTTTTTAGTTAAATTTGAATCTACATTAAATAATTTGTATGATTATTATGATAGATGTTTTGCTTCTAGTAGTACAACTTCTGTAGTTAGTTCTTCTTCTGCTACTTCTAAAGATAAGGGTAAGAGTAAATTTGATGATAGAACATTTAATTTACTTACACAAATTCAATCCAAAAAACCTAGGACTAATCAACCAAATAAATTAAATTGGTATAACCAACAAGATTCTGAGTCTTCTACTTCTTCACTAGATATTTTACAATGGTAGAAAGACCATGAACACACATATAGTATTCTTAAATATATGGCTAAAGATCTACTAACTCCTCCTGTCTCTACAGTTGCTTTTGAAAGTGCATTTTCTACAAGTGGCAGGGTTCTAACTGATTACAGGAATCGCTTGAAGCCAGATTCATTAGAGATGCTCGTTTGCACTGAGGATGAAGGCTGAAGATAGGACACAAGAAAAAGCATCATCTACGTCCACAAGTGGGAACAACTCGCCGGAAGAACAACAACAACAACAACAACAATAGCAACCATAATGAAGAATTCATGACCAACAACAACAAGTCAACAACAACAAATTGAAGGCCATCAAATTGAAGACAATTGTAAATAGATAAAAAATTGCATTAAATCTTTGCTAGTTATTTCAAATTAGGAAAATTGAAGTAAATTGAAATTGTATATAAAAAATATGTTAGTGCATAAAACAAATTTGTGAAATCTTTATTTCTTATTAGAAATTGTAAAACTTGTATTACTTGAAATCATACGAATAATATGTCTTTTTTTTTAGCAATTTCACTCTTTCAATCTTATTATTATTATTACGATTTTTAAAGTTTATTCTTAAATTATTATTTTTTAAAGTTATTTATAAAAAAGGAAGAAAAAAAACATATCTAAACGGACCAACCCGCGACCCGACCCGAACCGACCCGGGTTGGACCCGAAAGGTTTCACGGGTTGGGTGGGTCGCGAATTTAGCTCCTCAACCCGGCCCGGTTAAGCCTCCACCCCGACCCGAACCCGCCCAAGTCAACCTCCAACCCGGGCGGGTCCGACCCGACCCGGCGCGGTCGACCGGAATGCCAACCCTACCCCCATCCCCTTTCTCCTTTCTTTCTTTCTCCTGTGCTTATCCCCGACCGAAACCCCCCTTCCGATGAAACCCACTTCGGCTGCTACTTCCCCCTCTCAAATGTAGTACCCCGTATTTTTAAATATTATTTTAAAGATTTATAAATGAATTAAAATGATTTTTTGGAGATTTAATAAATATTTTTCTAAAAATTTATCTTCTTACACGTGCAAATATTTTCTTGGAAAGTTCAAAAACCAAAATTATTTTGTGGAAGATCATTATTTATTATTTGAGATTATTTGTGATTTTTCTGAATTTTTTTGATATTTATTGGACCTATTTGCAAATATTACAAAAAGAATGACTTTTGTGCAAAATTACCAAATGGAGTGAAAACTCCAGATTTTTGCATTTTGTGGATGGGTATAATGCCTAGTCAACTCAAGGTTAAAAATTCTACTTTTTGTTTTGATGAATTTGATTTATTTTGCAAGTTTCAATAAAAGATGATCTTTTTGCAAAATTGTCATTTTGAGGGGTAAAAGTGCAAACTTACTTTTCTGGACTTTTCAAACAGTTCTGGCTGGAAATAAAGTGTTTAATTTGTTTTTAAATCTCAATTAAATTGGTTTTATCAAGTTTCCAAGTATAGGGATCTATTTATGTAAAGTTATATTTTAAAAGGATTATTTTGCAAATGTATTCAAAACCCTACTTCTCTTAATTCCGGCCTATTTAAAAAGGTGGAGTGTAGCCATCTTTCGCTGCACAACACAAAGGTTTTATTGTTTTTATTTTTTGGAGATTTAAGAAGGAGATCTTGGATTTCTTGCGAAGGTGAGGCTTTTTCCTATTTTCTATCTGGTCCTCGTTTGATCTCTTCAACAAGGTGAGTGATATGTTTGTTTTGTGTTGTTTTATGTATGTTGTATGTGGTGTTTTATCTATTAGAAAGCATGCTAGGGTTTTGATATGAATACATATCGTGGATTGAATGAATTGATAAGTCAAAAATTGGATCTTTTGTGAAAACCCTAGTTATTTGTGAGTAAAATTGCATGTGGATGATTTTAGATTGTTGGAGAACCTAATATAAATTGTGAGAAGGCTATTTCTTTTGGGTTATTGCTGATTTGATTGAGTATGGTGAATGTTATGCATTAATTGATTAAAGATGAGATTTTTTTGGACTATTGGTGAGTTGGATGAATGCAACTTGGCCATGTTAATGATAAATTTGTTTTTATTCATGAATCAACTATTGAGAATAGTTGAGTTTGATTTTGAGGAATTTTGAGAAGGGGTAATGGATTAAAAGACCATGTCTTGAGGAATTGAGTTGTGATGACTAGATTTGGAGTTTGATACATTTTGACCAATTTGAGGATTCATGATTTTGTGAAAGATTTTACTTGAATTTGAATTTGCTCAAATACTAGGCTTTAATCTGAATATTTTGTTATTTTAATTTATGGATTTATGAAGTTTTCTTTGGTGCACGAACATGCACAATAAATTTACATGAATATCGTATGTCATTGTTTTTGAAGAAATTGAGTTTTTATGTGTTTTTCGAAGGATATGACTATATCTCAACTTATTTTGGTACTGATAAGGTTTGGAATATTAAAAAAAATTATTTTGATGTATGATTGATTCTTAAAAACTCTAGTTTTGATATATGCACACATTCATGTTTTATTTTGAAGAAATTCATCAAAAAGCTATTTTTATCAATTCAAGTGGTTTTGATTGGTTTTATGGATCCTTGTATATCCTATAAGTTGTATTTGATCATATCAAAAATATACTTTTTATAGATTTCGTTTTTATAAAGTAAATCTTCGTATCGATTGAAATATGCACAACCCAAATTGCAGTCTGTAGGTGTGCCAGTTGACTGGTATGTTTCAACAGTCGACCGTCGCTACCTGGCTGCTGTGTTTTCTCGTTTTCTTGAAATCTCGTGCGGAACAGTCGACTGGCCTATTTTTCCAGTCAACTGTCTCTGATCTGTTTTGATATTTTCTCGAAGTGTTGGATTTTCGCTCTGGACAGTCGACTGATGACTTTTACAGTCGACCGTCAATACTTAGAATTATTTTTCTTAAAAATGTTGGATTTTCGCTCTGGACAGTCGACCGATGACTTTTTGCAGTCGACTGCTACTACTTAGATTTTTATTTCTTGAAGTACTGTTTTTTTCGCTCTGGAAAGTCGACCGATGACTTTTTACAGTCGACTATTACTGACATTTTCTTGAGTTATTCGGATGTTCTTTAAACGATTGATTCTTTAAATGTTTTTGGATCTATAACTTACTATTCTAAATATTATTTTTCTACAGAACATATGTTTTCAAGATGTTTTATTGTTGGGTTTGGATGTAGAATTTTATAAAGGATTTGGTTTTGTTGATTGGAAAAGTTTTCTTCAAATGATCGTTTTGACGATGGATTTTTTTATGATATCTCTAGGAGTTGAGTGGGAGTCCTGTGAACCGGCAGTTGAGATTTGTTGAGTTAAACCTGTAGGGGGTTTGGTTTGGTTGTTGTTGAGTATTTTAGTCCGGCAGGATACACTAACTCTAGAGATGGGGATTTTTGTGTTTCAATAATAATCAACTTAAGGACATGCACTAGTGGGGATGTGATGGAACTTGAAAAACGTAAGTATAGGCTCATGGTTTGTTTAGTCCAACGGATGCATTTCAGGACTGTTTGTTGTTCTGTCCCGAGAGGACATTTGTATGTTCGCATGTCGAGGGTCTGCAGACCTATTTACGGAGCATGCAGGATGCATTCGCGTGTCGAGGGTCGGCAGGCCTATTCACGGAATGTACCTGGTGTATCTGCACGTCGAGGGCCTTGCAAGCCTATTCGTGGGGTACACAATTGGGGAGATGAATCCCATCACCGTAGTAGGATTAGTTGCATAACGAGGGTTATCCCTATAAAGTGGAGAACGTTAAGGGCTTGCACCGGACCTATGTACTATGGAATGCATAGAAACCGACAAGTATGCATTAGAGAGTCAGCATATAGCGATTGTGTTTTCTTGACTTGGTTTTATGCTTGTGTTTTTCTTGTTTTTCCTACACTTGACACTTAGTCTAGATTCACTTGATGTTTTCATGTGTTACTTATTACTTTCTTATATTCTTTGATGTTTGCATGCTTCACTTATTGATATTTCTCATTTCATATATTCTTGCTGTTAATACATGTTGTTGATGACTCCATGCTTAATGTTTTATTTATGTTGTTTTGTTTTTATGTCACTGACACCGTTATGGCTGACCCATGTAGTTTTGGGGGTTAGGGTTATCTCTAGCCTCATGTGTTATAGGTAGGTGCTTATGGCTTGAGACTTGGATGCTTATGCTAGAAAGATAATAGACCTTGTGTAATTTTGTAAAAGATTGTGTTGTAAAGAAAAAGTTTGTAATTCAAGGTGTTTTGTATTCCGCTGTATTTTTGTAAGTGGTTGTTGTAATAAAAGTTGAAATAAAAATTATCGGTGTTTTTGGCTATGTTTAATATTGCAATTGAAGTTGATGCTGGGAATCATGCCAAGTATTTCTAAGATATCATATTGGAAATTCGGGGCGCTACACCAAATCCACCTAAACCCTTCGTGAGTTTTCAATTAATTCGAGGGATAGGCTAATTGAAGGGTGCTCTAGCTCGTGGTGAAGTCAATTTGGAGAAATAACAAAGGGAATGTATACCCTATTTTGTTTTATTTTTATAGAATTAAGTTATTTCAATTTCTATTGAGTAGAACTGTTATGGTAGGGAGATTAGGAGATGTTGGGAATAGTAAAGATGAGAAAGTAGCAAATTATGGGAGATTTTACAAGTTGCTAATAAATTATGGTTTTGGGTTTGTAAAAGAGAATTATATATGTGAGAATTATTTCTTTTATAATAGTAGAAATCCCTGTTGAGCCATTAGAATAATTTAGGGGTGATTTTAGAAATTATTTGGGGATAAAAATCCCGTAGCAATTCGAATATTACGTGCAATGCACATGTGCACCACCAGATGTTCAATAAAATGCCTGAGTGACATTAGGATTAGTGTTATTATTTCCTGTGGCTGGTTTGGATGTTTTGAGCCCTAATTGCTTCTAAATTTGATAATAGGAGATGTTAGCGACTTCGGGTGCGGGATGGAGAAGTGATGCTTCGAGTCTTCACGGGCCATTAGGTGAGTATGAATGTATTTACGTATCTGTTGTTTAAAGAAAATTTTAGTATAATCTGAATGATTGGAATGAATTAACGAATAAGGTGTATGTATATATGGGAATTAGTGCTCGGTGTTGGTGTGCAATATGACGATTAAATACTCGTGTCTCTTGTGTATTGATATAAAATTTATAGATGATGGATTAGTTATATATATATGGGGATGAGTTATATGTATATAAGGATGTCGGTATATGGTGAATTGATGTGATTTTGAATATTCAATGTGATGGTAATGTATTGTGTGTGTGTGTGTGTGTGTGTGTGTGTGTGTGGTGTCGTGGTGTGTTGATCTACTGGGCGTATGCAAACATGTGATAATGAGATAATAAATAGTACGGTATACTCATGATATGTGGAGGTAATGATAAAATAAATAATACAGTACAGTTGTGATGTGCAATAAATGATGTGATGATTTTATATGTTAATTACAGTGATATTTCTTATATGTGATGCATTGAAAGGGTAAGTGAGATGGTGATCATTGTTTATGTGAATAAGTTCAAATAAAAGATGAGATGCTATGATGATAAAAGGAGATGAAAATATGAAAAGAAAATGTTAATAGCAATAAATTCGGTTGACCAGTGCAGATACCTCCGGATAGACCGGAGAGAGAGTTAATACCTCAGGGTAGACCTGAGAGAGAGTTGATACCCCAGGATAGACCTAGGAGTGCAGATACCTCCGGATAGACCGGAGAGAGAGTTGATACCTCAGGGTAGACATGAGAGAGAGTTGATACCTCAGGGTAGACATGAGAGAGAGTTGATACCTCAGGGTAGACATGAGAGAGAGTTGATACCTCAGGGTAGACATGAGAGAGAGTTGATACCTCAGGGTAGACCTGAGAGAGAGTTGATACCTCCGGATAGACCGGAGAGAGAGTTGATACCTCAGGGTAAACCTGAGAGAGAGTTGATACCTTAGGGTAGACCTGAGAGAGTTGATACCTCCGGATAGACCGGAGAGAGAGTTGATACCTCAGGGTAAACCTGAGAGAGAGTTGATACCTTAGGGTAGACCTGAGAGAGTTGATACCTCCGAATAGACCAGAGAGAGAGTTGATACCTCAGGGTAGACCTGAGAGAGAATTGATACTCCAGGATAGACTTGGGGTACTGTGGCTCACTGGTCGATTAATTAATAAAATGAATATGATATGAAATGTGAATGAGAAACAGAAGAAAATACTTGGTGTAAAATGAAATGAAATGGTGAAGTAAGTGTATGGGTGGAAATGAATAAGTAAAGTGAAAGAAAATGAGTATATTATGAGGAGCATGAAAGAATGTGATTCATGAGTATGCAAGTAAAAATGATTGGTAAGGAAGCATGTGATTAAACATGAGAAGCAAAGTAAGATAATAAGTATGATATAGTATTAGATGAATGGAATCAAAAGTAATAATAAAATGTATTGTGAGAATGGTTGTGAAATGAGAAATATGTGGTGATATGAGTTGATGCACCTTGGAATTGTGTCGAGGAACTACCCGCCTGCTATTTCCGTGGAAATGGTAAAAACTACCTGCCTTGGCGCAATTCTCAGGATGAGCTGGTGGAATGTTAATCTAATATCGGTATTGGGTGATGAAAATGAGGAGTAAAGTAAAGTGTACGATAAAAAGAAAATTAAAGTAAATTAATAATTGATCTATTAGCTTAATATGTGATGAGTTATCACCCAAGTTCTACTTGGGGTGCAGTGATTATTATCCAAGCTATCGGCTTTGGGGTGCGGTGTATATTACCCAAACTATGTTTGGGGTGCAGTGTATTATCTAAAAAGAATGAGAGTTAATGTGAATTGTATTATGAGATGGAAAATGAAAAGTAGAATACCTAGTGTTGTGAAATGAAAATGAGAAAGTGAAAATAGCGTATGACATGAAATGAATATGAGAAAGTGGAGAAAGCAAGTGTATTATGAGTTAAGAATAAAGAATAAATAAGTTAATTATGAGAATGAATACGGGAAGTAAAGAGAATGCATTATGCATCTTATAAATGATAGTGATGATATAATATGAGAGTGGTCACGAAAATGATTATTTGTGATATGAGTTTGTTGTACCTTGGAAGTGTGTCGAGGAACTACCTGCCTTGGCACAACTTTCAGGATGAATGGGTGAGTTGTTGATATGATGCCGGTATTGCGGGTTGGAAATAAAAAGTGAAGTGAATTGAAATATGTGTTATAAGAAATGAATGAGGTGCGTGGCTAAATAAGTATGAAGAAAAGTGGCAGTGACCTTATGTGATTATTTATGAAAATAAAGAAATGATGAGGTGATGGTAATTGTGAAAAGATGAGTATTTGTGTTGGAGAATTCAAAATAAAAAGTAATGGAATGTGAATTAATATACTGCTTTGTAATTGAGTGTGAATTGAAGGAGTTGTATACATATATATATATATATATATATATATATATATATATATATATATATATATATATATATATATATATATATATATATGATGCATTTAGTGAAGGGTGTGAAGTTATGGATATTTATGTAGATGGATGCAGATTTGCCGAGTACTTGATATAAAGTCGTATTCTTGATGCTTTTATGTTCAGATTCAGGTTGAATCTTCATACCTTGATATTTGTAAGTTTAATTTATTTTCTTTATATAGTTTGGTTTATTTATTAGACTAGTGAATTATACTCACACCAGAAATGGCTAACCCCTTAGTGTCTGGGGGGTTAGGGAGTCCCCGGACTATCCTAGGCCCCTACTGTTACAAGTCCTCAGCAGTACAGAGGTGAGGCGTAGATTTCGTAGAGTAAAGTCTTTTCCTTTAAATTTTATGTATAAGTTCAGTTATGTGAATAGTGGAATTTATGATTTAAATTGTATTTTGAATGTATAAGCATGTAGATGATGATGATAAGTATGATGCGGAGTGGTATGGTATGTTTGTGACCCGTACCCATCTCGTTGGGGAGTACCGGGCCCTGTGGTATGTTTTACAAAGATTTTTCAAAAAAATTTTACCTCGTTTTCAAATAAATTTATGGTTTTTATTTGATATTTGATATTCCATATTGAGTTTGGCCCCCAAAGCATATATATTGGTTGCCTGTATGTTTTTGCTCATTTTGACCTGGGGAGCCCGTGAAATTATTGCATGTGTTGTGAGCTACAGAATTTTGAGCAGAATTCCGTAAGCTATTTGTGTTTCGGGGAAGAAATTACAGAGAAGACTGCCAAAATTTTATTTGAAATAAGACTATTTTTGTTTATGTTAAAGTGATATAGAAATTGAAAGAATTGATTTTGGAGTCAAAAAAAAAATGGGGCGTTACATGGACCCTGATAAAATTGCTGCAGTAGTTGTTAGAAAATGGGTGTTCTATACACCATTTACGAACCAGTTTTTGAACAATTTTTTTAAGTAAGATCCTCAATGAATTATTGAGAGATCTTGATTGATTTGTGTTCTCCTTCCTGAGTAGATCAAAATCATATATTAATCTCGGACTGGATAACATGCGACTTGTGTGCGCCCGCACGACCTCTGGACACGAATGCCGGACCGACATGACCCCATCCCATGCAAAGCCACTTTTTGCTACAGTTTTGATTTTTCTTTTGTAAACGGCTGAAATAAATGCAGAAACGATTATGTCTTCCGTTTCAGTGCAGTATTGAATGTTTTGTCTGACGTTACACTGAAGGGATTCAAAGGCAATGATTGATATCTGCCGTTACAGTGCCGACATTCAATTGATTGTCTGCCGTTACACTGAAGGCATTCTTAGCCTTGCCTGCCATTACAGTTTTAACCCTGGCCCTATAAATAGATGTCTCCCATCTCATTTCTTCCCTGCACCAATCATCTTCTTTCTTCCTCCAAAATTTAGTTCTATTCTGTTCCTCGCTCCTTCAAGTTTGGTAAGTGGGTGATAGAATTCTGACGTTGCAGTTCGGTTCGAGAGTGTTACGTGGTGCCTACGTGAACACTCTGGTCGTTGCATCCTGGGAGACAGATGCCTTCGCACAATCAAGCAACCGGAATAGGCGAAATCTGTTTTAAGGACACTGTGTGATACACAGGCCTCGACTACTCTACCTTGTAACATCTGAAATTGGTTATTTGTAAGTTGTTATTTATTTATTTTATTTTTCTTTTTGGTTTTTCTTTCTCTCCTATTTTTCTTCTCTGATTTTTGTGCCTATCAATCAAAAAGTTCATTGTAAAAGAAAGTTTATAAAGAATTTTTGATAACAGTAGTCAAGTGGCCAGAGCCAAGTATAGTCAAGCAACTGAGGGGTTTCTTAGGCTTGACTGACTATTATAGGAAATTTGCACAAGGTTATGGAAGTATTCCAGCTCCTCTCACACAACTGTTGAAGAAAAACTGTTTGAAATGGTCCCAGTCAGCAACTGAGGCTTTTAATAAGCTCAAACAAGCCATGACAACCACTCCAGTGCTAAGTTTACCTGATTTTTCAAAAGAATTTGTAGTGGAGACTGATGCCTCTCAGGTTGGCATTGGGGGCAGTGCTGATGCAAGAATGTCATCTCATAACTTATATGTAAGGGTGGCAATTGGCCCGAACCCGACCCGGGCCCTCCTAGTTTCGACCTGATAATTAGCGGGCTTGGGCTAAATTTTCTCATTTCGGCCGGGCTCGGGCTCAAATTTTTAGGCCCAAGGAAAATTCGGATTGGGCTCGGACCCAAGTGCTTAGGCCCGATGGGCCCAAATCAAATTTTTATATGTGCATGTGTATGTTTATGTAAACATCATGTATATTTATGTATAAGTTTTACTAAAAAGAGAATATTCATGTAAGTTGAAATGAGTGTTACAATTTATAGATAAGAGAAATTATGTATTGTAGAAAAAATTAATTGCAAATAGACAGATTTGATGTGAATTACACAAAAATTTGTAGTATTCATATTATTGTTTTTTTTTTATCGTATATTATTGTTGATATAATTTTATTTTATGGGAAAGTTATATATTAGAACATGTATACGTAGTTCGGACCTAGGCCCAAACCTATTTTCGGGCCGAATTCGGGCCCGGGCTCGGGTTCGGGCCTATGTTTTAAATTTCGGCTCGGGCTTGGGCCCGGGTCTATATGGGTCCAGCCCAAACCCAGCCCGTTGACAGCCTTACTTATATGATTCAGGGGTTACAGGGAAAGTCTCTCTCTTTATCCACATATGAGGAGGCTTGGCAATCCTCTCAGTTGTTAAGCATTGGCACCAGTACTTGTTAGGTAGAGTTTTTGTTATAAAACTAATCAAAGAAGTAGAAAATACATTCTTGAACGGAGAATCAATACTGAGATTGAAGAAAAATGGCTTCGGAAATTAACGGGTTTCAATTTCAAAGTTGATAAGAAGGGTAGAGATAATACATTGGTTAATGGTTTGTCAAGGAGACAAGAGGACCAGGCTACTCATTGTGCAGTGAATCTTGGGATACCTCAATGGCTAGATGAGATGCAAGCTATGGTCGTTAATGATCCTTATTTCATTTCCCTGGGAGAGAAAATTAATAGGGGAGAATTGTCAACTGCTGATTACAAACAACAAGGAGGAGTGTTGTACTGGCAAGGAAGGATCCTATTGAGTCCAAATACTGAATTGAGAAGGAAAGTGTTTTAAGATAGTCACACAACTAAGTGAGGGGGGCACTCTGGGTTTCATAAAACTCTTCATAGGGTGAAGAGATCCTTCAACTGGCAAGGTATCAACGAAGATATTAAGAGATTTGTTAGAGAGTGTTTGGTGTGTCAAAGGAATAAGGAAGAAACTGTACATCCAGCAGGTATGCTCTCTTGTTACCTATTCCTAAGTTTATGTGGAGTGATTTTTCTATGGATTTCATTGAGGCATTACCCAAAAACAATGGCAAGTCAGTTATATTTGTAGTAGTAGATAGACTGACTAAATATGCTCATTTCATGAGTCTTGGAAACCCATACACTACTCAGATGGTAGTTCAGATGTTTGTGGATCAAGTTTACAAGCTTCATAGTATGCCTACAAGCATTGTTAGTGATAGGAATACTATTTTCTTGAGTTCTTTTTGGCAATAATTCTTTAGACTGCAAGGAAGTGCACTGTAGTATTCTACTGCATACTATCCCCAAACGGAGATTGTGAATAAATATCTTGTAATGTACTTGAGATGTATGTGAAATCAACAACCTAGAGATTGGGTTAAATGGTTGAGTTGGGCAGAGTTTTGGTATAACACCAACTGGCATGCTTCAACAAGTGTTACTCCCTTCGAAGCTCTTTATGGTAGAAAACCCCCATGCCCAATTCAGTATGTCCATGGCACTGCTGAAGTCCAAGTTGTAGAGGAGGCTTTGTGTCAAGCTGCTAAAAAATAATATCAGAACTGCTCAGGAGAGGATGAAGCATTTCTATGATAATAATAGAGTTGAAAGGGAATTTGAAGTGGGAGATATGGTGTTCCTTAAACTACAACCCTATAAGCAATCTTCTTTGAAGGGTTCTACACCACAAAAACTCTCCTCTAAGTTTTTTGAGCCTTATCAAGTGTTGGAGAAGATAGGAAAGGTAGCCTATAGACTTGCCTTACCTGCTAATGCCAACCTGCACCTTGTCTTCCATGTTTTCTAAATTGAAGAGATGTTATGGGGATCATGAATCAGCGGTGTCTGATGAAATTTCTCAGTGGTGGGTTGCTCCTCCTAGTATCGAACCTAAGTTCATTATGGATAGGAGGGTGTTTAAGAAAAACAACAGAATGGGTATTCAATTGCTGGTGAAATGGAAGAACCTGGATGCTGAAAATGCCACATGGGTGGATGTTGATAAATTGCGGGTGAAATTTCCAGATTTTGAACTTGAGACAAGTTCAAACTAAGGGAGTTAAGGTTCTGGTTGAACAATGCTTAGTAATTGATATGTAATTGATGAAGAATAACTCAGTATATAGTCTGTAAGTTGTCTCTATCAGTAGTCTCTATTCTATACGTGCACTGCGCACTCTTTTCATATGTAATAGGGTGGGAAATGTAATGGGCTATGTTATAAAATCCAGTAGAAAATAGAGCATAGAGTGCACATGCTTGAGCCTGAATTGTAACTGCCTATAAAAGGGCTATGGTTGAGTGAATAAAGAACATAAGCTTTGAGTAACTGAATTTCCCCCAAATCTCTATTTTCCTCCAAACCCTAGAAATCAATATCAATGGCACGACCAAAGCAAGCAGCCGCCAGAGCCCCTAATACATATATACATATTGTGATTCATCTCACAACATTTGAAGATTTATTTGATTCGGAATTGTCTACCTTGATTATTTAGCCAACTGCAGTATCAGAAACCTCTCACCGTTTCTGATCTGACTTAAGTATTAGAAACAAGAAACGATAACAGGTACTCCAAGTAACAAAGACATCATAAAAAGATACGAGAAAACTTGGCATTACATATACTGCAAACAGCATATCAATAGCTGAACTTATACAAGTATATATTGAACTCAAAACATGGCTTGATGAAAATTAAAGGGGAAAACAATTTAACCAAATCAAGCAGACCTGTACATGACTATTATCAGAACTAACAGACTACAAGCCTGGAACTTATCGCAAGAAGGTCTATTAGTGTGGAGAAGCAATAACAGAATACAGATTCTATATGTACTCAAATAATTGAAGGTAAATGAATAAGAGAGGACATTTTCATAAAGTAAAGCGGAACTATAAATTTTACAACAGGCAACAGCCTACTACAAGCTAGTTGCAGTGCATCATAGTATATCCTTTGGTTTCAAGAGAATGTTTGAAGCTTGAAACTATATACAAGAGTTTCTAATCATAAATATAAATATAAATATAATCAAAGAGAGCAGCAACAAGCTGTTTCAGGTTCAATAAAAATACAGAATGGTGAGGTATACATATATATATAATGACAACGGCAAGAGCAGTAGTAGTTTATCGTTGAGAGCTACCTTTTCACCTCACCCAACCAAAAGAAATCAGCCTTCAGTTCTTGATGCATTATTTACTGGTTCTTGACACCGACAGCTGCAAAAGCCCAGTGAGGTTTGGCTGGAGGACGGGACAGTGCCTTCACTCCCAGAGGGTTGTTCTTGCTCTGTACAATTATACAACTACTTTAGAAAAAAGCCATTTATAACAGAATACCGAAAGAAACTAGTAACTTTTATAAGACTAATAAAACTTGTACTTATCAGAATTCTGTGGTTGGATTGAAATACAGTATATTTGTAACTTTGTATTGCCAGAGACACATACCTAACACGATGCTTCCTCATCAATGTAGTATTTAAGCATTAGCAATGTGTCAGCGTGTCATGTCATATACTAGTTCTTGTTCAACATTCACATAAATAGCGACACTAATAGCAAAATAAATCAGACTTGTAATCAAAATAGCGCCTCAATGTAATTTTGCTGAGTAATCAATTCCACAAACATAGATTAGTGGCTGATACTAGTAATTTTGATAAAAATGATCAAATCTTTCTTTCATCAAAATTATTTGGTTTGGATGAAATTACAAATTATTTTCTTCAACTAACCTTGGATGTGTGGTAAAACAAAGAAGGATAGAATTAGAAACGAACATATACGAGACATGCTAAAGGTAGCTCCAATCCAAAATAAGTTAAGAGAGAATCGCCTCAAGTGGTTTGGACATGTCACACGTAGACCTAGTAGTGCCCCCATTAGAAAGAGTGATTTGATAAGTATTGAGAGTAGAGTTAGGGGTTGAGGAAGACCTAAACTAACTTGGGTGGAAACAGTGAAAAAAGATATGATAGCTTGTGACCTTACAGAAGATATTGCGCTAAACCGAGCAGAATGGAAAACCAGGATTCATGTAGCCGGCCACAACTAGTTAGAAAAAAGGCTTTGTTGTTGTTGTTGTTGTTGTTGTTGTTGTTGTTAACTGACCTCCATGATGGTTTCTAATTCAACGTAGCATTTCAGTACATTCCATGTGTCCATGTGTCATGTTGTATTGTGTTCGTGATTTTTAGATTGACCTACTTATCGGTAACAATTTAATAACTGGTGATAGCTCCTAAGCAACTTGCTACATCTTTTTGCCCTTTCAAGAATGAAAATATGAAGCCATTTATCTTGCCCTTTCTAACGTGAGAAATGAAGTCCCTTGGGTCTATCTAAGCAATATATATTTTTTGAAACATATGTAGTGGTTTTGAAGCATATGTAGTGGATGGCTGGAAAGAAGCACATAAGTCCTCGAAGGACAGATAAGAAAAAGGTAATGGGTGTCAAGCTAGACAATTTTAAGCATGATAAACAGTGACTACAATAAAATAAAGGTGGATACTATACCATTGCGTTTATTCTCTTCAAAAAGAAACATTTCTTATCCTTCAAAACTAAAAATATTCAAGTCCATAACTACATATTTTTTTCCTTTTCCAATTTCACGTGTATGGCATGTGTTAGTAATCTGTGTAACTGTAATCTGCAATTTTAGAGAGAAAGCATTACCATGAGACAAGTTCCAGCATCAACGTTGCAGATAGGGTAGTCGTGGGGGCAGCAACTATAGTGGTCATCGCAGCAAGTTGCTCCTTCAAGAGGGCAGCATCCCCAGGCAAAGCAAGTCCGACCAAAATTATAAACACAGCAACATGTGGTGCTCTCAGCACAGGAATAGTAATTATCACAAACAGTGGGAGGGGTCACAGGGGAAGGAGGAGACGGGCCTGGGTTGGGCGGGTTCTGACCCTTCTTGATTGGGTATGATGGTTCGATTGCAATTCCGCACTTTCCAACTGTCTCTGCAATGTTACGCTCCATCCTGACATAGCCGGCCTCTCCCCAGTCTGCACCCCAAGAGTTGCGGACAATCCAGTAATCCTTCCCATTCTCGGTTCCATAACCAACAGCAGCAACACCATGATCCAGGTCAGTGCCACATCTTCCGGTGAATATACCCTGCAACACGGGTAAACCAACTTACAGATAAGTTTATAAGCAATTGAATCTTTTAGCACATGCAATGCAATATTTTTTATTATGCTAGCCATATGAAAGGCCTTATTTCTTCCCTTAATGAATATTAACTGTCATCAACACCAATCTTGCTTAAAATTGGCAGGAAAGATAGATGAAAAACAAAGGTGATATCCATGCTTGAGGTCCTGCACTGTAAGATTACAAAATGGTCTTACAGAGCTTGTTAACCTTACAGGCATCCAGTATCCAATGGTAAGTATCTAATCTCCTAGCTCTAAGAGAGATACATTTCTCAGTTGTAAGGATTACTTCGCAGATGCAAGTTATTTGATGAATAACAATCAATTGAACAACACAATGTATAATTTGATTAATAACATTAATTCGTTATCCAACAATAATGTACAAATTTATCAAGTGTTCAGAATTAATAAGCTAATCAAAATTAAAAGTTGCTGAGCACTAACAATCAAATGAGCTATAAAATCCACAAGTTGAACAATTTTGTTTAATAATATGTGATGTTTATATCAATGAATTAATGACTGAACTCCACTGTCTTGCCATTGCTTGAAAAGTAACATTGATAACAAATAGATAACATACAATTGGTGTATTATACAATGTAATAGTCAATATCATATTATATCGAACAAAACCATGTCAAATCTTTTGAATTACACAGAGACAACAGATTTTCAAAACTGCAGGTAATCAGATTTTCTTTTACGAAATAATAAGCATATCAATACACTACAGTATATCTACTAAACAAAATTATGGTTATGATTGAAAATGTTAGTAAACGAAATGGTGCCCACCATCTATCAGTCACTCTTGGATAATTTATGAATTTTGTCGTAGCAACTAGCAAGGACATAGTTGATAGAAGATAGCCAACACATATTAAAGACTAACCTATATGATTGATGTAGGTACACAACACAAGAACATAATATATCATGCAGGCAAATAGAATACTAAAATCATTTAAATTACCGATTTGTACAATTGGAAGGCCCTCCCCCCAGCTTCAATAGCAACACTGACGGGCTGATTGGCAACAGCCTTCTTCAAGGCCTTCTCATCGTTCTCTGGGACATCCTCATATGAATCGATTGAAACAACCCTAGCATTTTTCTGCATGAAATGAATACAGGTCAATGAAGATTAGTACCACATAACAGCATCAAATTCATATTGTTCTATAATTGTAATGAGCCACAGTACCACTGTATATAATTGACTGTGATGATGAACAAAGTATTATTTTCATCAATATAAGCGATCAACATGATCATGATGTCAAGGTCATAATTGCTGCAATTATTTAGAAGCATAATTTCCATTGTTGCATTGCACCATAATTTACAATAATATAGCAATAATCTTTCCTTTTCAGAAAGAAACCTAAGAAAACCGCAACTAAGATAAAAATTCTAAATAATTAGTAGTATTTGTCATGACAGAAAGAGTATTATTGAATCAATAAAAACTATTTTAAGAAATGTAATTGCCATTATTGAATCATAATCTAGAACTGTATAGCAGTTAACCCTCTTTTTGCAATTACAGAAATAGACTTAGAAACATCATAAAGATCAATTTATGATGTAAAAACATATTAAAAAGAGAATAGAGAAACTGAAATGAGAATAAGATGGAGCAGAGCTCATTCATATGGTTCAGTATTTGTGCAAAAATCAAAGAACGCCAAAGGTTAGGAGGGATAAGTGTTAAGAACGTGCCTTTCATTCAATCGCATGAGATGTAATTGACAATTCTCTAGTACACATTATTCATGATTTAAAAAGTTGTTTGAGGTGTTTTATTCATATCATATGTTGTTTATTCTTATTTATGTAATTTATTTGCTGTTTTGATGAAGTCCATGGATTAATTAAATGTGTTTGGGGCCATGATGAGATCATGCCAATGAGACCTAAACTTAATATAATTTATCTAAAATGTTCATAGTCTAACTGAATGTCAATAGATAATTCATAGGGTGATAGTGGGTACAAGTAATCCTAAGACCTGAAATTGTCATAGCATTTTTTGTCTGTCAATCTATGTTTTAGCATGTGTAGGGTATTCTTAGCATAGTGAGACTTTCATGAAAGTTGTTGAGCAATCAATAAGGAATCGATCACTTCTATTAGAAGAAGATAATGACCTATGTGCTCCTATAAAGTGTTGATTCGAAAAGTCTATGGTCAATTGGTCATAGCAAAATGAATTTTAGAAAGGAGTTTCTAAGTATTCATTTAAGTCAATCACTAACGTATAAGACACATTAACTTGTTAGGGTTTGATGTTAATCCGTACCCTAAGATTTTTCGGAACATTGTATGATCGGATGATTTAATTGTACGAGAACTAATCACTAAAGGATATAATTGATTTTAGTAATCAAACTCACATTGTCCGGGTAATCATGACATTTTGCTAGACGTCACTAATGACTCATGGAGAAATAAAGAAGTTTAATTATCTTCATTGTCGACTTAATGTGAGGCCCAATGGATCACACACAATACAAGTATTTTTTTGGAAACTTCAATTTGGAATTTTATTTGACAAAATTCGGAATCGAATAATTTGATATAAAAAGATATATTAAACATGACAAATAGTTCTACTAGCACGGAATGTCATATGGTTGTCAATTTGTTTATGAGATACTCTCATAAACAAATTTTGTTCATCATGATTAAATGATGAATACTCTCTTTCAAGAACATTTCAGTAGTTGGAATATTTAAATTCAAAACTAATAAACATTTGCGATGATATAATACCTTAACTAAGAGATATGAAAATATCTCATTATGGTTAATAATTATATGGACAAATATTTTGTGAATATTTTTTGATACGAAAAGGATTTACATACCATATAAAGATATGACCTCTAATCCCCTCTAAATAGGGAAGAAGAGTTCTTCCTCTACACAAGAAAATATGAAAAGATTGAGACTCATTCTCATACTAATCAGAAGAGAGTTCGAGAGAAATGACGACATTATTCCAAGAAAGGCTTTGCGTGGATCACCGTTGGAGGACGAACACTTAAGCGTCTCATTACTGAAACCACCACGAAAAAGTTCTTGGTATCAGTCAAAGGTAATCCAAAAACCATTTGTTTTTTATCTAATTCGTTTTGATTCATAGTGATTATGGCTATTGAAAAAAAAAATTGTATTACAATATTGTTTGCGCAATTAGATCGCTTCCGCTGCGTTCGTTAGATGCTTAAATAAACCCTAGTTTTCCCCTTCGTAGTTACAACAGAAAATAGTCGGGGGATATACTTAAAAGTACATAATTAGAGTTGTTAAGGAGAAATATGTAACCCCAAAATTGAGGAAGGAGATTTCTTGCAGTAGAAATGAATAGTGAAAACATAACCAATCCAAGTGATACCTGTCAACAATGCCAAAATATATACATATTTGGTATACGGGTAGGTAATAATTTGTATCCTTTAAAAAATATATATATATAAAAATAAAAAAATAAAAAAATCATAACTACCTCTCAAAAAGAACGAAAAAGAAACAGATATGCTACCCAGTGGTAGCTTACTTCAGCATTCTCCTCTCCTTTGTCCTTCGCTTCTATCTTATTCTCTGCTTAACGTCTTATTCTACTTTCTGTATGTATTATTCTTGCGATTTAACATTAAGGTAGGTTTTCTGTTGATGACATTGTGCTTGCCGATGATAATGAGATTCATATAGCTAAAGTCAAGCAATATATGGCAAGCTATACCTCCCAAAATTTTCTGTATGGCAAGTTCCATTTTATGCCTAATTTTTTCTTATCTAGGTATTAGTATCCAATTTGGAGGGACGATGTCATTCAGAATCATAGTTTTCGATAGCAAACCAAATATCCCAACTTGCCATAGTTAAAGTATCTATAGTAATCAATTTATATGCAACCACAACAAGAGGAATCAGTCTAAAGAAGAGAAAGATGTATACCCTATAGGTGTCACATCGACCATCCCGGGCCTTGTAGGGATAATCCTCCTCGGTATCAATCCCACCATTGTTGATGATAAACTCGAACGCATAGTCCATGAGACCACCATTGCATCCTTCATTATATGAGGTGTCACAGTCCACCAGCTCCTGCTCCGAGAGAGAAATCAAATCGCCAGTCACAATCTGGTTGATCCCTTCAACCGCAACAATCGTTGAGAAAGCCCAGCAACTCCCTGTTGAAATAGAATAACAATCCCGTTTATCTCCCCTTCATTAAAATATATGTTTTAACATAACTGGAATAATCAATTACTACTAAGTAAGGACAGCTATTAGTAATTATTTTTTTTAAAAAAGAAAGGAAATTCAATTAAATTTACTTCCGAACAAAAAAAAGATTAGGTGAGAACAATTAATAAATTCCAAAAGACTAAAAAATCCTTCCCCATACAATTTAAGAAATGAATTAATCTCTAATCTCTGATCTCTAATCCTAATATAATAATGAGAGAGTTGGAGTAATCGTATACAAACTAACACGAGTCCCTACATAACTAAATAACTAATACAAAGGATATCTCAGATTCACTGTCAGACTATATTAATTACTAGTATTCTTGATACCAACCAACCATAGTAGACACAACCGAAAAAAATGACCAATACAACCCCCCCCCCCCCCCAACAGGGCCGGCCCCCCACCTTGAGGCCGGTGAGGCGGCCGCCTCATGCCCCCCAATTTTTACGACCCCAGATTTGTATTACCCTGGTAAATATAACACTCATAGCATAGCATGTAAAAAATATATATATATTGTAATTAGAGCCCAAAAATAATTATTGGGCCTTTTGCCTTGGGCCCCGGAAACTCAGGGCCGGCCTTCACACACACCAACATGTCAACGAGTCCTCAAACCAAGGACACAACAGTAACCTTACCGCAGCTCCCCTGGTCTTTGACCGGCGCCACTGCCCCCTTGGTCCTCCAATCCACCGACTCCGGCAAACCATCATCGTCTTTTACTGCGTACCTCTCACTCTTCAAACTCTTTCTATTACTCCTCTTTTTGACTCCCAAGAACTTGGATCGGTACTCCTCGTTGGTCAGATCGGCGAACTTGTTCAGCCCCAGCCGGAACGAGTGGACCCCACGGTCGGCTTCAGCGTTGTGCTCGTCGATGAACTTGAGGTTGTCTTTGAAGATCTCGAATCGCTGCTCTTTCTCGCCGATGGCGTTGTACTGCTTGGAGTGTTCGGCGAGCCAGTGGTCGTACATCTGGTGGATCTCGTCGTCGGACCGTTGGAGGCCGGTGGTGGGGTGGGCGGCGTTGTAGGAGACGATGGACATGTCGGAGGCGGCGGCGAGGGCTGCCGATGAGAGGAGGAGGAGGAGGGAGAGGAGGGAGGCCATTGGAGAGGTGGGGTGAGCGAGATTAGGTGGGGAATGAGGGGGGGCGTTTAAGTAGGACTGGGGAGGGGGAGTGGGGATTTTTGCAGGGGAGGGCTTGGCGTTTGGGGTATTTGGGTTTTGGGGGTGTGAATTATTGGAGGGAGGAAAGATGGAGGGTGGGTTGAAATTTCTGAATTGTTTGAGGGGGGTTTGGTAATTACGGGTGTTTAGTTATTATTACTGGATTATTGGGTGATCTTCTTTATTAGTGTTTTTCTTCTTTGCGTAAATTTCAGAGTTAACCCGTAGTTTATATCTTTGACAGTTTATGATACTGAATTTTTTATTTTTTATTTTTTGTTTTGGCAATTAATTCTATTGGAGTTATTTTATTTTGCATTTTGGTGTTCTCCGTATCTATTAACAAAACTTTGTAAGTAGATCGGATTCACTAAACATAAGCTAACACAACTTATATAAGTGAGTTTCGACTCACGATTTGCAAGATACAACCATGTATCACTTTTATACACCAAAAACAAAATAAAGTGATATATGACCAACTGTGAGTCGAAATTCACTTTTACAAGTTGCGTTAACTTGTGTCTGGTGAATTCGACTTACTTACAAAGTTTCGTTATTTTTTTGAACGTTTTGTGTTATTTTACAAATACGAAATACGCAAAAAAAACATAGATTTTTTAAAAAAATAACTTCAGTAGAGTTAATTGTTTTAAAAAAAAATAATACAGTAATGGTAAACTGTCAAAGGTATAAACTACACTCGGATTAACTGAAATTTATCCTTTTCTTTTCTATTTATTTATGTTGGTTCACCAACTCAAGAATATTTTGGAGTCTATATTCTTCGCCATCAATTTTTTAGATATCAATATTTTTTTCCTATTTTTCTTTGCTCGACTTGCACCACGGCTTTGGTAAAAATGCAATCACCAAGAAATGAATTATATTTTTTAAGCAGATAAAGCAGTGAGTTGTTGTTTAATGTAATTGTAACAGGTATGAAGAACGAATACTAAAACGAGAGGCTTGATATGTTGTGCATGAAAATTTGCATTAATCTGGAAGGAACAATTTCAAATTCAGATATGAAAAATCAGCGGGATAATTTTGAAAAATCAAAATAATTATAAAATGAATTTCATTTTTTTTATAAATGAAAAAAAGGTTAAGATTGTTTTCTAACATTTATCCTTATGGTAATTGATGTTGTTCGTTTTTGGGATGTGGGGGCAACAGGTGTGAGTTCTTGTAATTTGTGTAGCGGAAGATGTGGTACTGGTGTCGATCCGATCCTCGGCTGTAGGACCGGCTCGAGGGTAGCAGGAGGGAGGTAGAGGTTGGATGCTCTGCTTTGATCTTAGTAGCTCGGCTCGGTCTTTTGTACCTGCACACGGCCTAGAAACAATGGGAGAAGTCCCGACGACAGACCTTCCGGCGATCTAGTCAGTCAATGAGAAAGCAACAGTAACTAGGGTTCAGGTGGAGAAAATTTTATTATCTTTCAAAGTGAGAAGGGGGGCTGGTATTTATAGACAGGGGTAAACGAGTCTGAGATCCTAACAGGCCGGGTTGGACCCATTTGCCCATGGGCCTGAATTGGGTGAAGCCCGTTGGGTTGGTTGGACCTGGTGATCGTAGGAAAGCAGGATATAAAGAGATCTGAGGGCCCTGATTGCGCCACGCCCTTTATTCCATATCACAAGCCCCCCACTCCTGCAGGGTTATGTAAAACCAGTTGTAGAGGAGTAGTCTGGCCCTATGGAGAAAAGTGGAAAAGAGTTTTTTGGCTGGTTTTTTAGTGTCGGCACCAAGCCGGGCCGAGTCCTGGCGGTCGAGCACTAGGTGCTACTGCCGAGTGCTGACGACCAAGCTCTGGTGATTCCGTCGAGCATCAAGGCAAGGGGGTAGGCTCACAATGTCGAGGTTGGGAGAGACCGTCGAGCTCGGTTGTTGTGGCTATTAGGAAGCTATCGCTGTGCTCGATATCACTTCCGAGTGTCGAGGCTTAGAGGGTCGGCTCGGAGCGTCGAGCCCATGGCGACTTTAGCTTGAGGAAGCTACCCCTGTGCTCAAGATCACTGCCGAGCGTGGAGGCTCAGGGGGTCGGCATAAGGCGTTGAGCTCAGGCGACTTAGCTTTGAGAAAGCTACCCCTGTGCTCGAGATCGCCTCCGAGCGTCGAGGCTTAGGGGGTCGGCACAAAGTGTCGAGCTCAAGTGACTTAGCTTTGAGAAAGCTAGGGCTGTAAATCGGACCGAACAGGATCAGACAACCATATGTTCAAGCTTGGACAGAAATTCTACTCGGATGGGCTTATGTCCGGCTCAGTCTAGGTCGGACAAAATTTTTATAGTCCGGGCTCGGTTCGATAAAGTATCGGAGCACAATAATACTCAGACGGACTTATGTCCGGCTCGAGCTCGGTAAAGAATTGGACCTAATAATTTGTTCGAGTTCGGTTCGTATAACAGTTCGGACAAACTACGGTCAGACCATTTCTCGAGCCGGACTCGGACGGGTGACGGACCGTCCTGTTCATTTTACACCCCTAGAGAAAACTACTCATGTGCTCGAGATCACTTTCGAGTGTCGAGGCATAGGGGGTCGGCACGGAGCGTAGAGCTCAAGCGACAGCTTTGAGAAATCTACCCCTGTGCTCGAGACCACTTCCGAGTGTCGAGGCTTAGGGGGTCGGCACAGAGCGTCGAGCTCAAGCGACTTGGCTTTGGGAAAACTACCCATGTGCTCGAGATTACTTCCGAGTGTCGAGGCTTAGGGGGTCGGCACGGAGCGTAGAGCTCAAGCGACAGCTTTGAGAAAACTAGTCATGTGCTCGAGATCACTTCCGAGTGTCGAGGCTTAGGGGGTCGGCAACGAGCGTCGAGCTCAGTTGTCAGCTTTGAGAAAGTTACCCCTATGCTCGAGATCACTTCCGAGCGTCGAGGCTTAGGGGGTCGAGACAGAGCGTCGAGCTCAAGCGACTTGGTTTTGAGAAAGCTACCCCTGTGCGCGAGACCACTTTCCAGTGTTGAGGCTTAGGGGATCGATGAAGAGCGTCGAGCTCAGTTGCCTGCTTTGAGAAAGCTACCCCTGTGCTGGAGATCACTTTCGAGCGTCAAGGCTTAGGGGGTCAGCACAGAGCGTCGAGCTCAAACGACTTGGCTTTGAGAAAGCTACCCATGTGCTCGAGATTACTTCTGAGTGTCGAGGCTTAGGTGGTCGGCACGGAACATAGAGCTCAAGTGACAGTTTTGAGAAAGCTACCCCTGTGCTCGAGATCACTTCCGAGTGTCGAGGCTTAGGAGGTCGGTAAAGAGCGTCGAGCACAGTTGCCAGCATTGAGGAAGCTACCTCTGTGCTTGAGATCACTTCCGAGCATCAAGGCTTAGGGGGTCGGCACAGAATGTCGAGCTCAAGAGACTTGGCTTTGAGAAAGCTACCCCTGTGCTCGACATCACTTTCGAGTGTCGAGACTTAGGGGGTCGGCAACGAGCGCCGAGCTCATTTGCCAGCTTTGAGAAAGCTACCCTTGTGCTCGAGATCACTTCCGAGCATCGAAGCTTAGGGGGTCGGCACAGAGTGTCGAGCTCAAGCAACTTGGCTTTGAGAAAGCTACCCATGTGCTCGAGATTACTTCCGAGTGTCGAGGTTTAGGGGGTCGGCACGGAGCATAGATCTCAAGCGACAGCTTTGAGAAAGCTACCACTGTGCTCGATATCACTTCCGAGTGTCGAGGCTTAGGGCGTCGGCAAAGAGCATCGAGCTCAGTTGCCAGCTTTGAGAAAGGATCACTTCCGAGCATCGAGGCTTAGGGGTCGGCACAGAGCGTCGAGCTCAAGCGACTTGGCTTTGAGAAAGCTACCCCTGTGCTCGAGATCACTTCCGAGTGTCAAGGCTTAGGGGATCGGCGAAGAGCATCAAGCTAAGTTGTCAGCTTTGAGAAGGCTACCCCTGTGCTCGAAATCACTTCCGAGCGTCGAGGCTTAGAGGGTCGGCACAGAGCGTCGAGCTCAAGTGACTTGACTTTGAGAAAGCTACCCCTGCGCTCGAGATCACTTCTGAGTGTCGAGGCTTAGGGGGTCGGCGAAGAGCGTCGAGCTCAGTTACCAGCTTTGAGAAAGCTATCCTTGTGCTCAAGATCACTTCCGAGCGACGAGGCTTAGGGGGTCGGCACAAAGTGTCAAGCTCAAGCGACTTGACTTTGAGAAAGTTACACATGTGCTCGAGATCACTTCCGAGTTTCGAGGCTTAGGGGGTCGGCGAAGAACGGCGAGCTCAATTGTCTGCTTTGAGAAAGCTACCCCTATGCTCAAGATCACTTCCGAGCATCAAGACATAGGGGGTTGGTAAAGTGCGCCAAGCTTAAGCGACTTGGCTTTGAGAAAGCTACCCCTGTGCTCAAGATCACTTCTGCGTGTCGAGGCTTAGGGGGTCGGCACAGAGCGTAGAGCTCAAGCGACAACTTTGAGAAAGCTACCCCTGTACTCGAGATCACTTCCGAGCGTCAAGCTCAGGGGGTCATCTTGGAGCGTCGAGACCACAGCGACTTTAGCTTGCGGAAGCTACCCCTGTGCTTGAGATCACTGCCGAGCGTCGAGGCTCAGGGAGTCGACACAGAGTGTCAAGCTCAAGCGACTTGGCTTTGAGAAAGCTACCTCTGTGGGCGTCGAGCTCGAGCTCAGGGGGTCGGCTTGAGAGTAGAGCTTAAACGACAGCTTTAAGAAAGCTACCCTTGTGCGACGCGTGTCCCGCTGACGTCATCTTCACGGAATTCTAGGAGCTATTTTGGAGATTTTGAGGAGCCATTTTGCGAGAATCGAGGAGCAGTTATTGTGAGAATCGAGGAGTCTCCAGATCTCTATATATACACCCGAAGCCCTCTCCCCCATTTCTCACTTTCGTTCTATCTCTAGATCCCAGAGCTTCTCTCACTAGAAGTTTTCCGTCACCGTCGACTAGCTTTCCAACGATCTTTCGTGAGACTTCAATCAGGTTAGTACTTTTAATATGTCTAGAGCTCAGTCCGGCTCTTCAGCCTCTACCCCCGACAGTGACACTCGCATGGGTCTGTCGGATTCTTCTTCTTGGGAAAGAGACGAAAATGTCTATGTTGTGCAACCGCTCTGCACTCACAAGCCGTTCGTGGTGGAGAGCAATGATTCAGACGAGGTGGAGCATCTTGTCGAGGACGTCAATGATGAGGACAAAGAGGTGCATCTACCGAGGGAGCCAGTGTCGAGGAGGGACCGGTCGAGGGGATGGATTCTTCCTTGAGGGCCTCCGTCCTCAAGCCCCTGGCCACCCCTTCGCCTGATAAAGCTCCCAAGGTTTGGAAGAAGAGGATAAAGTGGACCATGCCCAGTAGCCCTGACAAGAAGATCGCTCATTGGAGGCTGGAGGTCCCTTTTCTATCGCAGCCTTTATCAATCAGGACGTATCCGGACGACATTGAGAACTTGGTCCACTATGGGGTGTAGCCTTCCTTGCCGAGTCGCGTAAAGGTCAAGATGGACAGTACTCCAACTTTGTTGAAGGAGGACGAACTGCCCCTGATTCGCGTGAGCTACTTCATTGGAAAGGAGTTTGAGTTGATGGTTCCCAATGCCGGCCTTCGTCCTACCGATCCTTTGGCCCCATGGTACTGCATCTTCCCCATGGAGGCATTTTCTTCGGGATTGAGGCTGCCCATCCATCCGTTCATCCAAGAGGTACTGAATTGGGCCTCGTTATGCCCGATGTAGTATGGTCCTAACTCGTGGAAGCAGATGGTCAGGTTCGTCTTGCTCTGCGAGGAGAGGAAGGTGCCGCTGAGGCTGAATGTCTTCCGAGCCATGTTAGGCGTGAGGTCGTCCGGCGAATTCGAAGGAATCTACTATGTGTCGCCTCAGAGCGGGGGAAAGGTCGTGCACGGCCACCCGGATTCGATAAAGGAGTGGAAGAAGAAGTACTTCGTGGTAAGGAGTGAAGAACCATGTGAGATTCCGACCCGGTAGAACTTCTACAAGCCTAACTTCAAGGGCCCTAAGAAAGGCGACCTTTCGACCGAGGAGTGGGCGTACGTCGAGCATCTTCAGAAGAGTAACAACATCAGTTGGTCGAAGGTGACAGAAAGTCACATGGCCCACGTCGGACTGAGCCTCGCCCTGTCTCGTATGTTTTTCGTTTGTTCTTTTCTTTGTAATTTTCTTTTGTGCTCATCGCTTTTTAATGGACTTTTATGCAAATATGGACGCAGAATCGATCAAGGAGAGGAGGCTCGCCCTAAAGAGGCAAAAGGCAGAGCAGGCCGAAAGGGAAAGCAAGTGGGGGGCTCTTCCAAAGCAACTCCCGAAGGCCAGCTGGAGCCCAGGGCTAAGAGGGTGTGGTCTAGCCAAACCCGAGAGACCTCGGTCGTTCCAAGCTCCCCTGCCTTGAAGGTGACAGAGGTCGTGCAGGGGGGTGTTCCCTCTTTTCGCACCGATGCCCAGACTATGGTCGGGGAGGAGGGACTTCAGTCATGGGCCCCCGACTAGGCCATCCGAAAGGGAGATACCTTGACAGAGGGTCCCATTGCTGTTGAATTCGTGGACAAGATGGTCACGCCTCACGACCGACAAAGCATGAGTGCCGACACCTTTGAGTCATCCTACATGAGGTGGGCTCAGGCGAGCGGGCAGGTAAGTTTTGTAGGTAACACTAAGTGTTTCTGTTTTCGCTCCACTTGCAAAATATTTTACTTCGGCCGCATGCCTGCTTGTCTAGAGCTCAGATGATGAGGCTCCACGACCAGGAGCTAAGGCATGAAAGAAACCTTGCCAACCGCTTCCAGCGCGAGATGAAGGATCTCAAGCTGGTTTTGGACGCTTCCTAGCAGCGGGAGCAGGCCCTGAAGACCGACCTGGCCTCGATGGCCGGCGAAGGGCTGCGGAAGCAGGCCTCGCTGAAGAAGGCATTTGAGGTGGAAAAGGGGATGCTCACTCTAAAGACCCAAGACATGGTCATTGAGGCCCAGAACGAGGTGTACGATTGGGCACTGGGCCATGTCAAACACTTCTATCTGACCCTGGACCTGGTGGGCTTCAACTATGATATGGAGATCCCCGAGCTGCTGAAGACCCCTGAAGGCGACGCTCAAGTCGAAAGGGAGATTGGAGGCGACCTTGTCTTCGCGACCGGCACCGAGGGAGAGGTTGGCAATAAGTAGTTGTTTTTTTTTCCTTTCTTTTATTTTCTTTCTTGAAATTGTATTTGCCGAATGCGGACTCTGGTGACCAGGCCGCGGAGCCAAGCCGTTCGGCAGGGTTTGAATTAGCCCGTGTTAGCCCGGAGGGGCTCTGAGGGGAGTTTAGCTGGAGGTGATAGTCGTTTGTAATAACTTTATTGTATCATGGCCTCCCAAGATGTTTCCCAATAAAAACGACTCTTTCGATCCCCCCCCTTTTTTTGAAACAATAGGTCGACGGACCTTCCGTTGGTGGCTCCGCTCGGTGTGTGGCACGAGCCGGGTGTTGAGAGCTTGGGAAGTTGAGAAAACCTCCCATGCGAGCTCAAGTGTCTTCGCTTGAGTAAGCTACCTCTGTGCTCGAGATCACTGAAAGGCTTCGAGGCTTAGGGGTCAGCACAGAGGGTCAAGTTCAGGTAACTTAGCTTGAGGAAGCTACCCCTATGCTCAAGATCACTGCCGACCTTCGAGACTTAGGGGGTCCGCACAGAGGGTCGAGCTCAGGTGACTTAGCTTGAGGAAGCTACCCCCTGAGCCTTGAAGGGCGGTAGTGATCTCGAGCACAGAGGTAGCTTCCTCAAGCTAAAGTCTCCGTGGTCACGACGCTCCGAGCCGACCCCATGAGCTCGACGCTCGGAAGTGATCTCGAGCACAGGGGTAGCTTTCTCAAAGCTGTCGCTTGAGCTTTACACTCCGTGCCGACCCCCTAAGCCTCGAAACTCGGAAATGATCTCGAGCACAGAGGTAGCTTTCTCAAAGCAAAGTCGCTTGAGCTCGATGCTCTGTGCCGACCCCCAAAGCATCGACGCTCGGAAGTGATCTCGAGCACAGGGGTAACTTTCTCAAAACTTGCAACTAAGCTCGACGCTCTTCGCCGACCCCCTAAGCCTCGACTCGGAAGTGATCTTGAGCACAGGAGTAGCTTTCTCAAATTCAAGTCGCTTGAGCTCGATGCTCTATGCCGACCCCCTAAGCCTCAATGCTCGGAAGTGATCTCAAGCACAGGGCTAGCTTTCTCAAAGCGGTCGCTTGAGCTCTATGCTCCGTGCCGACCCCCTAAGCCTCGACACTCGGAAGTAATCTCGAGTACAGGGATAGCTTTCTCAAAGCCAAGTTGCTTGAGCTCGACGCTCTATGCCGACCCCCTAAGCCTCGATACTCGGAAGTGATCTCGAGCACAGGGGTAGCTTTTTCAAAGCTGGCAACTGAGCTCGACGCTCTTCGCTGACCCCCTACGCCTCGACACTAGGAAGTGATCTCGAGCACAGGGGTAGCTTTCTCAAAACCAAGTCACTTGAGCTCGATGCTCTGTGCCGACCCCCTAAGCCTCGATGCTTGGAAGTGATCTCGTGTACAGGGGTAGCTTTCTCAAAGCTGGCAGCTGAGCTCGACGCTCATTGCTGACCCCCTAAGCCTCGACACTCGGAAGTGATCTCGAGAACAGGGGTTGCTTTCTCAAAGCTGTCGCTTGAGCTCTACGCTCTGTGCCGACCCCCTAAGCCTCGACACTCGGAAGTAATCTCGAGCACAGGGGTAGCTTTCCCAAAGCCAATTCGCTTGAGCTCGACGCTCTGTGCCGACCCCCTATGCCTCGACACTCGGAAGTGATCTCGAGCACAGGGGTAGCTTTCCCAAAGCCAATTCGCTTGAGCTCGACGCTCTGTGCCGACCCCCTATGCCTCGACACTCGGAAGTGATCTCGAGTACAGGGGTAGCTTTCTCAAAGCTGTCACTTGAGCTCTATGCTCTGTGCTGACCCCCTAAGCCTCGATACTCAGAAGTGATCTCGAGCACAGGGGTAGCTTTCTCAAAGCCAAGTCACTTGAGCTCGACACTCTGTGCCGATCCCCTAAGCCTCGACACTCGGAGGCGATCTCGAGTATAGGGGTAGCTTTTTCAAAGCTAAGTCGCCTAAGCTCGACAGCCTTGTGCCGACCCCCTGATCCTCAATGCTTGGCAGTGATTTCGAGCACAAGGGTAGCTTCCTCAAGCTAAAGTCACCATGGGCCCGACACTCCGAGCCGGCCCCCTAAGCCTCGACACTCGGAAGTGACCTCGAGCACAGCGATGGCTTCCTAATAGCCACGGCAACCAAGCTCGACGGTCTCCCCCAACCTCGATACTCCGAGCCTACCCCCTTGCCTTGATGCTCGGCGAAATCACCAGAGCTTGGTCATTAGCACTCGGTCGTAGCACCTAGTGCTCGACCTCCAGGACTCGGCCCAGCTCGACGCCGACCCTAAAAAACCAGCCAAAAAACTCTTTTCCACTTTTCTCCATAGGGCCAGACTACTACTCCACAATTGGTTTTACACAGCCTTGCAGGAGTTGGGGGGCTTGTGATATGGAATAAAGTGTGTGGCGCAATCAGGGCCCTCAGATCTCCTCATATCCCGCTTTCCTACGATCATCAGGTCCAACCAACCCAACGGACTTCAACCAGTTTCGGCCCATGGGCAAACGGGTCCAACACGGCCCGTTAGGATCTCAGATCCGTTTACCCTTGTTTATATATACCAGCCTCCCTCCTCACTTTGAAAGTTAATAAACTTTTCTCCATCTGAATCCTAGCTACTGTTGCTCTCTCAGTGACTGACTAGATCGTCGGAGGGCCTGTTGCCGGAACTTCTCCCGGTGTTTCTAGGTCGCGTGCAGGTACAAAATACCGAGCCGAGCTACTAAGATCCGAGCCGAGCATCCGGCCTCTACCTCCCTCCTGCTACCCCCGAGCCGGTCCTACAGCCGAGTATCGGATCGATGCCAATACTACATCTTTTGCTACACAAATTATAAGAACTCACACATGTTGCTCCCACACCCAAAAACAAACAGCATCATTAATAAAAACTACTGCAAAGAACAACTCCCATAAGTTCCAGTAACATCTTTTCAACATAAGCGGCGGCTTGCCCTCAGCGCCGCCGCCCCCTCTCCTCCCCTCCCCATCGCCCCGTCTCATCCCCCACCTTTCGCCACCGCCTCAGACTCAACCCCCCAAATTTTCCTCTTCCTCCTCCTGCCGCACCACCGACCTCGTACTCCACCGATTGCTGTCGAACCCTTCCACCCTCAATCGCAACTGGGATCGCTAGGGCCGTAGCGAAAACTCCGCAGCGTAGTGCCACCACCTGCGCAACCGTAGATCTAAACTCCGCAGCGTAGTGCCACCACCTGCGCAACCGTAGATCTATCCCCCTTCCACCTGCGCCACCGTAGTGTCACCACCTCTCCAACCCCTCAACACCTCTCCTCAGCAACCTCACTGCCCCTCATGGGGAGGAGGAGGTATGATATGCTATGCTCTTTCTTTGGTTGTGGATTGGGTTGGATTTTTGTTTTGAGTGAGTGAGAGAGAGAGGAGAAGATGCTCTTCACTGCTCTCTCTTTGGTGTGTGAGAGGGTTATCTGTGTGAGAGAGTGAGAGTGTCACTGCTCTCTCCTTAGATGTAGATTTGATTGGGATCCACTTGTGGGTGAGAGTGTTGATTACGAGTGTGTGAGAGGAGAGGATAATTAGATTGAGTTTGATATCTAATTTAGAGTGAAGGTAAGAAGGGAGAAGGGTTTGCTAGGTGTTTCACCGGTTGCTCTTCGCGCTTGCCACCATGTCCACACTCTTGGGGCCAATTATAGCTATGTTTTGGTTTTTCGAGGGTTGGTAGTGCGTGTGAAGAAGCCGGGGTATGCTTGGTTGTGCCGTGGTGTGAGACGGCAGGGTATTTTGTGGTTTGGGGGGTTGGTGGAGCTGTCTGGGTTGGATATATCTAGTTGTGATGTTTGCGGTGTAGGTCGGTTGTGGGGCTAGGGCCCGAAGATGGCCCCCCCCATGAGACTACTTATTTCATACTAGTATTATACCACCATGAGACCGATTGTGGAGCTTGGGCCCAAGACGGGGTCCCTCTGTAATGGGCACTCACTTGTCGCAGCTTCCGGGGTGTTGGTCTCAACTGTCGCGGAGCGTCCGAGATGTGAAGAAGGAGGTGGAGGAATATTTGGTTCGGTGTGAAGATTGAGGTGAATAGTTGTGGGGCTAGGGTCCGAAGACGGGGTCCCCCCATGATCGTTACTGCACAGAGTGGGGCTTGGGCCTGCAGAAGGGGTCCCCCCATGAGGTGCACAGAGGGGAGATGTTTGTCTTCTTGGTCGGCAGTAGAGGAGTCACAGATCTCGACATTCCTTAATCCACCGCCACAGACTTTGCAACAACACCGCCACTACGCCTTCATCATTGACCCTGAAATCTACAACGTCCACCGCCCGCAGGGGCGAGAGGTGAAGGTGATTCTTCAAATTGGTTGTGATTTGGTTGGGTTTTACGTGAGAGAGAGAGTGAGAGAGTGAAGACATTGCTTATCACTACTCTATGCAGGTGTCTGTTTGTGTTTGTGAGAAATCATCTGAGAGAGTATAAGTTCTTCATTGCTATCTTAGACTGTGCCCGTGACTAGGGTTAGTGAGAATTTTTTTGCGACGACTCTCCTTTTGGGTGCAACTCCGATTGGGCCATGTTTGAAGTGACATTGATGAGGTAGAAGGAGGGGACCAACAAAATTTCAAACCCCACAGGATTCGCTTCAGGTGGGTGGGCGCGTGCCGTGGAAGTGGGCGCTCGAAGCTTGCTTGACGGACATACAATTAGTTGGTCCTTGTAGGTTAGAGTGAGAGCTGATTATATGTACTGGTCATGCCGCTTCATGTTTTTTTTTCTATTTGTAGGTTGTAACTTGCTCCGGCATGCTGAAGTTGTTTTGTTAATTTCTTATTAATGAAACAGGGTGGTCTTATTTCACCTTTTCCTTCAAAAAAAAAAAAAAAAAACATCTTTTCAACATAGAAAGATCATTAACAAAAATTGCTTAATAATTTATTTTTCGAATCATTAAAATTACAGTAGTCAACTATATTTAGTCCGAATGAGCTTAATTTTTTTATTTTCAATATGAATATTTCGATATAGGTCCATCCCTATTTTTAAAAGATAAAATGAACATTTAGCTAACTTTGCTGGAAGAACATTTATTGAACTCTTCTATGCTGACATATCTTTCAAAAGAAGATATCCAATTGTCATCATCTCCTCCTAAAAAAGAGTAGAGATACCAAATTCTTACAAATAGAGGGAATCTAATTTTGACATTTGTTTATAGCAAATAAAACTATGGATAAAAATAGGAAAATATGGAGGGGCTTATAAGAACTTTGCTCAGAAAGACAAGTGGGGTCGACGTATGCGGGGCGCCTTGTTTGCCGTCGATTTTTGGTAGTGGTCCCAACGAGGTAGATGGTAAGTGGATCGATAGAACTGTCCGCATAGGTAAATTTATGCGGAGAGTTTGGATATTTTGAGTGTTTTGTTTTAGCAAAATGGTGACTTTTATCCTTGACTATTGGATGTGATTCATAGTCAGTCAAGTAGTTGGAATCTTTAGATTACGTACGTGGGAAAATAAGATAGATCGATTGGTAGGATATTTTATGGGACACCTATTCGGTGGCACTCCGGTTTATTCGATGATTTAACTTTTACTGTCTTGATATAGCCAGAGACTTAGAGCATAGTTGTTAAAGGCAAATTTTGGATATTTGATAAATAGAAAATTGAAAAAATAGTGGCGCTCTGTAATTGCTGTTAGCTAAAATTTGGCTTTTACGAAATTCAAATAGGACGGACGGTAAATTATCTTCCGTCTGACGTTAAAAAAAAAACTAAAAAAATTATTAAAATGGGCCGATAGTGACATTTGAACAAAAAAAAATTCAACAAACTTTCCTTATGTGTAGGACGAGGGATAATGTTCCGTTTGTGAGTTTTTTTTTAATTTTATTTTATGGAACGGACGGGAAATCATGTCCCATCCGACCGTTGTTTTTTAAATAAAAAATAAAATTAAAGGACGATATATTATTTTTCGTCCGATCATATTTCAGCTGCAATTGTGTAGGACGGTGTTTCATTTTTCGTCTGACGTCTTCGACGAAAGATAATCTTTCGTCTCATTAAACAGACGAAAGATTATCCATCGTTAGCTATATTTTAGCAAAAGTCATTTCGTCCTCTATATTTAGCCAACCATTGTTCATGTCAGATCGATAAAATGGATAAATGACTAACAACTTCAGCATTTTTTTTTCCATTTTTTTTTCAAAAAATGGATAAATGGCAAACGACTACAGATGCTCTTAACGTAACTTTTTATTTACAACTGATTTAAGTTGGTTATATCTCACTAAACACCCTGAGTTTTAGGCTATGGCAGATAAACTTCTGGTTTTCAAAACTTAATAATTGTTTTGTATGGAGTTTCCTGTTTCTCTGCGGCATCTAACCCCCTCCATCAATTTTAATGACTTATTAGTACTCTGCACATACGATGTATGTTCAAACTAATTTTATTTATATAACTAGTAGTATACAGTGCGATGCACGTCTTAAAAATATAGTTTATTTAAAAGTAAAAAATTCAGACATAGTTTGGATTTAATCTAAAAACCTCATTTATAATAGTTATGCATGTGTGTTGTACGGATTGGTAGATTGACAAATTACACTAAGGCCTTCTCCCATTATAGTAGTAGTGATTAATAAATATAGTTTTTTAAAAAGTAAAAATTCAGACGTAGTCTGGATTTGATCCAAAACCTCATTGACAATAGTTATGTACGTGTGTTGCACGGGTTGGTAGATAGACAAATTACACTGGGGCCTTCTCCTCCCATTATAGTGTGTGTGCAGTGTGTGTGTGCGTCTCTCTCTCTCTCTCTCTCTCTCTCTCTCTCTCTCTCTCTCTCTCTATATATATATATATATATATATATATATATATATATAGTAAATAATAATAAGATGTCATATGGTCTCGAACATGAGACAGCTCTTTACTCAGCACATACTATTTACAAATTACTCATAGTGGTGCAAACTTTTATGTTATGAGTGACACTTTGTAAATTAATTATGTCGTAAATAAATTTGAACTTTGATGGTATTATGGTAACTAAAAACAGTTAAGTAAATGAATGATTAATATAACTCCCAGTTTAAAATGAATGGTTGATATTAGATGGTTGAATGTCTACAAATTACAAGTTATCTACAAATGACAACTCTAATTCTCTTATTATAATATTTGAGATAGTGTTAAATTTGAGGAGTGTTTGGTTGGAGGAGAATGGAGGGGAGGGGAGGGGGGAGATTTTTTAAAACTTTTCATGTTTGGTTCATTTTTTAGGGGGGGGGGGGGGGGGGGGGGGGGGAGGGAAATGGGGGGTGCAACACCCCTCCTGAGCCAATTTTGGCTCCCCTCCAATATTGGGGAGATTTGGAGGGGATAGAAATTATGTCTAATTTTTTAATGTGAATGGACTAAATTACCCTTTTAGTTAGTTCTCTTTGATATTTTCTCTCTTCAATCTCCACATCATCTTCGAAGGTATTTTAAATGACTTTGATGGAAGGATATTTGTCATACATCTTTAGCGTGGATGAGACGATATAGATAGACTCAGAAGTCATAACCAATGGATTCATTCGAGGAGTTGAGTTGGAAACGAAGAGTTAGTGACCTGTTGAAGTGTTTTATCAGGGAAAATGGAAAAGATAGGTGGAAATAGAGATCGATAGGACAATATTAGTACTGTTCCTCTATGAAGAATAATAATTATGAAAAACTATACTCTTGTAGGTTTTAATAAGTGAAGATTACATATTCTCCAGAAAGTAGATGGGTGTCATGAGTAAGTTGGAGATAGTTTATACGTTTGCCGAGGAGATAGTTTCTTCTAAGAGATGTTGAGTTGGAGAAGATAGAGATGGTGGATGGAAAAAGAATGTTTGATCGAGTAAATAAGCCATGAAGATCAAAGGAAGGATTGCTGTACATCATCAAATGATGGTTATCCAATATAATGATATCAAGGTCTTGGTTTGAGATTCATGGCAGCTTAATGCAATCGGAGAAGACAACAAACCTTGAACAGATCTGAAAGCAACTCTGACAGTTACAAAGCGTTTAATCAAATTTTCGTGTAAAGACTCTAACCCAACCTCAAATGTAATTCAATTTTAGATCAAACAATTTTAGATTATTATATTTGCATTTGACATAAATATACAATCATTCATTAGCCACTAGCATGTGGCTAAGGGTATAAAAGTAATTTTATTATAAAATCAATTCCCTCCCCTTGTGAACCAAACAAGAAAATAATTATTTTACATCCCCTTCCCTCCTTTGAACAAAACTGAGTCTTCATTAAATTCCTCCCCTCCCCTCCCCTCCCCTGGATTAAAATCCCTCCCCTCCCCTCCCCTCCCCTCCCCTCCTTTGAACCAAACAGAGCCTCAGGCAAAATAACAGTTTTGAATGAATTTGTAATTTTTGGGCAAACTCGAGGAGGTTCAAGTAAGGGGTCAAATTTAGTACCCCATATTTTTAAATATTATTTTTAAAGGTTTATAAATGAATTCAAATGATTTTTTGGAGATTTAATAAATATTTTCAGAAAATTTACCTTTTTACACGTGCGAAACACGTGCAAATATTTTCTTGAGAAGTTCAAAAGCCAAACTTCTTCATGGAAAATCATCATTTATTATTTGGGATTTAATTGTAATTTTTCTATATTTTTCTGATATTTATTGGATCTATTTGCAAATATTAAGAAAAAGAATGATCTTTTTGCAAAATTGTCATTTTGAGGGGTAAAAGTGCAAAACTATTTTCTGGACTTTTCAAACAGTGCCGACTGAAAATAAGAAGTTTATTTTGCTTTTAAATCTCATTTTAATTGATTTTATAAAGTTTCCAAGTATAGGAATCTATTTATGTAAAGTTATAGTTTCAAGGGGTTATTTTGCAAATGTGTTTTAAAAACCCTAATTCTCCTATCCCGAGTATTTAAAAGAGAGAAGTGAAGCCGTCTTTCGCTGCAAAACACAAAGGTTCTATTGTTTTTTTGGAGGATTAAGGAGAGAATTTTGGATTTCGCAAAAGAAAGATTTTCTTACCAGATTTTCTTCATTCGAAGTGAGTGATTTGTTGTGTTTTATTTTCTTTGTGCATGATGTATGTGAGTGACATAATTATTTTGTTTGTTCTTTGAATGTTGTATGCGAATGATATGAATGTTTAAATAGATCTTGGATGTTGAATTTTATTTGCTAGAAAGCATGTTTAGGGCTTGAATATGAATATGCACATTATGAATTGGATGGATGGATGAAAAATTGGATCTTGTGAAACCCTAGTTGTTTATGAATAAAATTGTATGTGGGTAATTCGAGATTGATGAATGACATATTGGAGATCATGGGTAGTCTATTTCTTTTGGATTGGATTGATTGAATATGATGGATTTCATACATAAATCTAATAAAAATGAGATTTTTAGTACTTTGAGTATTGGTTGAATACAAATTTGATATGGTGATGTTATAAATTGATTATGGTTGTGAGTTGTGGTAGAGATTCAGTTTTTTAGAAATTTGAATGGAAAAGTTATGAATCAAGCGATCATGACGTGAAAATCAAATTTGAGAATTTAGTGAGTTTGTGGAAATGAATCCAAATTGGGGATTTTCTTTTGAGATTTGGTATTTATATGGTTTGGATCTGAATACGGAACTATTTCGGTGATCAGTGAAATTTTAAGAAAAACTCTATATTTGACTATATGCACAATTCATGTTTTAATCGAAAGAAATCAACAAAATCTCTATTTTATCAATTCAAGTAGTTTTGATTTAGTTTTATGGATTATTATAAGTCCTACAAGTTATATTTGATCATATAAGAAATAAGCTTTTCGTAGAAATCGTTTTCATAAAGTAAAACTACGTATCGGTTGAAATATGAACAACCAAAAGTGTGCAGTCTGTAGGTCGATAGTCGACTGGTATGACTTCTCAGTCGACCGACACGACCCGGCTGCTATGTTCTCTAGTTTTTTTAGAAACTTTTGTCTGGACAGTCGACTGGTGTCACTTAGAATTATTTTTTTTAAAGTTATGATAATTTTCTCTCTGGACAGTCGACCTATACCCTTTATAGTCGACTGCTACACTTAGGATTATTTTCTTAAAGATTATTGGATTTTCGTTCGGGACAGTCGACCTATGATCCTAGATAGTCGACTTATAACACTTAGATTATTTTCTTAAAACCAAGAAATTCTCTTTCTGGACAGTTGACTTACGCTTGTTATTAGTCGACTGATACTGATGTATCTTCATATTTCTGAATGTTCTTTCAAATGATTTATTCTCTAAATGTTTTAATCTATAATTTACTATTCTATACTTTATCTTCTATTGAACATACATTTTCAAGTGGTTTAACTGAGCAATTTATGTTGGAAGGTTGGGTTGGATATTTGAGTGTGGGTCTCTAGAGGGTGTGTGTGACCCTAGTATACCGGCAGTTGAGTTATTTTATGCTTAGGCCTGTTGAGGCAATTTTAGTTGATCAGTTTTTGAGTTAAGCCCGGTAGGGTACACCAACTCTAGGAGATTCGTTAAGTAATTAAACAACCAAAATGATAAGGACAGGCACTAGTGGTGATATGATAAATGAGAACATGGGTTATGGACCTCAGTATGGCTCGCGGTGTGAGATAATCCCCGGAATTATCCAGGTGTGAGTGAAATAGTCTCCGGAATTACCTGTGGCGTGGGATTGATCTCCAAAATTATCGGGGTCGAGGGGATTATCTGTGGATAGAGATTGACTTCCAGAGTTATCGGGACATGGGCTAATACTCACAGTTTATCTTTATCTCGTAGTAGTCATCGTGTTAGAATTAGTTACATAGCGGGGATTAAACCCTATGATGTGGAGACGTTAAGGGTTTGCACCGGACCTATGTAGAGTGGGATGCATAGACTCCGACAAGTACGCATTAGAAAGTCAGCATATAGAATTGTGTTTTTCTTGATTTGGTTTCACGCATGTGGTTTTCCTGTTTTCTACACTTGACACTTAGTCTAGCTTCACTCGTTGTGTTTTTCGCGTTTGTGATTTCCTATATTCATTTACTCTTGTTATGTTCTGTTATTGATAAATCCATGCTTTACTTATATTGCTTGTTTATATCACTCACACCTTTATGGCTGACCCATTTAGTTTTGGGGGTTAGGGTTGTCTCTAGCCTCGTATTTTACAGGTGATTTCTTATAGCTCGGATTTGGATGCTTGAGTTCAACTGATGTAGTGACTAATGTAATTTATAAAAGAAAGTGTTGTAAAGAAAAGAGATTTTGATTTAAGGTGTATTGTATTCCGCTGTGCTATGTAAATGATTATTGAAATGAAAATTTAAAATTTATTATTGTTGACTTTGTTTAATATTACATTTGAAGTTGATGCTGAAAATTGTGCCACATATTTTCTAAGATATTATATTAGAAATTCGGGGCGCTACATCAAATAAGTGCAGAAAGTTATTTCAAGGATGTTAAAATGTCTTTACAAAATTCGGCAATGGGTGTAGAATTGCAGGATAGTTGTGTACCTTATCCTTTTAAGTTAACAGTAAGGTAGTGTTCTTTTTCACCTCTTATAAGTTGATGCGGTTTATTTCTGGGAGACGTGTGGATGCACCAGGTGTGAGTTCGGACTCAATTTGTATTTGAAGGAGAAAGCTGCTCGTCTGACGACCCTCGGCTGACCGGGCAGAACCTGCGGCGACCTCGGAATGAGGCGGAGATCTGGGCTCGGATCAGAGGGTTCGGATCCGAGGTCTTGTGTACCTGCAGACGGTCCTGAAACACCGGGGTTTATCCCGGTGGCGGACCCTCCGACGATCTAATCAGTCTCTGTGAGAGAGTAGCAATAACTAGGTGAATTTAAGTGGTAAAAGATTGATTACCTCAAAAGGTGGGTGAGGGTCTAGTATTTATAGAGAATCCCAACCGGGTTTGGTTCCGCTTGGGGGCTGGGTCTGGATCCGAAAGCCCATGGGTCTGACGTGGCAGAAGGTCCAGGGGGTTTAGGGCAGACGTGGCCATACCAGGAGCGGTATAGGGCTGACGTGGCAAAACCCTTGGTGGTATTTGGAGCTGACATGGCTGATCGTGGGTCTCCTGTGCTTCTGGGAGAATCGGAGGGCCTAGGCTGCGCCAGGTCATCCCCATGCTTCGCCAGAAAGGGGGGACGGCCCGTGGGGCTGTCACGGATCGGAGGCCAAGGACCACAGAGGCTCGTCGGATACGAGGAGGCCAGTTCTGTGGGGGTGAACTTGAGGTTCGGCACCGACCCTGCAGTGGTTCGAAGCCGAACTAGATTGCTATTTTTACCTTTCTTGAGCGAGAGTTGTATTGGGCCCTGGTTGGGCCCCCCAGGCCATTTTTACCCTACCACACAAGCCCCCCACTCCTGCGGGGGTGCGGGAGCTAGCCGGGGAGGAGTATTCATGGTCGTGGAAATGGGATGGCAAATCGCTGGGCCTTCATGAGGGGGTTGCCCTGAGGCTTGACTGGACCTCGAGCTGGCGAGGGTTTATGGGTAGGTGAGGGCGATGGCGAACCGTTGAATCTTCCGGAGAAGAGTACCCAGGTGCTCGACCCAACCTCGAGATGACGAGGGATTATGTGTCGACAAGGGTGATGCGAGCCGTTGTTTCTTCCTGAGAAGAGTACCCTGGTGCCAGACCGAACCTCGAGATGAGGAGGGATTATGGGTCGGTAAGGGCGATGGCGAGCCGTTGGCCTTCCTGAGAAGACCACCCTGGTGCCAGACCTGACCTCGAGCTTGACGAGGGATTACGGGTCGGCAAGGGCGATGGCGAGCCGTGAAGCCTTCCTGAGAAGACTACCCTGGTGCTAGACATGACCTCGAGCTGGCGAGGGATTACGGGCCAACAAGGGTGATGGCGAGCCGTTGGCCTTCCTGAGAAGACCACCCTGGTGCCAGACCTGACCTCGAGCTTGGCGAGGGATTACGGGTCGGCAAGGGCGATGGCGAGCCTTGGAGCCTTCCTGAGAAGACTACCCTAGTGCTAGACCTGACCTCGAGCTGGCGAGGGATTACGGGTCAACAAGGGTGATGGCGAGCCGTTGGCCTTCCTGAGAAGACCTCCCTGGTGCCAGGCCTGACCTCGAGCTTGGCGAGGGATTACGGGTCGGCAAGGGCGATGGCGAGCCGTGGAGCCTTCCTGAGAAGACTACCCTGGTGCTAGACCTGACCTCGAGCTGGCGAGGGATTACGGGTCAACAAGGGTGATGGCGAGCCGTTGGCCTTCCTGAGAAGACCTCCCTGGTGCCAGACCTGACCTCGAGCTTGGCGAGGGATTACGGGTCGGCAAGGGCGATGGCGAGCCGTGGAGCCTTCCTGAGAAGACTACCCTGGTGCTAGACCTGACCTCGAGCTGGCGAGGGATTACGGGTCGGCAAGGGTGATGTCGAACTGTTGTGCCTTAGAGCGTTTGAGCGGGGGTAGCCCACCGTTTCTGCGGAGCATTGAAGGCTCTCCGGGATCTGTGTGATGGTCCAATTTCCTAGGGGCATTAATGGCGCCGCCTAATAAATGCAGATAGCGCATGGGCTTCCGTCGATTGGCTTTCCCCGTGTCATAATGGTTGGTCTATGGGGGAGGCTATAAATACCTCTCCCCCCACAACGGGTTTGATCACAGCAGGGTGGCCTATTGGCCATCGGAGGTGTCTGCTTCGGCGGACGCCTGTCTTTTGCAAAAATTTTCAACCCTGGCGGTGTCGGAGAGGTGGTTACTCTGCCGCCCGGATCTTCTCTTGGATCTGATGGCTCTTGATACGGTAGCCAGATCCAGGGGAGATCAGGGCGAGAGGGGTAACGGCCGAAATCCGTACCGGTAGAAAAGGAGCCTCGGATTGGTGGTGGCTTTGCCGTCTGGATCCTTTTTCGGGTCAGACGACCATGACACGTTTGTTTGGCCCGAGAGAGAACCAGACGGGAGGGGCACCAACCGTATTCCGGTCTTGGGGCTGAAGAGCCTCAGATAGAGGGGTCGCCTCTGATCAGGGGTTGGCCACTCTGTCTTCCGATAGGGCTCCAGGCGATGGTGGTTTCTGTCCCACCCTCAAACAGTTCGGGGTTTCGGCGCCAACCCGAGGCTGTAAGCCCCGAGCTGCTCGGGGATGAGAGGGGAACCGATCGAGCGCTGGAGCCCGGGGCGTCTGTTGAAGGACGGCGCCTTAAACCTTAAGTAAAACGTTTTCTCCGTCGTATACTCCATCCGAACCGACCCCTGAGTCTGGCTGCCAGCCTGGCACCTGATGATGTCAACAGCGCACGTTTCGAGGACGTGGCACGATTTTCCAGGCGACAGTTGTACGTCAATCGGTGAATAGTAATTGCGGAAGTCGATGAGTCGTTCTTATCCTTTATAAGTATTCCCCCCTTTCCTCCTCTCGCCCACTTCTTTCTTGCCGCTTTCTTTCTCAAAAAATCTTCCAATCCTTCAGCCCTCGCTCTTGCAGTTTGCTGTACTAGGCTCGTCCTTCCGAAGCGGCCCCAGGTTAGTTGGTAAGTTTATTTAGTTTAGGCACAGATGGATAGGGCTCAGTCCAGTTCGTCAGCGTCAACATCTAGGGGGGAGGTGAAGCGAGCCTCCACATCGACGTCGTGGGAGGAGCCCGTGCTTGAGGAGGAGTCGGCGCACGCTGCGGAGCCTTCCGATTCAGTTTCGTGGGAGGAACTAGTAGGTGAGGGGGAGGTGGTACACAAGATGAGGCCGTCACGCTCCCGACGTCACTTCGTGGTGGAGAGTAGCGAGTCGGAGGAAGCCAGTGATGGTTCGGACGACATCCGTGTGCTGGAGTTGTCTTCCGAGGAGGAGGGAGACGAGGGCGACACAACGAGGAGATCCACCGTTCAGGGTGCGGGCTCGAGTTTCACGCCGACAGGCCTGGGGCCCTTATCTACTCCCTCGTCGGAGCGAGCCAAGAAGAGGAAGAGGGCCCCGAGGAAGGCGGGGTCGAGGACTGGTGGTTCGAGCCAGGCGCCTGTTTTCCGCAATTTGATGACAGGTTCGCCCGTACAGCCGAGGCCTTTCCGTCAGTATCCCGACGATCTTTCTGACAAGGAGCTCTTCGGTGTGCAGCCCTCTTCGCCGAGTCGGAGGAGGGTGATGATGGACGGATCCCGACTGTCTTGGAGGGCGGGGACTTGGAGGTTCTGCAGCTGGCGTATCACATAGGGCCTGGCTATGAGTTGTTGCTGCCGAGCTCTACTCTGCGCCCCACCGATCCCCTTTCTGCTTGGTATTGCATCTTCCCAGTGGACGCTTTCATCTCCGGGCTGAGGTTGCCAGTCCACCCGTTTGTTCGGGATGTGCTGAACTGGGCCTCCTTGGCCCCAATGCAGTACGGGCCGAACTCTTGGAAGCAGATTATCTGCTTTGTGCTGATGTGCGAGGAACAGAAGGTACCCCTGCGGCTGAATGTGTTCCGTGCGATGTTGATGATCAGCTCGGCGGCCGAGGGTGTTTACTACATCTCTCCCCGGAGTAAGGGGAAGGTCGTTCACAGTCACCCGGACTCCATCAAGGAATGGAAGAAAAAATAACTGGTGATCCGGAGTGAAGAGTCCTGGGACATTCCCACTCGATGGAATCACTCCAAGCCGAGCTATCAAACGCCGAGGCCGAGGGATCTGTCGGCCGAGGAGTGGGGGTTTGTCGAGCGCCTCCATTCGTCACCCAGTATCGATTGGACGAAGGTGACGGAGGCCAACTTGGCGAGCGTTGGACTGAGCCCGGCCGTCATGTGTATGTAGTTGTTTCTTTTCTTTCGGTCCTTTCGTACTTTCTTGCTCATTGCTCTTAATGGTTTTTTCTGCAGATATGGACGAAGCATCGATCAAGGCAAAGAGGCTCGCCATGAGGAAGGAGAAGGCCAAGAAGAAGGGGGAGACGGCGAAGAGGCCGAGGGGGTCGTCCCTAGTCATCTCGGAGGTCCAGCCCGAGCCGGGGACCAAGAGGATTCGCTCGGAGACGAGCAAGGGGGCGGCTGCTTCGAAGGGCCAGAGCCTAGCGAAGGCCTCCGTTCTTGACAAGGGGAAAGGTCCCTTGGTCAAGGTTGAGGAAGAGGACCCGGTGGTGGAGTTACTGCGGCAGCGGTGGGCTCCGGACTGGTCTGTTCGGATGGGGGACCGTCTGACCGAGGAGGCCCAGGCCGTCGAGGTGGTGGAGAAGTTGGCGACCCCTCGCGACCGCAAGGCGATGGAGGGTGAGCCCGTGGAGGTGGCGTTCACGCGCCTGGCGCAGGCCACCGTGCAGGTAAGTCCGTCGACCCTATTCTCCTTGTCAATTTTTCTGCGGAAGTCTTTTCCTTATCTGCGCTCGTTGGTCGCAGGCTTGCATGCAGGGGGCTAACATGAAGAACCTCTACGAGGCGTCCCTGGCATAAGAGCGAGCTCGGGCGGAAAAGAGCGAGCGGGAGATGAAGGAAATGCGGATCGAGCTCGAGGGTTCGCACAAGAGGGAGCAGCAGATGAAGCTCAAGCTCGAGGCCAAGGATGCGGAGTGGGGGAAGAAGGTGGCCTCCTTGAAGAAGAAGTTCGCCAAGGAGAAGGAAGAGGTGACGACTACGGGCCAGATGATGGTGATCAAGGCCCAGGACACATGTTATGCGAAGGCCCTCAGCCATGTGAGGCACTTCTACCCGACCATCGATCTGTCCAATTTTGAGTACGACATGGAGATCGAGGGGACGTCGAAGACTCCTGGCGAAGAAGGGCCTGCTCTCGACCCGCCGGCCGACCCATCTGTGAATCCGTCTGTCGACGCTGAGGTGGGACAATAAGCTGTATAATTCTGTCTTTCTTTTCTCCCTCTCTTGACTGTATTTACCTCCCGCGGGCTGGCCACCGCCTTTTTTGTAAGGAGTACTTAAATTTATAGGAAAAAAGTTTTTTGACCGGCCAAGTGTTTTGAACTCGGATTTTTCTGAACCTTCTTGCGTGTGTGCATTGGGTTGGCTGGTTCTCCTGTAGGTTGTGGCTCCCCTTCCCGAGGTGGACCCCCGTCGTTCCGACGTGGCGTGGCTCCGGAGCAAGGTTGAGGCCCTGGAGGCCGCGTTGGTCTGCCACCGAAGGGGGGCTCGTGACACTGATGCGGCTTTGAACTTTTATCGGAATAAGTCTGAAGCCTTAAGCGAGGAAGCGAGCCGACTGAGGAGGGCGATGATGGATCAGGGACTCGGCGGTGCGAGCCTTGGACAGGCAGTGTTGGGTGCCTCGGTGCCGAGGCCCACTTCTGAAAGGTTACTTCGCGATGTCTTTGCGGAGAAAGAAATGGAGATACACCGTTACAATATTATGCCGGGTGCCTCGGCATCTTCCTCGGTGGGTCGGCAAGCGGAGGGAGTTCCCTCTGCGCTGCTGCTGTTGCAGCGTACGCGACCAGATGACGCCCAGAGTTCCGTGGCTGGGGAGTCGACCGTGGCTGAGTTCAAGGACCATCATAACGAGGAGAGGAATTTTAGTCGCTCGTTCAGAGTAATCCCGCCCTTCAGCGGACCCGAGGGGCTCTAAGATGGCGACTTCTTCCAGTTTGAGATGAGTGGAGTGGTCCTGTAACGGTCTTTGTTTGTTTTCTTGGGACGAAATAAAAGGGTACGAATAAAGAATCCTGTTCCTTCTTTGCTTCGGCTAGTAGTGTAGTGAACGATGGTGGTTTTAGGGAGAGTCCACCGATCCGCGAGGGATTGAAGTGGGGCCTTAGGGAGAGTCCCCAGCTTGGATTCGGTTGGAGCCTACCGAGGCATTGGGGACGATACCGGAGTGAGGACTCAGGCGCCGATCTCATTATCTGGCGTTAGGATTTTAACAATAAGAGATCTCTTTTGTATAAGATAAGGAGGGCCGCTAAGACGGCCCTGTACACATGAGTGTTTACACAAAAACGTGTTTACATTTAGCCAGGCTAGAGCCTATGTTTGTCCCTCGAGGAGCTTCATTAGGTACTCGGCTTCGACTGGGGTCTCCTCCCGCTCGGTGACAGGTTTGGAAGCAGGGCCGTCCTTCTCAGGTTTGAACTCGACGGCGTCGAGGGAGAACACACCTCCCCCGACGGTGGTCATGTAGCACGATCGCGCTGCTTCTTGGCTACCTCGGACAGTGCCGACTCCTTGCGGGGTGGGAAATTTGAGTTTCAGATGGTAAGCCGAAGGCACCGCTTGGAGGGAGCATAGTCCGGGTCGGCCGAGTATAGCGTTGTAAGCCGCCTTGACGTTGACTGCCATGAAGTCCATGGACTCGGTCCTCTTGACAGGAGCCGATCCTGCGGTAACGTCGAGGGTGACAATCCCTTCTATCACCACAGGGACGCCGGAGAACCCATGCAAGGTGTATCCGGCCGGCTTGAGCTTGCCTCTAGGTAGCTTGAGATTCTCGAAGGCTTCGAGAAAAAGAATATTAACCGAGCTGCCGTTGTCGACGAGGATTCGACGAACTTCACAATTAGCCATGTGGAGATTAATGACGAGGGCATCGCAGTGGGGTAGGCGAACGCCTTCGAGGTCCTCTCCTGAGAAGGAGACCGGCATCGGTTGTAGCTTGGGCGAGGGATTGTCGTGGACAGCATTCACCTCCCGGATGAAGGCTTTTCGGGAAGTATTTGAATCTCCTCCCATTGGCCCTCCGTGGACACAGTGCAAGATGAAGGGCGTATCTGCGGCTCCCTCGGATTCGGGATCCCGACCCTGGATGCGATTCGGGGTAGGGTTCGGAGGCGAGGACCTCCGGTTCCTAGTATCTCGTTGATCCCGCGGGACTTCTCGGGTGAATTCTCGGAGGTACCCCCTGGAGATGAGTTCCTCGATTTCGTCTTTCAGGGCCCGGCACTGGTCGGTTTCGTGCCCGTGATCTCTGTGAAAGCGGCAGTAGAAGCGTTGATCTCGATTCTTGTTGTTATTAGATCGGGGGGGTAGCCGGTCAATGCCTTTGTCTTCGATTTCTAAGAGGATGGCGGATACGTTATGCGTCAAGGGAGTGTACCTCTCGAAGCGGGGGACCGGCGGGACCTTCTTCATGGCCCCCGCGTCCCTCGGAGCTTTCTTTGATGGTTCGACCTCTTCGACCTTCCGCTTTCCCTTCCCGATGGCCTCCCTGTATCTTCGGGGTTAAGGGCCTCTTCTGCCCTAAGGTATTTCTCGACCCTATTGAGGAGATCGGGAAAGTCGATGGGGGGTCTTTTCGCCAGAGAAGCTTTCAGCTGTCCATGACGAACGTTGTGCCGAAAGGCCGCAGAGGCGACGCCTGGATCAAGAGAGGAGACCGACCTCGCCTCCGTGGTAAATCTCCGGACGAACACTCTGAGGGACTCTCCCTCTATTTGCTTAAGCCCAAGTAAAGAGGCGCTAGTCCTTTTCGCCTTCCGGCTGGTGACGAAGTGGGCGAGAAAATTGCCCTCTAGTTGGTCGAAGGAGTAAATGGAGCCGGGGGTGAGTTTCGAATACCATTCACGAGCCGGACCCCGAAGCGTGGCGGGGTGAGTTTCGAATACCATTCCGAGGCGCTGTGAATCATCATGAGGGTTTTGAAACCTTCCATGTGATCAGCGGGATCTCCCTCGCCGTTGTAGGTCTCGAACTGAGGTGGTCGGAAATTCCTGGGTATTTCCGCTTGGAGGATGGGGGCGGAAAAGGGAGGTCGGACAGGTCTGTACCCCTGAGCCGCCCGTCGGTCGCCGTCTCCTATATGATCGAGGAGATCCTCCATTTCTTGGAGGTGCCTTAGGAGTATGCCATCGTCTTCTGGCTGGTTTGTTGAAGGGCGCGACGCGCTGGTCTCGGCATCCGACCCTGTTTGGGAGCGGAGAGTTTCCTCCCTGGGGGTCCGTCGGAGGGCCCCGAGAATTTCTCTCCGGAAGTCTTGGAACTCCTTGTGAGTGACGGGGGCTCCCTTGACCGGGTTTGGTCGGTCTGAAGGCTGCCTTCCGATGCGGCTGAGTGCCGACCTCCGTCCCTCGGGCGGCGGTCTCGGATGGTTCGGGGCCGGGTTGGAAGCGGCCCTTCCCCTGCTGCGGCTAATCTGTCGGTTGACGATTACTCCCCGCAGGTCGGGCTGGACTGTACGGGTGGCGCTTCGCCGGGATCCCTGATGGGAATCTCCGTGCCTTGATGCGCGTGGCCCGGCATTGGTATTTGGTGGGGGTGTGTCCCGTCGGTTGACGGAGGACGCGGCCCCCTTGCCCTTGGAGGCCATGAGAGTTCGGCTGTCGAGGTCGCTCGATGGTCGGGCTCGGGTCGGCTTCTGAAGCAGTGTTCCCACAGACGGCGCCAACCTGATGCGGTTTATTTCTGGGAGACGTGTGGATGCACCAGGTGTGAGTTCGGACTCAATTTGTATTTGAAGGAGAAAGCTGCTCGTCTGACGACCCTCGGCTGACCGGGCGGAACCTGCAGCGACCTCGGAATGAGGCGGAGATCTGGGCTCGGATTAGAGGGTTCGGATCCGAGGTCTTGTGTACCTGCAGACGGTCCTGAAACACCGGGGTTTATCCCGGTGGCGGACCCTCCGACGATCTAGTCAGTCTCTGTGAGAGAGTAGCAATAACTAGGTGAATTTAAGTGGTAAAAGATTGATTACCTCAAAAGGTGGGTGAGGGTCTAGTATTTATAGAGAATCCCAACCGGATTTGGTTCCGCTTGGGGGCCGGGTCTGGATCCGAAAGCCCATGGGCCTGACGTGACAGAAGGCCCAGGGGGTTTAGGACAGACGTGGCCATACCAGGAGCGGTATAGGGCTGACGTGGCAAAACCCTTGGTGGTATTTGGAGCTGACATGGCTGATCGTGGGTCTCCTGTGCTTCTGGGAGAATCGGAGGGCCTAGGCTGCGCCAGGTCATCCCCATGCTTCGCCAGAAAGGGGGGACGGCCCGTGGGGCTGTCACGGATCGGAGGCCGAGGACCACTGAGGCTCGTCGGATACGAGGAGGCCAGTTCTGTGGGGGTGAACTTGAGGTTCGGCGCCGACCCTGCAGTGGTTCGAAGCCGAACTAGATTGCTATTTTTACCTTTCTTGAGCGAGAGTTGTATTGGGCCCTGGTTGGGCCCCCCAGGCCATTTTTACCCTACTACATAAGTGATTTACCTTTTGTAAGAGGTGGTCCACCTCTTACAAGAGTTTTTTTAGCGTTCTTTTTTTTACCTCTTATAAGCAATTTTTTTCCAAAATCGCTTATAAGCCTAAAAGGCTTCTAGTAGCCTCTTTGAAATTCCTATAAGCCTTCTATCACTTAAAAAGTCTATATTATCATAAAGTCTATATTATAATTGTTACTAATTTCAATCTCAAATTTCCGCATTCTTTTGCACAGAGTAAGACCTCAATGAATCTTGTTTGCTAAAATTATTAGTGCTTGCAACATTTACCGATAGGAAGTCAGGAATAGTAATTCTATAGACAAAATATACCAAGAGATATATATAGTGAAATCATTGGACTGTGGATGGATAAATTATGTCTTTAAAAAAACAAATGGTGTATTTGTTTTACCACTTTAGACTTTTTTCCTGTATCTGTTTTTTAGCAAATTCGCTGTCAACTACTGTTGTGCTTCTCATGCAGAGCCCCACGATGGGCTAGTGTGAACTTGGGGATCTTTATTTGCATGCAGTGTTCTGGGATTCACAGGAGTTTGGGGGTCCACATATCTAAGGTAATGCATACATTTATTTACATGTTCCTTCTTTTATTTACTTTTCATTTGTCATCCTTGATGAAAGATATTATCTATGGAAGATTATTTAAAGGGCTCCGTGCCAATCTGATTTTTTAAAATTCTTCACGACAGACAGGGCTGTAGCAGTCAGGACTCTGGAGGCTCTAAATAAACTAAAATTCTATCCAAATGAAAAAAAAAGTATTTAGTGACAACATTTACCGATCATTTTGTTTAGCTGCCTCCATCTTTAGTGACAGATGCATATTCTTAAGCCACTTCGCTACTCGTAAATTTCCTTTTATTTTTTTTAAGTTTTGTTTTCCTGTGTTTCTACTTCTCTATCTCAGTTTCGGAATTATAATTGATGATTTACACTGATTTGTGAATTTAACTTGCCATTAAACTAGTTTATATATTAGTAATTTGAACTTATCTTTTCTTGTCCTTTATCTCACTATTTTTATACTTTTGGGTAATATAGACTTTGGGGTAATATAGGATCTTGTAAGAGGTAAAAAAAGAACAGAAATCTCTTATAAGAGGTTCTTATAAGAGGTTATCTTTATATAAAAAGAACACCTCAAAAAGAGGCTTTTACAGTAAATTCCTTATAAGAGGTAAAAGAGGCAAAAAAAAAAAAAGAATAATACCTACGACTCTCAGGGTCATGTACAATTGATTTAAAAATTTACTAAATCTAATTGAAGATTTTTTGTTTAATTTCAGAATTGTTTGAGGTCCCTTAGTTCATAATAATAGCTTCTTAAAGTAATACTTTGTTGCGATCTTCTTCTTGGGCGTGTCTGAGCAACAGATAATGTGAATTCTTAGTTTTGAGAAAACCGATAATCCTATCATTCGTTCCGGACCCGGGCGGATATTGAATGAGTAAGACGATCGATGGCCGCTCCACAGACCTGCGAAATAAAGCCTGAAACACCGGGAGTATTCCCAGCAACAGACCCTCTGATGCTTAAGTTAGAAAGCAACTATTTTGTGGTAAGGATCCTGTGGAGAATGAGCCGTTACCTGTAGTTATACAATAGCTGCTGTATTATAGGTCCGGGGAGAAATTCCTTTGATTCTGGATCTGTGATTGATTGGCCCCGTAATTTTAGGGGGTTGCGATTACGACGTAACCGATGAAGCGTCTTGCACAAACGACAGGTGACTCATTGGAGCGTGCGAATGGATTTGCGGAAAGCCCCTGGATCTGTTTGGCCTGGACCCAGTTAATTGATTCGCGATTCGTGCCAAAATCAACAATGGAGATCACTTACAATTTTTCTCATATCATACTTCATCTTTTTCACAACTACTATTCCGTTACTGAATATTCATGTTGATGCATTACAGCTAACACCAAATTATTGCATGCACGTCATTGCATCTAGAGTAGAGTTGGTATCGGGTCCTCCACTACCCGGACCTGGACCCGGTACCTCACGGGGTCCAAAAATTGGATCCGGACCCGGACTTGCAAGAACAGGGTCCGGGGTCCGGGTTAAAAAAAATTACCCGTCGGATCCGGTAGTAGAGAATAAATATTTGCACTTAATTATTTTTGCACCCGATACCTTGTGATTCTAACAATTTTTGCACTTAAGTACATGAATTAATATTATATTTACACTAGTATTATACAAGTGTTGTGCACGTGGGGAAAAATTGGGGAATGAAAAGGGGAAAAAAATATCTGCACGTGCGCTACACGGGTTGGGTTATGGACAAAGGCCTTCTCCCATTATAGTAGTAGAGATATCTATTTTCAACAATTACTTTTATATGTATATTCCTATAACTTTATTATTCAAATTCTACTTGTTTTGAGGTATTTTTTAACGGGTTCGGGTCCGGGTCGGTTCTATTTTGAGCGGATCGGACCCGAACCTGGACTCGAAAGTGCGTCGGGTCTTATTTTAGGATCTGGACCCAGACCCGTATAGATCGGGTCGTATGCCGGGTCTGAATCGGGTCGGTTATTGGGTAAATGTGACAGCTAATCTAGAGTGTAGTAATGTCCGTATGTCATTGAAGCGCCTCATATACCTCTAGAAGCACACCAGCAAACCATAGCTAGAACTACTATATTAGTGCTATATTGCAGCTTGAAAAAAGAGACTGTTTTAAATTTACATGTCTTTTATCGTAATAAACAGTAGGAAGCTACAATAAAATTGATCTCAATTTTAATGATTGATTACTTGTGCATAATAACTAATTATTCTCGTCTCATATACAAACCCCACGGTAAAATTAGTTAGCAAAATAATTCAATTAACTTTTGAATCAAATCAGTGTAAACTTGGGTTCCAGAGTAACATGAAATTCTGGAACTGACAAACAATATACATTTGCAAATTTAAGAAAAAGTTGGGCTTTGTATGTAAATGTTACGCTAATTTAAGAAAAAGACTCGCATAATGCACGCCTCAATAATATATCTCTTTAGAATAAAATAAAATAAAACTAAAGACGTTGAATAATTTTGTACGACTCATTTGTTTTCGCACTTTCGGGTAGGGTGTGTGTCCTTGAGTTACAATCGGACAGCCATAGATTATTTGTTTCTTTTTTTTGATAAAGAAGACTTTAGGATAAGTTTCCAATGTTTTCAACAGATTACTGTCCGTTGGATCCCGATCAAATAAAGAGGTGATCATTCCTGACCGTTCGATTTTTGACCGTTCAGGTGGCTCCGTGAATGGGAGAGAGAGTAGAGCATCTGTTGCAGTTGGCCAAATTTCCAAAATTTGAAAATTTTGGCCGTAGTTCTCTAAATTTTCAAAATTTGGATTTTGAAAAATAATAACGTTCTATTTGAGATAATATATATAAATTTTTCAAATATAAAAATCGAAAGATCAAGTTTCGCCCGTGCACAATTTTATGTGAAAAAAATAATCGGACGCAATATAATTTTTCGTCCCACAATTTTTGTTATATAAAAAAATAGTATCCGACACTAAATGATTTTTTGTCTTACAATTTTTTCAGAATGAAGAGGGACGGACAATGAATGATTTTTCGTCAGATAAAAAATATATATTATAATGGAGGGATATCAAATCCCGTCTGACACATTTCTTTACCTCAGTCAATATTTTTTTCTATAGAATTAGCCTATAAAAATTATTATGGGTACATTTTAGGGGGTTGGATAATTAAGAATTAAGATATAATTAAGATTAAAATAAGATTTTAATTTTAACATATTTTTGGACGGGATTTCAAATTCCATCCGATACCTTTCTTCCATTTTTTAAAAAAAAATTTCTCAGACGGGAATTAATCTACCGTCCGACCAAATTTTGAGTTAAACGACTACAACGAGAAATCAAATTTTCTATTTTCAAATCATATATTTGAAAATTTTGAGTCTCAACAACTACATATGCTTTTACCCACGTCTTTTCTCCGTTTCTGTTGGTGTGCAATAAGCAACGAAATCATATTATTGAATAATTTGAAAATTTTCATTATTAAAATGAGAAGATGATTAAATAATCAGAATAATAAAGAAGATTAGAGGTTTGCCATGCAGTAAATTTGATTCATGTCAAGAATAAATATAGTCCGAATTCAAACTTCCGACTACTTACTCAATAGCAAATATGTATGTTTATTAATGAACTACAATAATACTTGCTTGTTGCTTCATTAAAAAAGTTAATGTTGTGGGTACGAAAGGAAGAAAAGTGTGTACATATGATTTTGACAGCATAAAATTATTAATAAGAGATGGTGTGTAGCACGAGAGGCTGCAATCTAGACGCTCTTGCCGTGATTGAAATAGTAAACACGATTTTGTGAGTCTTGTACGTCAGATTAGGTTGTTAACATATCATCAAACATGTGATGGTGCAAATGAGAAATTTTGGTTATTAATTTGAAGAATTGAATTATTATGATTAAATAATCATAAGCTAAGCTAGTCAAATGACAATATTGCAAGTATTTCATGAATGGCAAAACCTAAAGATTCTTAAATCAGAAAAGAATCTGATATGCAACCAAGAATGGGCACGGTCCATTCCACGCTAGCTGTTTATTTTAATGTTATTTTCTTCTTGTTAATTCCTAGTTGATGTTTACTATCATCTCTATCACAAATAACAATAATTTTATTTAATACATCGACTCAAACTTTAGTAAACAATATATATATATAGATATACATATTGATTAATATTTTCAGTTTAATTTCTTACTGTTGTAAAGATATCCTTAATTAGAAAACTATAACAATAAAATTTCAGAATGTATAAGCAAAGAGAAACTTGTACATGATATTTTTCTTCTTTGTCTCCAGGTGGATCATTAAGTGAATTGATCAGACTAGGAGAAACTTCTTCTGCTCTGTCTCTTCTATCTTGAAAATTTGTAAAAACCTTTGCAACTGAAAATTTTTATGCAAATCAAAGCGTGAAGGTGGTCTTGAGATTCCGAACCTCATGCATCAAAACTAAGCTCTTCTCGGGAAATGATTGTGAAAGTTGCTCAAACATGAAGATTTGGGTTGGGTTCACCTAGTGACTCATAAATACCATGAACGCCACAAACCTTGGGAATTACACTCATTCCTCCTTGCTATTGCCTTTCCTTTTTGGAAAAGTATTTGGAAAGTCATGGCTCCCTTCAAATGCGGTGTGCTTAAACTATGTGGTGATGGTTTGACAGTCCATTTTTGGACCGATTTTTGGATTGACAACATCTCTTTAGCTTCTAATTACACCAACATTTATCATATTACTGCTAATCCTCATGCCACGGTGGTTGATTATCGTATTCGCAATAACACTCAACAGAACTGGAATATTACTTTCCGTTGTACTCTACCGACTGCTCAGTACCCTAATTTTCTTAGATTACTTTTATTATTAAGATCTTATCACTAGCACCCTAATGATGATATTTTATGGCGGTGGCACAGTTCGAGCTCCTAGTATGTCAAATCATGTTATAACTTCATCAATTTAGGAGGTATTATCTCTTCTTTCTCCAATACTGTGTGGAGAGGAATTGCTTCGCTTAATGTCTGTATCCTCACGTGGCTTACGATTCATAATAAACTCCTCACGGTGGATATTCTCAACAAAAAAAATCTTGATATTGGCCAATTATGTGTTTTATACATTTCTCATCACGATAATGCTAGACATTTATTTATCAACTGCTCTTACATCCTCCCACTCTGGAAGATTTGTAAGATAGCGTGGAAAGTTCAAGGTAAACCTGGCTCCGTGAGTTCGTGGTGAGACTCTTGGAGTCTGCGTCGTGTCAAGCTTTTGTTTTGTCCCTCGTGGGATGCAATGATTTAGATCATCTGGAAAGAAAGAAATAACCGTATTTCCTCCAACACCTCTCGCTCTATTAACTGTTTAATCGATGATCTTCTATTCTTGACTAATTTCTGGGCTAGTAGTGTTTTATCTCTTACCAAATTGGCTAAACTTCATTTAGTCAACCCTGACAATGTCGTCGCTTCTTTCTATCATTATAACTGACCTTACTATCTCTCTAACATTTCTTTACTACATCTTTATTATGTTACATAATCTTACGTTTTGAATATTTTCTCTGCAGATTTAAACTACTCCGGTGGTCGTTCCTGTCATCCTATTTTGATTTTGGTGGTGTGTGCAGGTTCCCATGCCGATGTTGCTTTATTTGCACTGGTTCTCTAGCTCTGTTTCTAATGTACTGAACTTTGGGTTTCAGCTACTCTTGTTGTATCCTTTTAGTTGTTTTGTTGTTTAACTGCGTGTATGTACTATTTTCTTTACTATTATATTTCCTATTCCTATTGCTAACTGCTCTATTTTCTGATGTTATAATTCTCCTTTCTTTTACTACTTATGCTTCTCTTGTTTTATGAAGGTTTTAGCTCCTTATTTCTTGTTCTATTGAGGTTTTTTGCTCGCTTAGCATATTCCTGTTGTTCTTGATGAGAGGTATAAAGTTTTTCTTTGTTTTATCTCTGATGACTTTCTTGTGGTTTGTTGCGACACCTGTTTGGTATTTGATGTTTCCTTACCCTTTACTTTTCAGGCGTTTATGGCACAATTGTGTTGGGATTTGTGGATCCAATACACGATAATGGGGTTGGAGAAGTCAGATGAGAAGAAGCAGCAAGCTGCTGCAAGCGAGTTACGGTCGACCATAGGTGGACAGTCGACCTCATTCGTACAGGAAAAAGAACGGTCGACCATGCAGTCGACCATCACTCTCTCTGGATGGACCCTGTATCCTAAAGAGATGACCAGTCGACCGCATAGTCGACCGACCTGCTCTCTGTTGGAACTATGCAGTCGAAGAAAAGAACCGGTCGACTGACTTGGTGTTGCGGTCGACCGTCTCGTTACTATTTTGATGAGCTGCTGAGATTAAAGTTGTGGAATCCAATATAGATTGTATTGTGTACGATTTTATGGTTAACTGAAAAGAAAATAGAGATCTACCAGCCATCATTAAGAGAGAGGAAGATAGAGAGAAACTCTACACCTTGGTGGTGAATTCTTGATAGATTTATAAACACAATCTTCATATTTCTAGTGGAAATTGCAGAAGTGCCTCTGCACGGGAAAGTAGCCATTATTTTGGGTGAACCTCGAAAAATCTTGTGTATTCTTGTGTGTTGCTTTTGGTTATTCTTTGTTCTCTTATTTTGATTCTATAGTTCTTGCATTTCGTCGTCGTCGTTGTTAAGTTTATTCCGCAGTTAGAATTCAACAAAGTTGTATCAGAGCTACAAGTTGGTAGTATTGATTGAGATGGGGGATAAGAGTAGAGTCAAGGAGTTCGATGGAACAGATTTTACAATGTGGAAGATCCAAATGATTGCGTATCTCCAACAAAGGATCTAGATGATCCGTTGTTTGGTGTGAAGCCAGAGGGGGAGGAGGTCGATCCGGTTACGTTGGCAGCCTGAAATAGATTGGATCAGAAAGCGCTTGGGTAGATTCAGTTGTCGCTGAGCAGGAAGGCACTATTTCATATTGAGAAGGCAAGGACTGCAAAGGAGGCAATGGAGATATTGACAGATATAAGCCGAATGCAGCGAACCAGATCTTACACCTAAAGAAGTTGGTTAACTTGGAGGTGTCATAAAGGGTTTCGGTTGCTGAGCACATCAACAGTTTCTTTTGGTTTACAATCAGATAGAATTGTCGGGTTTAAAGTTTGAGGAGAGGGCACAATCGTTGTTGTTGCTATCCAGTCTTCCCGATAGTTACAATACAGTCGAACAGACTATTACAAGCACCATGACTGATATGATAATCCTAAAGGAAGTTATAAGCAGCATTATGAATGCAGATACAAGGAGGAAAAGACATGGAGAGACTTCGGTGTCATATCCTGGGAATGTCGCGCTGTCAGTTAATGACCGTGGTAGAAGTAACAACAGAGGGAAGTCGCAAAGTAGAAATCATAGGTCCAAGTCAAGAACCGGACATTGCAAAGGTGAGTGTTGGTGATGCAAGAAGCCCGGACACAGGAGAAACCAATGCGAGGAGTATAAAAAAGCACAAGCAGGGTCACAGGTAGCCAATGTGGTAAGTATTGAACCCCGTCTAGATGAATTGTATTTATCTGCTGGATTTAATATTTTGCATGATGATTGGTGTATAGACTCAGGTGCTTCTTATCATTGTACCCCCATGAGGGATGTTTTTGAGGATTATAAGATAGGTGATTTTGGTACAGTTTCAGTTGGTAATGGACAGATATGTCCAGTTGTAGGTAGAGGCACTGTGAGAGTGAAGGCTCGCAATGGTGGACAATTGGTATTGTATGATACAAGACATATTCCGAGCTTGAAGAAAAACTTGATCTCAATTAGCAAACTAGACAAAGAAGAGTTCACAACAACTTTTGGGCATGGAGAATGGAAGGTGACTACAGGTGCCAGGTTGGTGGCCAAAGGAAAGCGTGGTGACATGCTGTACTTACTTAGAGGAGGTGATTCAAGTGATATCATTGCTACAAAATCAGCAGGTAGTTCCCCTTCAATTCTATGGCATGTTAGGTTGGGGCACCTTTGTGAAAGGAGTGTCAAGCAGCTTTGTTCTAGGGATCTTTTGCCGGGACTGAAGAAGGTTGAGATGGATTTTTATGAGAATTGTATAATGGAAAAACAGAAAACAGTTAGCTTTCAGTTGGGTGGGCGTGAGAAGAAGCTTGGGAAGCTAGAGTTGGTACATACAGATGTGTGGGATCCAACTCAGGAATTCTCTTATGGTGATAAGGGATACTTCGTCACATTCATCGATGATGCTACAAGAAAGGTTTGGGTTTATGCAATTTGCGAGACATAAGAAGTTTTTGAGGCATTCAGGGCTTGGAATGCCAGGGTTGAGAATGAGACGGGTTGAAAGGTGAAAGCAATAAAGTCAGACAACAGAGCTGGGTACACAAATAAAAAGTTTGTTAACTATCTGGCAAAGAAAGGTATCAGAGGAATCAAGACAGTTCTTAAGACTCCACAGGAGAATGATGTAGCAGAAAGGATGAACCACACGATACTCGAAAGGGCGAGATGCATGGGACTTCATGCGGGTCTTCCAGTCCATCTTTGGACCGCTACAGTTGATACAACGATGTACTTGATTAACCGTTGCCCGTCTAGTGTCCTTGATGGGGCCATTCCAGAAGAACTATGGTCAGATAAAACTGTCAATTATTCGCATTTGAAAGTTTATGGTTGTATGACATATGCACTAATTGATAAGGAAGAAAGAAAGAAGTTGGACTCTAAGTCCAGGAGGTGTGTGTTCATTGGCTATGGTGGCGATAAGTATGGTTACAGGCTTTGGAATTTTGTGGATAACAAAGTCATTCGCAACAGGAATGTAGTATTCAATGAAGAGGTCCTATACAAGGACAGACACACAGGTCAAGACAGTACAACCAGTTCAGAGTCAGATTGGGGTTCAGACTCAGACTCAGATTCAGATTCAGAAGGCGGTCCTAGTGGTGGGGGCCCTACAGTGCAGCAGCAGGTACAGGTACCACAGGTAGTACAGGAGGCTCATGGTGAGCCTATTGGGATTGAGCAGGTTATCTAAGACGAACAGATACAGCCAGAACAGTTCAGGGAACCTAAACTGGTCGGTGAACCGATACCCATATTGAGGAGATCGACACAAGAAAGGAGGCCAACCAAGATATTTGATCCATCTGCTAGTGTTGTTCACAAGCATGTTCTGTACACGGATTCAAGAAAGCCAGAGACTCATGAGGAGGATTTGAGGGATGAGGCTCGAATTCAGTGGGAGTTAGCCATGAAGGATGAGATAAACTCCTTGGAACAGAGCCAAACTTGGGAGTTGACAAAGTTACCTGTAGGGAAGCACGCTCTTATGAACATATGAGTTTTTAGAGTCAAAGATGAGGCAGATGGTAGTAAAAGGTACAAGGCACATCTTGTTGTGAAATGATTCTCTCAAAGAGAAGATGATTATAGTGAGATCTTTGCACCGGTTGTGAAGATGACTTCTATTAGGGTTCTGCTTAGTATTGTGGCAGTTGAAGACTTGTATTTAGAGCAATTGGATGTGAAGAAAGCATTTCTCCATGGTGATGTCGAAGAAGAGCTGTACATGAGACAACCCACATGTTTTGAAGCTAAAGGAAAGCAAGACATGGTGTGTCGATTGAAGAAAAGTCTTTATGGGCTCAAGCAAGCACCGCGGCAATGGTACTTGAAGTTTGATTGCTTCATGAGAATGAAAGGTTCTGATAAATGCAAAACAGATCTTTGTGTGTTTGTTCGTAGATATGAGGACAATGACATAGTTACCTTGGCATTGTATGTGGTTGACATGCTGTTAGCAGGTTCATGTATGGAGAAGATCAAGGAAATGAGAAAGGCGCTAGCTTCGGAGTTTTCAATGAAGGACTTTGGTGAAGAAAAACAAATCCTCGGCATGAAGATTAGTAGAGACAGGAGTAGCAAGAAGCTTTGGTTATCACAAGCGGACTATGTGAAGAAGGTGTTGAAGAGATTCAATATGGATGGTGCGAGGCCAGTCACTTGTCCCTTAGCTGTTCACTTCAAGTTATCAATGGACTTGGGTCCTAAAACGGAGACGGAGATGGAGGAAATGGCTGCTATTCCTTATGCTTCAGCTGTTGGGAATTTGATGTATGTGATGGTGTCTACAAGACCAGGCATCGCACAAATAGTGGGAGTTGTCAGCCGTTACATGAAGAATCCAGGTAAACAGCATTGGGATGCAGTAAGGTGGATTCTTAGATATCTAGCAGGTACTTCAGATCACTCTCTTTATTTTGGGGGAGATTCTTTGCATATACATGGTTATGTGGATGCAGAATTTTTGGGCGATCGTGATGGTTGCAGAAGTACTACAGGGTATGTATTTACAGTTAGAGGAACAACTGTTAGTTGGGCTTCGCAGTTACAAAAGGTTGTAGCACAGTTAATCACGGAGTCAGAGTATATGGCACTTACAGAAGCGATGAAAGACATGTTGTGGATTTCGGAGCTTATAAAACAGTTGAGCAGGAAGCAACCCATAGGTGAACTATGGTGTGACAGTCAAAGTGCAGTTTTCGTGGCGAAAAACTCGGCATATCACTCTAGGAATGCACATTCAAATGAGGTATCATTTTATCAGAATAGCGGTTGAGAAGAAATAGTTGAAGCTAACTAAGATTCTTGGCACTAAGAATCCGGCGGACATGCTCATTAAGAGCATCCACAATGGTGTTTCTCATTTTGTAAAATATGGCAGCTACAGTACTGGCAAATAGCGTTAGTGGCTGCAGTGGTCATTTGCTATATGTTTTTCATTTTTTTTTTTTTGCGTGGGACGGTACAACATTTACCATCGCGCAATTTTTTGAATAAAAAAAGCGAGCGACGGTACATGTTGTACCGTCGCATTCGTTTTGAAAAAATAATTAAAAATTTGAATTACTTATTAACTATTAAAATATGTTAATTAAATAAATTAAATAATATAATAATAACTAAACCTAATTAAAAACTAACTAAACCTAATTAACTATACCTAATCTACCCACTAATTCCCTAAAATCTAGGACGGTACATGTTGTACCGTCCGGGATTTCAGGGAATTTTTTTTTAAAATTTTGGGGCGAAATCTGGCCGTCGGATTAAAAAAAAAATTTTTTAAAAATATTTTGGGACGGTATATGTTATACCGTCCGAAGCGAATAAAAAAAATTAAAATATTTTGGGACGGTATATGTTATACTGTCCTTTATAATTTGAGAATCGCTATTTTGTTTCTCATTTATGAGAAACGAGTATAGGAAGTTTGCTAAAAAATGGGAAAATAGAAAACCATTGCAGACGTCCATTTGCTATAAAATGGAAAATTGCCAAATATAAGACACCAGTGTGGATGCTCAAGGTGGTGGATAGCAGGAAACATCAGTTTTTCTATACTGCTATCGGATTGTCTCCAGGTTAATTGTTGAGGAGACTCGCAGAGGTACAGGCCTAGACTAGACCAATGGAAGAATGGAGAACAGGATAGAGACTTCGTGTATATGTCTCCAAGTGGGAGATTGTTGGGGTTTGTGGATCCAATATACGATAATGGGGTTGGAGAAGTCAGATGAGAAGAAGCAGCAAGCTGCTGCAGGCGAGTTGCAGTCAACCGTAGGTGGACAGTCGATCGCATTCGTACAGGCAAAAGAACGGTCAATTGTGCAGTCGACCGTCACTCTCTGGATGGACCCTGTATCTTGAAGAGATGACCGATCGACCGCACAGTCGACTGACCTGCTCTCTGTTGGAACTCATGCAATCGAAGGAAAGAACCAGTCGACCGACTTGGTGTTGCGGTCGACCGTCCCGATGCTGTTTTGATGAGCGGCTGAGATTAAAGTTGTGGAATCCTATATATATTGCATTGTGTACGATTTTAGGGTTAACCGAAATGAAAATAGAGATCTACCAGCCGTCATTAAAAGAGAGGGCGATAGAGAGAAACCCTACACATTGGTGGTGAGTTCTTGAGAGATTTGTAAACCTAATCTTCATATTTCTAGTGAAAATTGCATCAATGCCTCTGCGCGGGGAAGTAGCCATTGTTTTGGGTGAACCTCGAAAAATCTTGTGTATTCTTGTGTGTTGCTTTTGGTTGTTCTTTGTTCTCTTGTTTTGATTCTATAGTTCTTGCATATCTTCGTCGTCGTTGTTGAGTTTATTCCGCAGTTAGAATTCAACAAGTTGTTGGCTGAGGTGTTTGTTTGCAAGCTGGTTTCAGGCTATGTTGTTGTGAGTGCTTGTAGCTATTCGATCACTATAAGTTTTGTAGATAATGTTACCTTTGGTTGTGGCCATCATTGTGCTGTTATCTTACTACTTGTTAGACTTTGATTTGATGCCAGTTTTCTCTTGCGGTTGCAGTCTGCTATAATTTTCTTAATTGTTTTTTCCGTTTTATGTTTTGTCATTAATTTTGTTCTATTTCTTTCTGTCTCTAGTTTTACACCTTGTAAAATTATTTGCTGTATGATTCTCTTCCTTTATTCATATATTTTTTTTGGAATATATATATATATATATATATATATATATATATATATATATTCCAAAAAAAATCGGTTGAGAACTCCGTGAAACAATTTTACAAGGTGTAAAACGAGAGACAGCAAACAATTTGGTGAGATTGGCGAGAACTCCGTCAGAACTCACGGAGTAGACCCCCCATAAAAAGTTCGAACCGGTCATCTCGCTCTACACACCTTGGATAGCATAACATATAGAAATCAAGTAATATGAAGTTCATTTGCCCATGATTTACATCATCGCAAAATTGTATGGCTGAAAATTCTACTCCATTTGATGGATGGGCAAATGAACTTCAAATTACTTGACTTTTTTATGTTATGCTATCTAAGACGTGTAGAACGGGGGTCTACTCCGTGAGTTCTCACAGAGTTCTCACCAAAATTCGTTCTCAACCGAATGGCTCCTTATATATATATATATATATATATATATATATATATATATATATATATATATATATATATATGGGTTTTGCTCCATTGAAAACGGGTCCGTTTTCAATGGGTTGGAAAATACCAATCTCAACCGTCCGATCAAGCGTGATCTTGATTAGTAGCTGTGATCAAGATCCGCTAAGGATCTCCCACTAACGCTGAGAAAAGAGGAGGGGTACGCCAAAAAACGTTTGGGACTTAGCATTTTTTTGGCGTGGAGTTTTTTTTTGTCGAAAAATTCACTTAGGCCGTTGTTAGAAACAACAGCCTAGGTTGTTTTTTATATAAAAAAAACATACCTTGGCCGTTGTTTCCAACAACGGCCTAGGTGTGTACAAGTGTTTTTCCAAATACTTGTACATACTCAGATCTTCATCTCCCTCACTTCGTCACAAACACTATCTCTCTTTCTCTCGAGCTCCCGAAACCCATCCCCAAACCCTAGTTCACTCTCCCAACCCCTTTGGCATCGATTTCTTTGCCTTCTCGATCTCCGGCCCTTGTGGAAAGCTCCCTATCTCTCTCTTCCTCTCCCGAATACAGCAAACCCTAACTTCACATCCAAATTCCCAAATCATCTAAACCCTAGCACAAATTGTCTTCCTTTGTCTACAACAGCGTGCAGCGGCTTCTCACATCTTCTCCAACTCTCTCTATCTCTCTCTTTGGACCAGGTATTTTCTTAATCCCAATTTACTATAATGAACTCTTTGAATTTATTGATTTTTTTCCCAATTTTGGAGTTAAGTTTTTTGGTATTATGCATAGTAGTGTAGTCTATAATTTAGAGAGTATATAATTAGCTCTGATCATGTATGTTGTATACATTTTGTTGACATTTTCGTAGATGTAGTGGTAGTTGTAGTGGTGGAATATAGGAGATGAAAAAAAACGAGATGAAAAAATTCAATTAGTACGAGTAGGTCAGACTCGCCGCGTAGAAGGTAACAGAACTTGTAGAGGCAATTTCCGTCTCACGATTTGTGAGATACGTCCGTTTATCATTTCAATTCAATACAACGGATATAAAGTGATACTCGTCCGTATCTTTCAAACCGATAGTCAAAACTCACCTCTGCAAGTTCCGGCGGCTCGTGTTTGGTGTGCCAGAGTTGACGCCCAAATTTAGAAAATAAGTTTATCATTTTTGTTGTTTTGACGCGTATATAAAAAAACCTTTAATCCACCTCAGAACTTGTGGAATACGTTATGAGGTGAAAATAGCTTAAACGAAGTCCAAATAAAACAAAACTTTGCGAGTAGGTTGGTCTCGCCACTCACAAGTCATACCAACCTGTACATGCGAGTTCCGACCCACGGTTTGCGAGATACGTCTATGTATCGCTTTCCGCTCAGTTTTCAATAGTAAAAACGATACACGGCCGTATCTTTCAAACCGTGGTTCGGAACTCCCATGTACTAGTTGCGTTGGCTTGTGTGCGGGGAGCCCGACCCAAAGTCCAATTTTTGGATTTTTTGCATCTCGTTTATGTTGATTTTACGCGTATATGAAAATACTTCAATATACCTCAAATTTTTTTAGTACGGTCGCAATACAAAAATGCTTAAACGAAGTTGAAAAAATTCGAAACGGTGCACGTAGGTTCGTCTAACCATTCACAACACAACGGAACTTGTATTTGTGAGTTCCGACCCACGGTTTGCGAGATACGTCAATGTATTGCTTCCTGCTCTATTTTAAAGAGTGAAAGTGATACACGGTCGTATATTTCAAACCGCGGGTCGGAACTCACTTCTACAAGTTGCGTTGGCTTGTGTTTGGTGTGCCCTAGTTGACGGCGAAATTTAGGTATTTTTGCATCTCGTTTGTGTTGTTTTGACGCGTATAAGCGAACTCTTGAAATTTTTTCATCTCGTTGGTTTGTGTTTGCTAATTTTCGGCGAGTAATTAGTTTTATATATGCAAACTTTGTTACAGAGAAATGGCTAGAACGAGGAAAACCGGAAGGGGAAGGACATCCCAGGAAACACGGGGGGAACATTCCACAGAGAATGTGAGAACTAATAATTTGTATTATCCCTAATTTTGTATTTAGTGATATTTATTTTAGACTAATAATAATTATGTTTTTTGGTTCGTGTAGGTTGGTGCATCCTCTTCGATGATAGGACGTCGTGGTCCAGGACCAATAAATCCCGGCGAACTGACCTTGCAAGATCGCCACAGATCCATAGAAGTGTGGGGTGGGACGACGCGTAGGTGTAATTTCCGCACCCACGAGACCATGAAGGTGCATCCACGTATTGTCGAGCACCTTGTAGCAGCCGGTTTCTATGAAATTAGCATGATGGGGAATGTTAAACTCGACCGAGCACTTCTCTCGGCACTCGTAGAGCGCTGGAGGCCAGAGTCGCACACGTTCCATCTACCAGTCGGAGAGATGACGGTGTCGCTACAGGATATAGCGATGATATCCGGTCTTCCAATAGATGGGTTGGCCGTGACGAATAATATTAACTTTGATAAAATAGAGATGTGCAACGAACTGCTCGGTACAGAGTTTGATGAGTCGGCTGCGAAAGATGATGCCATTTTCCAAGGACAATCAATCCGACTATCTTGGTTGAAGGGACGTTTTGATGGGACGCTGACCAACGAATCGCCCGACGACTATGTACAGTCCTACACCAGAGCCTACATTCTAACGGTGATCGGAGGGGTTCTATTGCCTAACTCATCGGGCGATACGGTGCACCTCATGTACCTACGATTACTCGCCGACCTAGGCTTAGCTGGCCGGTACAACTGGGGAAGCTGCGCGTTGGCAACGCTATACAGGGCGTTGTGTCATGTAGCGCTAGAATCATCAGAAATGACCGGACCGATGGTTTTGTTACAGATTTGGTCCTGGAAGCGACTGCACTTGGGTCGTCCCCGCATTAGGAGACCAGCGGCCGGTTGGATGGCCCAACCAGAAGATCCTGCTATGTTAGCACCCTTAGGGGTATATTGGGCTGGTAGTCGGAGTTACAAAGACAACCCCAAGGGTGTAATAACGTACTACAGAGACGAGCTCGACCAACTACGTGAAAAGTTCGTGATTTGGGCGCCGTATACACCCGAGTGTGTGGGAAGACTACCGCCAATGTGCACCACCGGGTCGCAGTTGTGGCTGATGACGGCTCCCCTCATCAACTTCAATATAGTGGAGCATCCGCGACCGGAGAGAGTCCTTCGTCAGTTCGATCTTCAACAAGATAGTCCCCCAAGCTGCGCAAACCTATACGATCATGAGTTACACGCCGTTAGGGGTACCGGCCGCATGCCTACTCATGATTGGGCAGATTACCATTGTGTTCATGTTGCAGAATGGAACGAGCGACGGTTTGAACTTGTACTCGTCAATGTTCCAGAGTACGATGGAAGAATGCAAGGAAAGTACATGACTTGGTTCCGACAATATACACGTTTGTACATCTCTCCCGATACAGTACTACCTGCTGGTATTCAACGAAAAATTGAGGAGAGGGAGATTGAACCATTACCCGTATATTCCAGTTCACAACCCATGTTCCAACCGAAGGTCACAGCTATACGTACAGTGGTAACTTCAATCTTCATATTTATTTTAATATTCATTATATGTGAAGTTCATGAATTCTTTAAATTATTGAATTTGTGTAATTATTTTTGTTGGTTTTTTCTGATTTAGATTGATAACACGATGGACATGGCAAAAGAATGCGCAGATGTACTAAAAAGTAATGCGGGCACGGCTATAAAGAGTTTCACTCAGAGGATGCTCTCTTCATGCCGTAGCAATATGGATGTTTTGGGAGAGGCCGACCGTTTGGATCGAGCATTACACGGACCGAGGGGCCGACGTAAAAGTGTGAGAGGTAGGCCAGCTGCACTGATGGGGCAACGGGAACGTGAGATCAGAGAACAACAAGCTTCAACTTCACATCTATCTCACGGACAAGCGCAGGATGAAGAGAGTGGGGAGAGGGTTGTCGGAGACGTACAACAAGAGGGGGGAGGATCTGAACAAATCCCCGACTCGCCAACCACGATGCGGCACCGAAACCCTGCTCGGAAGAAGCGAGCACCACAACATTTCACGCCCGGTACTTAGCCAATACATTTTGGAGGTTGTAATTTTTGTTTATTTATTTTGTGGGTTTTATCCTGTTGTAACTAAACTAGTGGAAAATATGGTTCGTAAGTTTAAGTGTAGTTGATGTTGTTGTTATTAATTTCTAATAGTCAATTATGGTTGGTAATTTTGGCGGTTGTAGATATGAATTTATTCGGAGAGTGTAGGTGATGGCAAAGTGTTTGGAATTTTGTGATATTTTCAAGTGTAGCAGCTTCAGCTGCTTTATATAAATGTAGATTAAATTTTTTTTTTTAAACCTAAGCCGTTGTCCCAAACAACGGCCTAGGTAACAGGACTAAGGTTTGAGGATTTGTCTTGCTCTCTGACTTGTTGGCTTTAAAAATAGCAACAAGTCAGAGAGCAACTCCACTTTATTGTTTATACCCAAGGCCGTTGTCTCCAACAACGGCCTAAGTTGTAGAAGAAAAATATAGAAAATTTATCTTGCTCTCTGACTTGTTGACTTCAAAAATAGCAACAAGTCAGAGAGCAGCTCCACTTTATTGTTTATACCCTAAGTTGTAGGAGAAAAATATAAAAAATTTGTCTTGCTCTCTGACTTGTTGGCTTCAAAATAGCAACAAGTCAGAGAGCAGCTCCACTTTATTGTTTATACCCAAGGCCGTTGTTGGAGAGAACGACCTAAGTTGTAGGAGAAAAATATAGAAATTTTGTCTTGCTCTCTGACTTGTCAACTTTAAAAATAGCCTAAAGTCAGAGAGCAGCTCCACTTTAATCTTTATACCCAAGACCGTTGTTGGAGACAACGGCTTAGGTTGTACGCCAAAAAGACAGACAATTTGGGATGCTCTCGACTTGTTGGTATTTAAAAATAGCAACTGGTCAGAGAGCCCCCCCAATATAATGTTTATACCCTCCAACAACGGCCTAGGAAGTAGGCCAAATATTAATTGGTTGTTTGCTTTTTTCAATTTTCTCTTGACTCTTTACGAACAATATCTGTGGAACTTTATACAAAAGATAGATGAGAACTTGGCTTGTATAACAATTTTAATTTTTTTTATTTTTTAGTTTGACTGCACCTAACTAACCACTACATAATCACGATGTTTTAATATGTACAGAACAACCCAGAAAATATAAAAAAAAAAACTATTTCATTCGTTAGGGTTAGGGTTAGGATTAGGGTTAGTGCTAACGGGGGTTAAGGGTAGGATTAGGGTTAGCGGGGGTTAGTGGTTTGGTATGGGTTATTGTAAGGGTTGGGGTAGGATTATTTATAGTTGGGAGTAGATAGGTAATAAGTTTCCAGTAAAGAGTTTATAGATATTTAAGTTCTATCATTAATCACATGTGTCTCTCCACTCTTTACGTGCATTGTCTTCTGAATTCTACAAAATAGACGTTCATATCTATGTTTTTTTGTTTATATTTTTTATTCAATTCTATTTCTAGCCACGTAACTAATGAATATATTATATTTTTTGGTTTTTTTGTTTATATATTATTATTTTTTAAATAATAATATATAATCTACAAAATCCTTGTACGTTGTTTACAATGAAGACATTCCTGAAGACATTATCCATACATGCAACTGGGAAGAATTCCACGAGATTTGAAAGAAGATGTGTGATCACATGTAGTAGAACAAGTTCATTATGGAAAAAACCAATAAGGTAAAATCCCACATGTAAAGGAAAAACCACATGTAGCTCCCTACATATGCACTATACTTAGAAAAAACCACATGTATAATGAAAGAGCAGACCTTTTTTTTGAGATTCTCACATGTACATTAGAGATATTATGAACAGAGTGGTGCAGATCCTCTGTTAATAGAAACAGAAGGGAAGGTGCAGTTAGAGATGAAGAAGGATAAGGATAATTATTGGAGATACTTCAATATGGGAAAAACCTAAACTACATCACAACATGTACCTCCCCACATGCACCCAATATATGGGAAAAACCATATGTACATCCCCATATGTAGTTTAAGACCAAAATCGAAAAAATCACATGTAAATCACCACATGTAGTTTTCTCATTTTTTGCACTCTTCCGAAAACACCCTCCTAAAATACAAAAACCCATCTCCGAATATAAAAAATATCCAATAATTATGATGGACAAGAAGAAATCAAAAATTAAAAATATTCGGTTCGTTGTTTGAGCGGAGAGTAATCAGATCAAACTACTTGGCCATCAAGAACGGGATCTGACTATTTTTTGGGAAAAAACGGTCTAAATAGGGACCATCATGTATTGGGAAACCGTAACAGAAAACCACAAGTATATTTGACCACATGTATAAACCAATGTGACGAGTATTCCAAAAAAGTTCAAAGATTACTCTCAAGCACTACCACCAACTGTTGCTTCTGTGGAAATTTTGAATGTGGAATCTCGTCGTGAAATAATTGTGTGCAGTTTTTTGAGTCACTTTGAAAGGTGGAAGTAATGGGAAAATAAACAAATATACCTATACGATATACAAGTATAGATTATCTATCTTTTGTATAAATTTCTACAGAGACTGTGCGTAAAGAGTAAAGAGAATATTGTATAAATCCCAAAAATTTCATACCTAGGCCGTTATTGAAGACAACGGCTTAAGGCATTCATATAAAGGGGTTCTTTATGACTTTTTGCATTTTAAAAGTATTAAGCTAAAACCTAGGCCGTTGTTGGAGACAACGGCCTAAGGTATTTAACCTAGGCCGTTGTCTGCAACAACGGCCTTGGACCCTAGTTCAAAAAGAGATAAATTGGGGTGTTCTCGACTTGGCTAAGGTTAGGGTTAGGGTTAGGGTTAGGGTATTCAGTTTGGTAATTAGTGTTAACGGGGGTTATGGGTAGGATTAGGGTTAGCGGGGGTTAGGGGTTTGGTTAGGGTTATTGTAGGGTTAAGGTTATTGCAAGAAAGACATTTGCGGTAAGATCTAGTTTTGGTTTATCATTAATTTGTGGTTGTTGGGAGTAGACAGGTAATAAGTTTCCACAAAAAAGTTTATAGTTATTCTGTATATAACCAATAAAAATCAATAAAACATGATCTATAGGTTAGGGTTAGTGGGAGAAATGATCACAAATATAATTAGAAATGATAAAAAATATAAAGCAGGAAAAATCAATACCCCTAAAGCTGAACATATTCCCTTTGTAATGGAACACTAACATATATCTGTTGTACAATCTAGCTACCCAAATAAATAGATAAACTAGACACAAATTAAAAACCTCGCAAGTGTACGAATCGTTTATAGAAGCGTAGCAATAGCAAGGGTCGATCCCACAGAGATTGTAGACTTTAACTTACTAATCAATAAAAAGAATAAGAATCATAAAGAGTTGTTTTAAAGATCTAAAAGGAATAAAAGAGATTAAAACTAAATTAAGAATTGTTGAATCACAGATATCTATTAAGTAGTTGGGTTTAGATTTCCACCAATAGTTAATAATGCTAAGTCACCTTCTGAACTTCTTCTTATTACTCATGTTTGTTCTCTTCAAGGGCATGGTATCTACTCCTTAAAGTACTGTTTCCCTAAGTCAAGAATTAGGCATGGTATCTACTCTAATTCGTTTCTTTCATTAAGTATTTAGCATGGTATCTACTAAGTTGCACTTAAAGAAAACATAAGAACAGTGGAAACGAACAAACACTCAAGGTTCTAGAAATTTGTATCAGATCTAGATCCCTTAAGTTGATTGAACCAAGAACCCCTAAGGTTTCCCTTGTTACAAGTTATGAACACGAGATACGGGTCGTCTCAATATGCTCATATAACAGATTCAGATAGATGGTAATGCAAACTTGATATTCTCAAGTTCTGTATGTCAGTCGACTGGCTCTCACCTCAGTCGACTGCTCTCAGAACTTGAGAACAAGTTTGATTATCATAAATCTATATCAATTCAATCAGATTCAATCAATAAGTAAAATAGAAGGTCTAACCCCCGTTTCCGATAATTAGAATTTTCTGCGTATTTTCTATAATTTGAACTTTTGTAAATTTATTTTGTGTTGAATTTGTTTTGGATCTGTATTAAAGTATTTTCTAAACAAAAATTTTATTTATTTCGAATAATGTTGAATTTTGATCTTATCTTCGACATCGTATTGATCGGCTATTTATATTTGAGCTTAAAACAAATATATTATTATTGGATTATTTTAATAAAATTTCTAAACCCGAATACTATTTTATTGTATAATTTATTACTATTATGATTATGATTATAAATTGCTATTTCATGATTTTCTATTTAAAATTCATATATTAGATTATTTTATTTTTATACCCGATCTGATTTTCTTGGCGAGTTCCATTTTATTTTAAATTCTTATTATTTCAATTGTGTTATTTATTTATCTAATTGGGTTGGAATTTTCGTTCATGAAATATCTTTTTCTTCTATTGAGTTATCTATATTGTGGATTTTGTTTATTTGAATTATGAGTATTTTTATTTGAATCGTGTTGATTTTGATCTATCTCCTAATTGAACCCAAATTGTACCCTATAAATGCAACGCTACTGTAACACTAATTTCTGCACACAAATCGAAACCCTAGCCGCGCTCTATCTCTCCTCCCGTTTCTCTCTCCTCTTTCTCTCTCCCCGTTCAGAATATCCCCCAAAATCCCCCACCTTCCGATCGTCTTCCCCGGCCACTCCGGCCACCCTCCCTTGCGCCGACCGCCGTCGACTACTCCCCTTCGCCTCCCCTCGACACCCACGAACCCAAACACCCAATCCCGAATCCCCTTTCTCCCTCCTAGCCCATCAGCCAAACCCCCAAACCCAACCCGGTCTTCTTCTCCAGTGGTGCTCCGGCAACAACCCACTTCGTCACCTCCAGCACGCCCCGCCAGTGCAACTCCCGACCGCCCTTCTCCTCCTCGACATTAACAGCACGGCCCAACCACCCCCGCTGCTGTCTTTCCCTTACCGCTCGACGTCAACACCAGTGCCCCGCCGTCGCTCGCCGCCAGTTACGCCGCCCCTTGCGGTCGTGGTGTTCTCTGGCTGCTGTCGCTGCTTGGTCTCTTTGTGTGCTCTGATGGTTGCTTGGTCTCTTTGTTGCTGCCTCTTGATTTGAGTTCCTTTTGTGCACGTGTTGCGCACGTAACTCGTGAGTTCATGGGGTGTACGCGTGCTGCACATGTAGTGTTGCTGTCCCTCTTGCTGTTTTGCTGTTAATTGCCGAGTTCTCTTTTGCTCTGGGTGTTATTGCCCTTGGATTCTATTGCACGTATATTGCACGTGCTATTGGTGGATTTTGCTGGTTCATGAGTTCGTTGCTTCGGGGTCCGTATCCCGTTATTCTCGATATCCGTTTTCATCATCTAACAGGCAAGTCACCGTCCACTTGAATTGCTATTCGTTTCAAATTCAAGTTTTATTGAAAATTCTTGCAAGTAGATCTTTTTTTTATCGTATTACCCTTTGTTGTCCTTTTCGTTGGGTCTATTGAGGGTTTACACGAGCTAACCCCAATATTCTTGACATCGTGCCAACTTGACTCTAAAGTTTAGATCTTTAATGAATGCATATAGAATTGTTAATAGGGTTATTCATACAAGTCACAACACAAATAATTTATTGTAGAGACATTCGTTAGGTTGTATGTCGTTTGATGATTGATTGATGTTGGATTTGTATATATGTGTGTTTTAATCCTTATTTATCATGTTTGGACACCTATCATACTAGTTACACAAATTATTGACTATAGAATCGAAATCCATCATTGTTAACTAATTTTATTTCAAGAAAAATACCCTAAGAACTATACATGTTTGCTGACCTGAACTTGATCGCTGTTTTCGAAGCAGTAAATGATCTCAAAATAAAATATTTTCTGAGTATGAAATGTAGTCCCGAATGTCTAGATGTCAATAGCATCCGGAATTTTCGAATTCCGAGTTTTTTAGCAAGAGATATGCCCATTTTACTGCAGCTGTGTTGTTACAGTCCAGAATTTTAGATACTACTTTTAAATGGATTAATAATTCATAGGTTGTATTATTGCATGATTTAATGAATGTATGTTGCATTGCATGTTCCCAATGAGTTATTGTCACTATTGTAACCGTCCTGTCCATGTTATCAACCTATTGTTTCCTTATTGATACGATTGTTTACCTCCTGTTCCTTAATTGCATATTGTATTGTCGCATTGGTAAAATAATTAACAAGCCGGGGTTTAAGGGTTGACTTTTAGTGGTGGACAATATAGGAACTGTACTTGGAGGAGGGGCCCGTGTTTCCCTAAATAATGTTCCGGCTATTGTTTTATCGATGATTGTGGTTATGGCCGTAACCCAATCTTATCGTTGCCGATGACCGTACCGTACACCGAAAGGTGAATAATGTTTAATGTTGAAGAGTACATGAACTATAGAGCCCACTACGAAGTCTAAAGCAAAATTGTTTGTATGTAGCAACCATGTAGTAAAAGGATGGATGCATGAAGGGCTACATTAGTTAGGATTTAAAATGATTAATAGACTTAAGGATCACACTACACCGACATTGCATATTGATCATCATTGTTCCTATTGATATCGAATATTGGCTAAGTATTACCGTTATTGATCATTGATTACCGTTACCGTATATTGCACCATTGTTTATAGCCAATTGTATCGATTGTCATGATTTCGTCCCATTTTATTGATTCTTATTGATCCGTTGATTCATTGTTATACCGTTATTCCATTGTTCTCTGCTTTCTCTACTTGCTGTCCATGACTTGCTCTAAGGACAATTATTTTTTTTCTTTTTAGATGAAGTATTTACAGGTAATGAAGGAGAATTGCCTGCTGGAGTTGAAGAACAAACATTTTGAAGATTTCTGTTTCTAATTTACTTATCGCTTTAAATGACTTAATGTAATGAGCACTTGTATTTATTTTTGGATTGGATTATTATTGTTTGGGCTTATGTCCCGAATTTTTATATTGTTTCCAGACGTTGGATTATTATTATTGTATTTGGACATTTATATTGTTTCATTCCAAGTATTTTTGTTCATGAGATCATTATTTTGCCTGCGCAATTGTTCTGTATTGTTTATATTGTTGAGTTAATCGATTAAACAGCTTATGGGTGACGTTAGTCATTCGCTGGGCTTTTGTCATGTGCTCGTATTCCGTATTTTTTGGGAAGCGGGGCGTGACAGAAGGTTTCAGAAGAATATAGCACTACATAACTACGGCTTCAATCTACCCAACTATGAAATTTAGTTCCACATAATAATACTTTTATTGATCAACAAGTTCAAGTACATGATTAACATAAAAGAATTGAAAAGAGAAGGAATAAACTGATGTAGTTCGGTCAGATGGGTCGGCTGGCTGTCACACAGTCGACCGGCCGTTCTTTTCTTAATGATTGATCTCCTTTCTTCTTCTTTGATGCCGATAAAGTGCTTCTTGTTGATGTCGTGATAGCTCAGAACTTTTGTGATTCCTCTGATGGTGTATGCCGTCGGTTGGAGAATAAATCTAGATTCCCCAGAGAGAGAGAGAGGACGATATCCCTTTGCTGATATTTATAGAACACGGCTGATGAATTAGGATTTCCCCTTTTTCAGGAAAGTCCCTCTCTTCTTATTATTTCCTTTCTTATTTGATCGGCGATTTATATCTTTCTCTTTTCTTCTTTTATTCCTTATCTGTTCACCACGTGCTCTTGCTTTGATTGTTGGAGGAGTTGTTATTCGCAGAAAACACCTGGGTTTGAATAACTTAATTTTGATTCGGATTTGGATGAGGATGCATCTGTACTTATCTTCTGACTCGCCGCCTACCAGTCGACTGGCTTGGGACACAGTCGACTGAGCCGAGCCCTATCAAACTCTCTGTGCAGTCGCCTGGTTGAAGAGTAAGTCGACTGGCCTCTGCTGTTCCCTGTATATCATCCTCTCAGTCTGTATTAGTCTGGAATCTGCTTCGTTTTGCTGTTATCGGCTGTTTCCTATTGAAAAGAGAAAATAAGAGTTAAATACCACATATAGTGCTTTTACATGTGCATTTATAATGAGATTATTGCTCCTAAATGTGAATATTCTTGTGTTCATCAAATACCCCCAGACTTAGCTTTTGCTTGTCCTCAAGCAAAAAGTGAATTTATGAACAAGAGGATACTAATAATGATAGACTCAACCACCAAGAACTCTTATTATGTGAGCATCAACATATAGAAATATAAACAATTTCAGATAAAGTAAAATTAAACACACCCACTTTCTTTAGTGCAATTGTTTAGTCATAATCCCCAAACTTCATCATTTTTGTCATACAATTAATGTAGTTATAGTATGCGACTACTCAATCTGTGATTATCCCCTTTTCTCTACTACAAACCGAGTAGCAAACTAGAGTTTTTTTTTTTTTTTTTTTTTTTTTTTTTCCAGTTCCTTCTCTAAAGTTGTCACTTGCCTTTTTACGCGAATGCAAAACATTTGTGATGAATCCACCCGGTTACTTAGCAAGTCACAAACTTTAAAGTGCTTTGCATACTCATATTTCAAGTTGCCGTTTGACGTAAAAGTAAACATTTGTGATGAATACCCCTAGTTACTAAGCAACTCAAAACATTGGAGTAGATTGACTTTATTCATGACATTATTATTATTATTATTATTATTATTATCACTCTATTTACTTAAACTCAATTTAGGACTAGATCTAAAGGGAATAATCACCAGAAAAAGCATCACATTTGTTTATTATGTATAATTGCATGACTCATATAATTTTGTAAGGAATTTATGAAACTCAACAATCCTAAAGTAAATAAGTATCCTTCTTCTTACTTTATAAGGAATTGTTTATCCTAAAAAAAAATCAAAAAGATGAATGCTAAATATAAATATCCCTAATACCCCCAAACTTAGATGGAACATTGTCCTCAATGTTCGAAAGAAAATATAAAAATAGGCATCTTTCACCATCTAGTAAGGAGAGACTAAAAAAAAAATGAAAATAAAAGATGAGTGAATAAAAGAAAATAGAGGGAAAGTGTAAATACTCCCCTGAAAATTGGGTTGCCTCCCAATAAGCGTTGTGTTTTCTGTCTTCAGCTAGACTTGATGAGGTCATGCCATATGTTGAATGGTTTGAAGATGCACATCTTCCTCTTGCGGTGCTATGCTCATCTCCATGTATGGCTTCGCTCTATGCCCCTTCACCTTAAATGTTTGATTCTGCTCTTTGCTATGCACCTCCAATGCGCCATGTGGAAAGACTTTTGTAACAATGTATGGCCCATACCATCTTGACATGAGCTTGCCTGGAAAAAGTCTTAATCTTGAGTTATATATCAATACCTTCTGTCCTTCATAAAACTCCTTCCTTGCTAGCTGTTTATCATGGTACAACTTTGTCCTTTCCTTGTACAACTTTGCATTTTCATATGCGTCGTGCCTCAACTCTTCAAGCTCGTTCAGTTGCAATCTTCGTTTGTCGCCCGCCTGTTTCATATCAAAATTGAACCTTTTAATAGCCCAATAAGCTTTGTGCTCCAATTCCACTGGTAAATGATAAGCTTTGCCAAAAACCAATCGGTATGGTGACATGCCAATGGGTGTTTTGTAAGCTGTTCGGTAGGCCCATAATGCATCATTCAAGCGCAGCGACCAATCCTGCCTCCTTGTGTTGACTATCTTTTCCAAAATGCTCTTGATTTCTCTGTTGCTGATCTCCACCTGCCCACTAGTTTGAGGATGATATGGGGTGCCCACTCTATGTGTGATACCATATTTCTTCATCAAAGAAGCAAACGGAAAGTTGTTGAAGTGGCTCCCTCCATCACTAATTATTGCTCGTGGTGTCCCAAACCTAGTAAAAATGTTCTCCTGCAAAAACTTGACAACAACTTTGTGATCATTAGTTTTTGAGGGGACAGTCTCGACCCATTTAGACACATAATCCACACCAACAAGTATATATAAATAACCAAATGAGTTAGGAAAGGGACCCATGAAGTCGATTCCCCAAACATCAAAAAGCTCGATCACTTGGATGTTTTGCAGTGGCATTTGATTTCTAGAAGAGATGTTGCCTGTCCTTTGGCATTTGTCACAAGTCCTGCAAAAAGAAAAAGCATCTTTGAATACTTTAGGCCAATAAAATCCAGATTGTAATACCTTGAGTGCTGTTCTTTTTGGTCCAAAATGGCCTCCACATGCATACTGGTGGCAATGTTGTAGAATACTTATTTGTTCTTCTTCTGCCACACATCTTCTTATAATTTGATCAGGGCAAAATTTGAACAAATAAGGGTCATCCCAATAATAGTGCTTGCACATAGCCACCAGTCTCTTCCTTTCCTGACTTGTCATACCTGGAGGGAAAACATGAGCAGTGAGATAATTTACAATATCCGCAAACCATGGAAAATTTGAGCAGTGAGATACCAGTCGACTGGTCCTGTTACCAGTCGACTGTCCCGATGATATGTTTATTTCAAATAGATGTTCATCTGGAAAATTTTCATTAAGTGGAGGCACAATTCTTTCTTCCTCCTGCAGTAGCCTGGACATGTGATCTGCAACAACATTGTCGCTTCCTTTTTTATCTCTAATCTCAAGATCGAATTCTTGAAGCAACAGCACCCATCTGATTAACCTAGGCTTAGCATCCTTTTTAGCAAACAAATATCTCAAAGCAGCATGGTCAGTGAAAACAATAACTTTAGAACCAATCAAATATGATCTAAACTTCTCTACAGCAAAAATAACAGCTAACATTTCTTTTTCAGTAGTGGAATAATTTAGCTGTGCATCGTTTAGAGTTCGAGAAGCATAGTAAATAACATGGGGTTTCTTATTGATTCTTTGACCTAACACAGCTCCTAAGGCATAATCACTTGCATCACACATGAGCTCAAAGGGATGGCTCCAATCTGGTGCCATGACAATAGGTGCAGAAATGAGAAGATTCTTCAATGTATTAAAAGCATTTGTGCACTCTTCTGTCCATACAAACTCAACATCCTTAGCCAACAAGTCACAAAAGGGTTTGGAGATTTTTGAGAAATCTTTTATGAATCTTCTATAGAACCCTGCATGCCCAAGAAAACTCCTAACACCCTTAACTGTAGTGGGAGGGGGTAGTTTTGATATTATATCGATTTTTGCTTTGTCTACCTCTATGCCTCTTTTTGACACCACATGTCCCAACACAATACCTTGTTGTACCATGAAATGGCACTTTTCCCAATTCAGCACTAGGTTGCATTCTTCACATCTCTTACGCACAAGCTGCAAATGGTTAAGGCATTCATCAAAACAAGATCCAAAAACACTAAAATCATCCATAAATACCTCAATGAACCTTTCCACCATGTCTGAAAATATACTCATCATGCATCTTTGAAATGTTGCTGGTGCATTGCACAATCCAAAGGGCATCCTCCTGTATGCAAAAGTACCAAAAGGACATGTAAAAGTGGTTTTTTCTTGATCTTCTGGAGCAATAGCAATTTGATTATAGCCACTATAACCATCTAAAAAGCAATAATGACTATATCCTGCTAATCTTTCTAACATTTGATCAATAAAAGGAAGAGGGAAGTGATCTTTCCTGGTTTCATTATTCAATTTTCTGTAATCAATGCAAACCCTCCATCCTGTGGTCACTCTTGTAGGGATAAGCTCATTCGCTTCATTCTTCACTACTGTGACTCCACTTTTCTTAGGCACTACATGTATAGGACTTACCCATTTGCTATCTGAGATGGGGTAGATGATGCCAACATCGAGTAGCTTCAGAATCTCTGCTCTTACCACTTCCTTCATGTTTGGGTTAAGCCTTCTCTGTGCCTCCCTGCTTGGTTTTGCGTTGTTTTCAAGGAGTATTCGATGCATGCATTTGGATGGACTTATTCCTTTGATATCTGCAATCGTCCATCCTATTGCACTCTTGTGTTCTCGTAGTACCCTCAGCAACTTCTCTTCTTCCTGTGCACTCAGGTTTGCAGCAATTATCACTGGTAGCGTCTGGTTCTCGCCCAAATATGCATGCTTCAAATGGTCGGGCAATTGCGTAAGCTCTATATCTAGAAGTCTCGGTGCAGTCGACTTAGCCTGTACACCAGTCGACTTGTCTGGTCCACCAGTCAACTTGTATAGTCCACCAGTCGACTTGTCTGCAGAAACAAAAAAGTCATCAGTCACCAATTTTTCAAACACAGGTGCAGGCTTACCTGAGTATGACTTTGGAGTTTCAAGGTGATGTACTATCTCTGCAATCCCCCAGTCATCGTTCTCCTGTTCATCATTAGATAAAGTTAGAGATTGTGTAATTGTGGCTTGTAGTGGTTCAACGCTATGTACCTGAAATGTTTGATCAACAATATCTTGCACCACATCAACATTATAGCATTCATGATCATCATGTGGTAATTTCAGTGTATCAAACATTTTAAATTCAACCTTCTCTCCGTTTATCTTCATACTTATAGTACCCTTTTTAACACAAATTTTTATATCAGCTGTACTCATAAAGGGCCTACCTAAAATGATTGGTAGAGACGATGGCATTGAAGATTCTTCCATATCCAGCACAACAAAATCAGCAGGCAAAATGAAATCGTTTACCTGAACTAGGACATCTTCCAAAATACCTCTAGGTCTTTTGATACTGCGATCCGCCAATTGCAACGTGATGGATGTTGGTTGGAGTTCCCCCAATCCTAGCTTTTCATAAACAGTGTACGGGAGAAGATTTATGTTTGCCCCCAAGTCTAGTAGTGCTTTCTCAAAGAAGTGCTCACCAATCCTGCAAGGAATGGTAAAACTACCTGGGTCTTTTAATTTGGGAGGTAATTTCCTTAATAAAACAGCGCTCACTTCTTCTGTCAAAGCCACATCCTTCCTAACCTGAAATGTTCTTTTGTGAGTGCAACATTCTTTCAAAAATTTAGCATAAGAAGGAATTTGTTTAATAGCATCGAGTAGGGGGATATTAATTTCTACCTTTCTGAGAGTTTCAAAGATGTCAAATAAATGTTGTTCTTTCTTTCGCTTGACTAACCTTTGAGGGAATGGAGGGACAACTGTTCTTTCTTTTTCACTTACCTTGTTTGAACCCAAAACTTTTGATGGTTGTGTTTCTGTTTCTTCGGTGTGTGCTCCAACCTTGTTGTCAATTGTCTTACCACTTCTGAGAGTTGTTACTGATTTGAGCTGTTCTTGGCCTCCAGGGTTTGGTATGGTTTGTGAAGGAAGTTCCCCTGCCTTTCGTTCGCTTAATTCTTTCGCAATTTGGCCAATCTGCGTTTCCAACTTCTGAATTGCTTGCCCTTGTTGGTTGGTTGTCTGATGTTGTTGTTGGAGCAATTGAAGAACGGTGGATTCAAAATCCAACTTCTTCTGTTCTTGAACTGGCCTATCAATCCCACTTTCCATTTGGAAGTTCCGTGCATGTCCTTGTGTGAATTGAGTCCCTTGATTATTCTGATTATTGCTCCAGGAGAAGTTTGGATGGTTCCTCCATCCTGGGTTGTATGTGTTCGAGAAGGGATTGTTCTTTTGTGGAAATGCTCCTCGACCTACATAGTTTGCATGCTCCTGATCTGTGAAAGAAGACATGGGGCATGTATCAGTGGTATGATCTACATGAGAACAAATTGCACAAATTTCGTTTGTTTGATTTTTAACTCCACCCATCATCGACATTGCATTAACAAGCATATCAATTTTCTTATTCATGTTTACCATTTCTGATTGAATGTTATTGCTATTAGAAATTTCGTAAACTCTCTGTTTTTTCGAAGGGCCCCTCCTTGTTGAGAATTGTTGTGAATTCTCGCTGAGTTCTTCATATAGTTCAATGGCCTCTTCACCGCTTTTCCTCATTAAGATCCTGTTGCAAGCTGAATCCACAATTGCCTTGTTAGTATCATTTAAACCTTCATAAAAAGCTTGTACCTGATCATCTTTAGGCATATTGTGCGTAGGGCATTTGAGAAGTTTGTTCTTGAAATCTTTCCATGCTTCGAAGAATAAGTCTCCATCCTTTTGTTGGAAGAGTTGAATCTTCCTTTTCAGCTATTTGGTCTTTTGGGCTGGAAAGAATTCTTTTAAGAACTTTGTCGCCAATTGCTCCCATGAGTTTATTGATCCTGGTTCCAAAGAATTATACCATAGTTTAGCGTTAAGTTTTAAGGAAAAAGGAAACAAGATTAACCTGATTTGTTCAGGGGTGAGCCCTTGAACGCTTTGTGTCCTGCAAAGATCGAAAAAGTCTTGCAGATGGAGGTGCGGCTCTTCATCAGGTTTGCCACTAAAGTGGGAAACCATACTAAGTAACTGAGGAGATAGATGCATGTTCCCTGTGACATTAGGTTGATACGCAATGCAGGAAGGTTGCTCGATATTCTTAGGCGTGAACTTGTCCTGCATTGGCACTCGAATTGGCATTTCCTCACCCATTGTTGTATGTGAACTGGGTCTCTGTGCAGTCGACTGGTTCGTGGTGACAGTCGACTGTGTGCTGCAGACAGCTTACCTAGTCTGTGCAAAGTGCGTTCTGTTTCTGCGTCAATAGGTAGTAATTCTGGACGAAGTGATCTCCTTCCGTGCATCCACCAAAATCCTGTAACCTAAAAGAAAAATACTGATTAATAAAATTAAAAGAAAGAAAATAAAAACTTTCTACTGATCTGTAAGTTAAAATACTAGACAATCCCCGGCAGCGGCGCCAAAAATTTGTTGTACAATCTAGCTACCCAAATAAATAGATAAACTAGACATAAATTAAAAACCTCGCAAGTGTACGAATCGTTTATAGAAGCGTAGCAATAGCAAGGGTCGATCCCACAGAGATTGTAGACTTTAACTTACTAATCAATAAAAAGAATAAGAATCATAAAGAGTTGTTTTAAAGATCTAAAAGGAATAAAAGAGATTAAAACTAAATTAAGAATTGTTGAATCACAGATATCTATTAAGTAGTTGGGTTTAGATTTCCACCAATAGTTAATAATGCTAAGTCACCTTCTGAACTTCTTCTTATTACTCATGTTTGTTCTCTTCAAGGGCATGGTATCTACTCCTTAAAGTACTGTTTCCCTAAGCCAAGAATTAGGCATGGTATCTACTCTAATTCGTTTCTTTCATTAAGTATTTAGCATGGTATCTACTAAGTTGCACTTAAAGAAAACATAAGAACAGTGGAAACGAACAAATACTCAAGGTTTTAGAAATTGGTATCAGATCTAGATCCCTTAAGTTGATTGAACCAAGAACCCCTAAGGTTTCCCTTGTTACAAGTTATGAACACGAGATACGGGTCGTCTCAATATGCTCATATAACAGATTCAGATAGATGGTAATGCAAACTTGATATTCTCAAGTTCTGTATGTCAGTCGACTGGCTCTCACCTCAGTCGACTGCTCTCAGAACTTTAGAACAAGTTTGATTATCATAAATCTATATCAATTCAATCAGATTCAATCAATAAGTAAAATAGAAGGTTTCAGAAGAATATAGCACTACATAACTACGGCTTCAATCTACCCAACTATGAAATTTAGTTCCACATAATAATACTTTTATTGATCAACAAGTTCAAGTACATGATTAACATAAAAGAATTGAAAAGAGAAGGAATAAACTGATGTAGTTCGGTCAGATGGGTCGGCTGGCTGTCACACAGTCGACCGGCCGTTCTTTTCTTAATGATTGATCTCCTTTATTCTTCTTTGATGCCGATAAAGTGCTTCTTGTTGATGTCGTGATAGCTCAGAACTTTTGTGATTCCTCTGATGGTGTATGCCGTCGGTTGGAGAATAAATCTAGATTCCCCAGAGAGAGAGAGAGGACGATATCCCTTTGCTGATATTTATAGAACACGGCTGATGAATTAGGGTTTCCCCTTTTTCAGGAAAGTCCCTCTCTTCTTATTATTTCCTTCCTTATTTGATCGGCGATTTATATGTTTCTCTTTTCTTCTTTTATTCCTTATCTATTCACCACGTGCTCTTGCTTTGATTGTTGGAGGAGTTGTTATTCGCAGAAAACACCTGGGTTTGAATAACTTAATTTTGATTCGGATTTGGATGAGGATGCATCTGTACTTATCTTCTGACTCGCCGCCTACCAGTCGACTGGCTTGGGACACAGTCGACTGAGCCGAGCCCTATCAAACTCTCTGTGCAGTCGCCTGGTTGAAGAGCAAGTCGACTGGCCTCTGCTGTTCCCTGTATATCATCCTCTCAGTCTGTATTAGTCTGGAATCTGCTTCGTTTTGCTGTTATCGGTTGTTTCCTATTGAAAAGAGAAAATAAGAGTTAAATACCACATATAGAGCTTTTACATGTGCATTTATAATGAGATTATTGCTCCTAAATGTGAATATTCTTGTGTTCATCAATATCCTACTTCTAGTTTATTAGAACCTGTGAATTCTCTCCACTTCTCTCCACCAATGCACACATGGTTCTGCCCTACTCTAATTAACCCAACTTTTCATGTTTTGCCATTAGGACTCAACAATGTTGTTGTTTTCCTAGTTTCTTCATTGTTGTTAAGCTCAACAAAATCACATGCCAGCAGACTTTCAGCATACACCTAAATGGAAAAAAGCACCAAAGTAAACAAGCAGAACTCAATCTCAATGCAGAACTCAACACCCGCCTACTATTATTGCAGACACTTCAATATGGAAAATACCTAAAGTACATAACCACATGTAGATCCCCACATGTAGCCTATATATGGGAAAAATCTTATGTACATCCCTACATGTAAACCCATATAACAAAAAACCCCTAACCCTAACCTTAACCCTAACCTTATACATGTAAAAGTACTCCTTTATATATTTTTGAATAATTTCTAAGCATATTACCTTTATAATTTTATATTGTTTACATAGGCCGGAAAAATTGTAACGTAATAAAAAATTATAAACAATATATACGCGTAAATCATCTGTCTTTCGTGTAGAGTTCCAGAGAGACTGTTCGTAAAGACAGATAAAATTTATTTTATTTTTTGAAAAAAATTTCCCCAAAATGGATGATTATGAATTATTTTTTATTATTTTTTTTACATATTTAACCACCATGATTATATATTGGTTTGAAAGGTGGTAGTAATCGGCACTTAAAAAAAATATAGCGGAAAGATATACAAGTGTAGATCATCTGTCTTTGGTATAAATTTCCACAGAGACTGTACGTAAAGAGTCAAGAGAAAATTATAAAAAACACCAAAAACATCATACATAGTCCGTTGTTACAAACAACGGCTTAAGGCATTGAATTAAAGGGGTCCTCCATGACTTTTTCCTCTTTTCAAGTTTTAAGCTATAACTTAGGCCGTTGTCTCCAACAACGGCCTAAGGTATTTATAAGAAATGGGATTGCTCTCTAACTTGTTGCTCCTTTTGTCTTCTCCAAGTCAGAGAGCACCCCCAAAATCACAACTTTTTGACTATAACCGAGGCCGTTGTCTCCAACAACGGCCTAAGGTATTTATAAGAAATGGGGTTACTCTCTGACTTGTTGCTCCTTTTGTTTTCTCCAAGTCAGAGAGCACCCCCAAAATTACAACTTTTTGACTATAACCTCCAACAACGGCCTAAGGTATTTATAAGAAATGGGATTGCTCTCTGACTTGTTGCTCCTTTTGTCTTCTCCAAGTCAGAGAGCACCCCCAACATTACAACTTTTTGACTATAACCTAGGCCGTTGTCTCCAACAACGGCCTAAGGTATTTATAAGAAATGGGGTTGCTCTCTGACTTATTGCTCCTTTTGTCTTCTCCAAGTCAGAGAGCACCCCAAAAATCACAACTTTTTGACTATAACCTAGGCCGTTGTCTCCAACAACGGCCGAAGGTATTTATAAGAAATGGGTTTGCTCTCTGACTTGTTGCTCCTTTTGTCTTCTCCAAGTCAGAGAGCACCCCCAAAATCACAACTTTTTGACTATAACTTAGGCCGTTGTCTCCAACAACGGCCTAAGGTATTTATAAGAAATGAGGTTGCTCTCTGACTTGTTGCTCCTTTTGTCTTCAACAAGTCAGAGAGCACCCCCAAAATCACAATTTTTTGACTATAACTTATGCCGTTGTCTTCAACAACGGCCTAAGGTATATCTAAGAAATGGGGTTGCTCTCTGACTTGTTGCTCCTTTTCTCTTCTCCAAGTCAGAGAGCACCCCCCAAAACACCACTTTTAGGCCGTTGTCTCCAACAACGGCCTAAGTTTATCATGTACATATTGTTTTGCTCTGTGGCTTTTTACTCTTTTTGAACTAGTTATATTGAATAAAAAACCAAATTCATGAAATAACTGAGGCCGTTGTCTCCAACAACAGACAACGGCCTTGGTTTAAAAAAATGATTTTTTTTTTCAAATACAGGTACAACTACAGCTGATACAATTGAGTTACAAACCAACATTTGCGTACAACAACAATATTAACAAACGACACAAACAAACGACACTTAAGTCTCGAGAATTACATTTACAGTTACCAATCAAAGGTAATTAACCAAGTTGTATAAAGAGTTATAAATATACCGAACAATTACATTTTAAAAATTACAATTCACTGTGGATCGTCATATCTCGACTCAGAACTGTCTTCTTCGGAAGGAATTACTTCTTGCCTTCATTAAAAGATTAGGTTTAGTTAGTAAGAAACTCATTTGCCACAAATAAAGTATAATAAATTTAAACGAGTGACAAACATAAAAATTACGTGTCATACCCCTCAAATAAAGTTGGACAATTTCTTGAATCATGATTCATTTGGACAATGCCACATCTTCGGCACCTTCTCGGTTTTTTTATGCGGAGTTGCTCTCTAATCGGCCTCAATCTTTTTGGTGCGAGGCCTTTCCTTTGTCGTGCACTGCTGTGGGTCACTAATGCGTGTAGGTATGTGTCTACTCCCTTGATCATAAGGTTGTGCACTACCATGCGGTTGTGAACTACCTCCAGGTTCGACACTATCATGTGGTTGTGAAACCTGTTCCGGTTGTTCACCTAATCCGGGTTGTAGCCGAGAAACTCCGTCAATGATCTTCTACAAATTTTCCAACGTGTATTTGTAACTCTCATTGGAGGAACAACCGAGATCGACAATTTGTTTTGCATGGTAGCTCAACTCACAATATCGAGAAGCAAAATTCTCGGTATTGGGTTCGGTTTGAACTGATGTGTAACTTCTTCTCATCACATCCCTAGTCCATCTTCTTTTAATATATACATCCGGGAAGGATGTGTGATGGGAGAAACGAAGTACAGCTAAAATATGCCTACAAAGAATGGCAACAAATTCGAACAAGTGACATGCACATGTAATAATTCCGTTGATTTTGGATAATTGAAGAAGGCGAGCCGGTTCTGATTCTCCACAGAGTATCACATAGAAGGTTGAACTATCCGGTGTCTCAAGATCGGCAACAAATGTCACATTGTACATGAAACTTTTTATGACTTCATCTTGAAATTTGTAAAATATTTTCAAAGTATATGTTTTTGCCATTTGTGCCGCCAAAGCCTATTTGCTCTTCAACTTCGGTCTCTTCTCACGGTTACGATGATTTTCTTTCAATTCATCATGTCTTTGCCTTCCCAAAAAACGGTCGAAGATGACAGCAAATTCATGCAGGGAATATTTTTTTTTCTGTATGATGCTTCAGAGCAGAATGTGCGGACTCAACCCGTTGGCTATTCAACATGCCGGTTCAAAAAGAATCTTTAGCGTAGATGGGTGCCAACTTTCACGGATATCGAATATATCGTTCAACCATTTGTTACTCTCTAATCCGTATTGCGAAATCAAAATATTCTACTTTTCTACAAATTCATATATATATTCGGAATTGTAGATTACATTCTTCAAGAACTCCCTAAACTTGTCGACATCGAAACCAAGATGAACCTCCTGGGGTAACTTATCCAGAATGTGTCAAATACAAAAATGATGCCGAGTCTGGGGGAAAACTTTTTTAACTGCGGCGGCGATCCCACGGTCTTGATCGGTGACAATACCGGATGGAGCACGATTCATAACCCCTAACCACTTTTCAAAGAACTATTCAAACGAAGAGGCCGTCTCATTTGGAATGAACCCACCTCCTAAGAAAGTCAATTGCCAATGTTGATTCACTCCAACAAATGGAACAAATAACATTTCGTAACGGTTCGTATTGTACGTGACATCAAAGCAAACTACATCGTCAAATTCTTCGTAATTCATCCTACAAATACCATCTACCCACATACAATGTGACAACTGCCCTTCGGGATCGACTTGAATGTCATAAAAAAATGAAGGATCCGTCTGTTTCTTAGATTCGAAAAAATCAATTAGCATTGTAGAATCGTGTCCTTTCAATACTTCTTGCGAATCTCTAACTAAATTTCTAATATCTTTTTCTGTGAATCTTACTTGATCATGACCACTACTAGCACTTTCAAAGAAGAGCATTTGTCGACATGTTTGGATATTAGCTTGGTTCATTTGATCTATAATCCTTTTGTCCGTATTTGACACGGACCTGTTCCGGGACAAAAGGTGCCTTCTACCGGGTGAGGTGAATTCGTGATTGTGTTCTTCGTGAAATGAATACACCACCCACGTATTACTTGTTTCGTTTAATTTTACACGAACGCAAGTCTTGTAATCCGTTCTACTGGTTGTTCCACGTCTACCATCACTATGTTGACCCGGCGACGACCCAGCTTTATTACAAAGATATGACTTATCTACTTCCATTCCCCCCTTTAATTTATTTCCATCCTTACGCATTGCAAAACCCCCACAACGAGCATATGAAGAATAAAATTTCTCGGCCTCAACTAAAGTGGGGAATGCCATACCTAACTTTGGTTTCAGATGGTCTTCGACTATCGGCATGGAATCAGTGATTGGTTATACCCGCACAAAATTATTGTCGGCAGCAGAACTCTCCGTATCGTTGTTCATCTACAGTAAAAATATATTATTGGTCAATTAATAACACATTATATATAACATAGCTTGTTAACAAACGACTGTGATATATATACATACGAAGCAAAATAAGTCACAACACGTCGAAAACGACATCATATAAATACAAAACTCTTCTATTGTCTCCGGCTTGCCGCGCATAAGGTAACGGAACTTCGACAAGTAAGTTTCAATCCACGGTTTGCAAAATAAGGCCGTGTCTCGCTTGCATTCCCCTCATTCTTGAACTGAGGTTATTGTTTGATATACGGTACAAATCCGCATAAACGAGATCAAAAAATTCTCAAACTTTCGGAGTTGGACGGCGGCAAAACAGATGAGCCAACCAAATTTGTAGAGTTCAATTTCGATTTACGGATTGCAAAATACACCGATGTATCGCTTTCACTCATGGGAATGAATTGAAAGCGATACACGGCCGTACACTGCAAACTGTGAATCCGAACACACTTCTACGAATTGCGTTGGATTGTGTATGGCGTGTCCGACGTACTCGCAAAGTTGCATAAATTTTTTTCCGCTTTGTGCGCTATTACTAACATCGAACAACAAACAACAACAACTAATACAACATTTACTTCCCCAATCAAACTAGAATTACCTACTCTATAAAAACCTACGCATAATATTGTAATTGTACACTGAAACATGGGTGAAAAATTTCCAATGAATTAGCCTATTTAGAACTACTCAAGTGGTAACAAATTAGTACCTTCAATACTATCGGTGTTCGGAAGGCCGCAAAGTTGCTGCTATAGAGAAAGGAAGGGGAGTAGAGTTTGGCTAATTTAGGGAGATTAGGGTTTTAGGGTTGGATAGATTTTGTATGGGTTAGGGTTTATTTGTAATTGGGATCTCCAAAGGAAGAGGTCTAGAGACTGAGAATAGGGGGAGATTCGGTGAAAAGCAATGATCAAGAGAGATTTAGGGTTTTCAATTCGATAAAGAGAGCTCCGGTTGGGGAATTGGGTTTATCGAACTCAACTAGCGAGAGAGAGTTGTGAGGGAGATGAAGATCTGAGTATGTACAAGTATTTGGAAAAATACTTGTACATAGTTAAGACGTTGTTCCATACAACGGCCTAAGTTGAATTTATTTTTAAAAAAAACAACCCAGACAACGGCCTAAGTACAATTTTTTTAAAAAAATAAAATTCAAACAACCTAGGCCGTTGTTGGAAATAACAGCCTACGTGAATTTTTCGACAAAAAAAAACTCCACGCCAAAAAAACGCTAAGTCCCAAACGTTTTTTGGCGTGAAGTGACGAAAATACCCCTCCGCTTTTGGGAACGTTAGTGGGAGACTTAGCGGATCTCGGTCTGATCCGCTGATCAAGATCAAGATCAGATCGACGGTGGAGATTGGTGTTTTCCAACCCGTTGAAAACGGATCCGTTTTCAACTGAGCAAAACTCTCTCTCTCTCTCTATATATATATATAGGAAAATCTTTCATTGTGCACTACCCCTCCGTCTGCACTCGTGTGCACTCGGCCCTCCCGCCTTCGTATCGACGATCCGAACCGTTCTCATTGATATACACATCTAAATTAGTCTAAATATGTAAAATCAAATCATTTGAAATTCATTTGTCCATGATGTCGATATGAAGGCGGGAATGCCAAGTACACACACCGTGTGCACCGCCTATGGTGCACAATGGAAGACACACACACACACACACTCTCTCTCTCTCTCTCTCTCTCTCTCTCTCTATATATATATATATATATATATACTAGTATTATGCACGTGCGATGCACGTGGATGGGGAGTGAAAAGGACAAAAAAAACTACCAACACGTGCGTTGCACGTGTTTGCACACATACAAAAAAGAATAAAAAATTGTTTATTTGTTTCCAACCCCATCTCTCCCATTATAATAGTTATATATATATATATATATATATATATATATATATATATATATATGGGATAAGGAAATGAAACTAGATTGATTACAACAATAGTCCATAAAGTTTTTTACTCAAAAATAATATTGATAATAATCTATAAATAAAGCTATTTAAAAGCGAGTCTCAACCAACTAGCTTTTCCCTTAATCTTTTAATACACTCTAATATATACAACGTTTCAAAATTTTGGATTTTCTCAAGTGATTTAATCTTCTAATGTTTCTCATCCAACCACACAATCGCTCGCATAAAAAGTGTTTTCTTCTTCTATATTTGCTCAACATGATTAAATCATTGTCTGTAAACCACTAAATTAAGAAGTTTCGAATTAAATCTCTCTCTCGTTTTTCTTTTGACAATAGCTAACTTTGCTTATATTTATGAAACAGAGACCAGATAGAGTATTTTGGAACCACATTCACATGGATCTCATTGAAAAGGAAATGAATTGTTGGCGGTTAGTTGAAATGTGTGTTTGATAGTTAGATATGTTAGGTGAAGGTGATTGGTATCATTTCCCTCTCTCCATGTCAAGGGTAGCTGTCGATCTGTGATAAGGAATGAATACTAGCTTGTGATATTTTTTTCCCCAAGGGATAAGGGAACACATGCATGTGTGATTATTTATTCACCCAAATGCCTTAGTATTATTTTATCTACGTTTTCATGTAGATATATATCTCTCATTTAGCAGCTCATTTTATGTAAGGACCCAGGACTAACTAACTAACTAGATTCCAAAGTTATCAGTTTTAAGTTCATCAAATTGAAGTTAAATTTTTTTTTTCTATTTAGAAATATGATTTGTTTTTAGATAAATAATTTGAGTAAGAAATTAAACAAGTTACTAGTCAGAGCATCTGTAGTCGTTTTTTATAAATTTATCCATATATCGATAAATAGAAATAGATATTACGATTCCGCTGCACTCGTCGTAAGCTATATTATAGCAAACAACTATTTAATATTAAGGGACGGGATACGAAATGCCGTCGGAGGCCAAAAAGTACAAAAACGCAGGCGCATGCCTAGGACGGCACATGAAGTGCCGTCCGACACTAAGGGACTTAGCTGCATCTAACTATACTTAATTGCATTAATTGCACTGATATCTAACTATACTTCAATGCATTAATTGCATTAATTGCATTAACATGAACTGTATACTTAATTGCACTGATATCATAGCTGCATTAATTGCATACTTAATTGAAACGGACGGCATATCGAATGCCGTCCGACGCCGACAACAGTGTTTTGCACGAAACGGACGGCTCTTCGACCACCGTCGCTGACTTATCGATAAAGCTATTTCCTCTCTCAAATATAGCAATGCACTGTAGCTATTTATCGATAATATCGATATATAGCAAACGACTGCAGCTACTTTTTCAGCTATATATCGATATTATCGATATATAGATAACGACTACAGATGCTCTCATCTACTCCTTTTAGAAAGCAAGTTAAACAAGTTACAAATTTTCAATGAATGAAATATGTGAATGGGGAATTGATACACACATCACAGTCGTAGCAACCAAGTACAAGTGGGACACCATATAATTCATTTGAATATGCAAACTTGAGTACAAAATTGTTGGATGGTTTCACTTGAATTCTCTTCTTGACTATGCATGCATATGCCGTTGGTACAAGATATATTTTATTACAAAAATAACTACATCAATTAAGTGCCATAAATTTCTCACAACTATATATATCTGTATGGTCCTGTTTCAAACGTACGTGTGACTTGTATCATAAGCAAGTATCTTTTTTTTTCAAAGGATCAAACTTCATTTTTTCCTTTATACTCGAATGAGCTGGCCATCAGCACATTCCAAAATGAACCCCGAAAAATTATATGAAAAACTTTCGTACGTACGTTAGTAATAATTGTCTGCCAATTAATTCTATGAAAAACTTTCGTACGTACGTTAGTAATAATTGTCTGCCAATTAATTCTACATGCTATTCGATAGGGCCAAATACAGCCCAAAGTGATAACTTCACACTTTAGTGAATTTGGATGTATATATATATATATATATATATATATATATATATATATATATATATATATATATATATATATATATATATATAGTTCCCTTCGGTTGCACACTATTTTTGGTGAGCACTCCGTGAGCACTCACGAATTAGAGACCCTATGAAAAATCCGAACCGCTCATATTGTTCTATATGCCTTAGATAGCCTTGGATGTATATATATATATATATATATATATATATATATATATATATATATATATATATATATAGTTCCCTTCGGTTGCACACTATTTTTGGTGAGCACTCACGAATTAGAGACCCTATGAAAAATCCGAACCGCTCATATTGTTCTATATGCCTTAGATAGCCTAACAATAAAAAATCAAGTAATTTGAAGTTCATTTGCCCATCCATCATGCTGTTAGAATTTTCAGCCATACAATTTTGTGATGATGTAAATCATAGGCAAATGAACTTCAAATTACTTGATTTTTTATTGTTAGGCTATCTAAGGCATATAGAACAATATGAGCGGTTCGGATTTTTTATAGGGTCTCTAATTCGCGAGTGCTCACGGAGTGCTCACCAAAGTAGTGTGCAACCGAAGATTTCTCTCTCTCTCTCTCTCTCTCTCTCTCTCTCTATATATATATATATATATATATATATATATAGGGAAAGGATCCGTTGCACACTAGTCCAGTGTTCAATCCCGTGCGCACTAGTTGTGGACCGTCCGATCGTAATGATCCATCTTCATCCCCATCCAACGGTTTGCATTCATTCCCGCGGATCACTTAATGGGGGGGGGGGGGGGGGTTATAATCGGAATTCCCCCCGCCCCCCAACACACACACACACACACACACACACACACACACACAAAACCTATCTCCCTATCTCTTTTCCCTCTCTCTCCCGCTCATCTCCTTCCCTGCCTTCGATTGGAAAAAAACCCTAGCCCCCAAATCATCTCCCCCCTCCTCTTCAACGTTATCTGGGAAAGATCTATCCATCTACTCCCCCCCTCTCCGACGCTCCCTTCCACTGTTCTTGGTCATTTTCAAGAGGAGATTTCAAAACCCTACCCCCAAAATCGAGATAGGGAGACAAATCGACCCTATCTCCTCTCCTCCTCGTGACGCGATCAAGATCTTGTGGCTCTTTCCAATTTCTCATCTCTATCTCCAGTGCGCACCCGATCGTTATTGAAGGTATCGATTTGAATTTTTTTTTTTAATATTTTTTTTACTTGATATTGTTGAAAAATAACCCATTTCACTGAACTCAGTTTCAAATTTTATTTGCTATTGTCGAAATGAAATCCGAAATTATGAGATTGATTAACGTTATTGAAGGTATGTTTGTCAAGTATTTCATATCAGTAGTTAGTTTAATGATGATCTCCTAACGCTGAAGCTTGAATGGAAAAAAAGGTGCCAAAATAAGGGGTTGGATGCATGTAAGCCTTACTAAATCCATTCCTATGTTATTTGGCCTTTTCCATGAATATGTAGTTATATATTTTAGTTATGTTTTAGTGCGTGTAGTTGGATGCATGTGCAAGTTGAACCTGTAGCATCTCTTTTTTTTGTTAGAATATTTGTAATATTTGTTAGAATAAGAAGCCACGTATTTTATATTTCGGAATAAGTTAATAGCATGTCTTTCTTTTGTAAGTTTATTGGCTTGAACGTTACAACATCTTGTAGGATGGCATCAAACTACTCTTCCAACCAAATCCACAATCATTACAGTTGTAGCTCTAGGTCCTCCCGAGCTAGTTCTGGTGAGAGAATTGTAGGTCCTAAATATTTTTGCCGAATACAGACAAGGGTAAAATATTCTTCTTCGGGAAAGAATCCAGGTAAAGCTTATTATAATTGTCCCAATTTTCCAAATGGATGCAAATTTTTTTGTTGGGTAGAGAATTATGGGCCAGAGGAGGATAAAGATGCAACCATCAGGGATTTGCATGATAAGCTTTCGATCCAGTCTTTGTTGAGGTCGGTAGATATTGATGGTGTGTACAATTGTGGTTACAGGAGAGGTGCCCAGGTTTATGGAGTTGTGGGATTGATTGGTGGGGTGTTGGTGTCTTTGTTGTTGTTTCTGGCTTTCTTCAATCGGTATTGACTATGATGTTGTCTGAAGTGTTGAGAAAATTGTATTTTCTAGTTGTTATATTTTGTGGAACTTGTATGTTGTGCTAGAGTGGATGTAATCCTGTAAACTGAGAACATCTCTTCTTCCCTTTGTTCAGTCTATGTGTTGTTGGTGATGTGTATTATGTAAAATATAGAATCTAATGCAATATCTTTTCGTGTCACATGTTAGCAATCATGCTCTTTTTTGCATTTCTCTTAGTAAATATTATTTAACATACTATGGTTACTATGGATTGAAATTCCGGGAGGATCTGAGGTGGGAGAGAAATATTATTCAGATTAAAAGAAGGAAAATATGAAGTTAAGTACATCTTCTCCCTTAAAGTAATTTTTTTGGTTTTGTGCATGCTACTCTGATGCAAGAAGTTGGTTATGAATATTTGCAGATACAATGTTATATTTTGTTTTGGTTTTTTTAATCTTCTCATTGTGTTTCTGTATTATTAGAACTGCCTATTCTCTGATCCATGCCTGACATTTAGAATTAGTTGTGTAATATATTTCACATTATCTGTTGTAAATTTTGTAAATGATACAAGATTGCTGTTAAATAACTCCTGATATTGTTTTCTTGTTTTCTGCTGTTCCAGATACATAGAAGAATGGAATTTGTATTTGCAAGTCGTAGTTTTGATGTATGGGAAAGTTGGATGTTTGAAGGTTCTATGCTGGAAGAATGTAGACTTGTCAACTGTAGGAATCCAATGGTAAGAGTTCTTCTGATGTCTCATTGGTTAATTTTCTTTCATTATAAATTTGAATAGGGCAATACCATTACTCATGGCTTAGTATTCACCAGACAATATGTGGAATCATTTTCTGTTGTGCAAAAACTTCTATACAGTTAATAACAGATTCAATTATTTGAAGAATAATTATGATTGTGCAATGACCGTGATCTATATGTTATATAGGCTGTCTTGGATGTGCGCATTGAGATTCTTGTAGCTGTGGGTGAAGATGGAGTCGCTCGATGGCTTGATTAACTTATTCATGAGAACTACCTTGTGTATCAGCTCTGCATCCAAATTGTTTGTTGTCCTATACATTACTGTATAAGCCATCAATCAATTTTTAATGTTTGTGTGAAATGCTTGTCAACTCTGCATTTGCATGTTTTCTCTTTGATGTATTTTCTAGGTGTGCTGATCATGGTTGCTTCGGTGCATTAATGCTTCAACTGTAACATCTTACCAGCAGTTTCTTGTATGTTAGGATTGTTCTCGCTTGCATTTAGGATTTTGAATTCCACGAGTGTTGGGTTAACAAACTCTAGCTGGGAACTGGGAATTGTTTGGTATGCTGGACTGCATTTTGTATGTTGAGGACTGCTTTATTTGCTAGTTCAACTGCTCGAGTAAAAGTAAACTGTAAGATATGTGCTGTACCTGACTGTAGAAGAAAATCACATTCTTTTTGTGATGTTACGTTTTAAATTGATTTCAACTTGTTTTGAGATTGGATGTATGATTTAGAAAAAAGATATTATATTTTGCAAGAGTTGAAACTCTTAATTTTCTTTGCAATCAGTGATGTGAATGTGCATCGTGAATTAGGGTTCATATGAAGTTTCTCTGGTGGTATTTTCTCATTCTCTTCTTCTGGCAACCAATTAACATAAGCATTATTGAAGTGCTGTGTTTGAGGTGCAGGTGGTGCAATTTAGGATTTCTGGGAAGAAGATAGGTACTGTCGACGAAATGCATCAAACCGATACCTTAACATACACTTGACTATATGTGTGAAGTGAATGTGGGATTGGAACTGAGATTTTCTTCCTAACCGAGGGATTTAGAACTGAATGCAAGAATGCGAAGCAGAAAGGAATGTGCTGAGCATAAGAATTTATGGATTTAAATTAGGAAACAAGATTTGTTCACAGTTTTAAAATCAATTTGGTTTAAAAAGTTTTGATTAAAATTAGAAGTAGGTAAACACACTGTATATTTAGTCAAACCATGCCCAACGCTTGCTTCATTTGTGGTTCATTTACACATGAATTCATCTTGCTCCAGCATATAAGAAGAGAAACAGTACGAGGAGAGAAATGATTGTATTTGTCCATGATGCCAGAACTACTTGATCAACAATTTGACAGACATCGGTAAATTTTCATTCTTATATTCATTTCTTCATAAACAAAAAGGGTCTCTTTTCTATACCAGCAAAAAGAGAGAATTTGCTACAAAACGTAATTAAAACATTCAAAGAGACCGAATTATTCACAAAAAGTAACCAGCATCAATTCAATGAATGAGCTAACCCATTAGGATTAGCTTGCAGTACAGAAAAATAATATATTAATCCGAAATTGTAGCATGCAATTCCAACAGACACAATTCGAGGTCCTCTTCCATAGCTTGCAGTACACAAAAAGGGTCTCTAGGTCCTCTTCCTTCATTCCAACAGATACAATTCCAGAACCATGCTTAATCATGAAAGCAATGGCCTTCGAAGTTGCACAAGTCGCCGCCATGATCAGATCACCTTCATGATCACCTTTCTCATCATCTACAACAATCACAAATTGACAAATAATGAATGGGTTAACTGTGAATGAGCTACTTTCTTGATGAATCAATAAGCTTAAGCAAAGTGCTTGCAACCTGAATATCATGTTTTGAACTTACTTTTCAGTTATTGGCATAATATAATGTATGCCATATATATTACCAACCTGAATGTAATGCAATTCTTAGTTGCCATATATATTACCAACGCTAGAATAAGACAATACAGGCTTACTTATAAAACCAAAATCATTATAATATATGCTGCCAATAAGGACCATTTTTGAACGAAAGATTAAATGACTAGTTTCTTTGTAATAGAGTTCTTATACCTAAGTTTAAGTAAGTGACCCTAGTTTCTTTCTGATACAGTTTATTCCTAGCTATGGAATCAAGTGTCATATATTTAGAAGTAGCTTACTCTAGCGAAATGAACTGGAGGGTCTGCTAATGTCCTCATGTGAGTTCTTTTGATAGCTGACTGCAAAAAAATACATAGTGTTAGATGAATTTCCTACTGGTTTATTAGATAACATAAAGTAATTTTACATTACAGGATGATTGTGTTCATGAATTGAATTTAAGTAGGCTCAGAAATGACTTTAATTCACAGACTGCGATGGTGTAGTCACATTTGGCTGCAATTGAACTGTCACGCCAAAATAGCTGTAACAATCACAATCCCGATCATGTTCTACCACAATTTCAACTAAATGCATCCGCAATTCATATCAGCCAAATTTCAACCAGTGAAACAAAAACAAAATAAAATTTGGTCACTAGAAGTGTTGAAATGAGCAGGTATAAGATCCAAAAAATCAACCATAAAGAGTACTGCCTAACTGCAACAATGATAAGCCAAACAGTCTCAAGAAATATATACAGTCAAGCCACTCACTGAGTAGCAAAATAGGGAAAGGATGCGTTGCACACTAGTCCAGTGTTCAATCCCGTGCGATCTGATTGTGCACACTACCCATAGTCAAGTATCAGCCAAACTTATACTCCCCCATGCAAACTATCAGACTTGTAGTGCACAACCAAGTCAAGAAAGGTGCAATTCATATCAGCCAAATTTCAACCAGTGATACCAAAAAAAAAATTGATCACTACAAGTGTTGAAATGAGCAGGTATAAGCCCTAAAAAATCAACCATAAAGAGTACTGCCTAACTGCAACAAATGTTCAGCCAAACAGCGGCAGTAAGGCTATACAGTAAGGCAACTCAATGAGTACCACACTTCCAATATGAAAATTCCTTTCATTTGTATCACAAAACTTTAACCCCAAAGCCAAAGTCAAGTATCAGCCAAACTTATACCCCCATGCAAACTATCAGACATAGTGCACAACCAAGTCAAGTTTGGTGTTTTGATATCAGCCAAATTTTAACCAGTGAAACCAAAACAAAATAAAATTTGGTCACTACAAGTCAAGTTGAAATGAGCAGGTATTAGCACAAAAAAATCAAGCAGTTGAGAGTACTGCCTAACTGCAACAAACTTATACCCTTCCAACATTAACAGATGAGCGGGAAGTGAATGCCTTCCGTTGGATGGGATTCAAGATGGATGTTTACGATCGGACAGTGTACAACCAGTGCGCACGGGATTGCACACTAGGATGTTTACGAACAGCCAAACTTTCCCTATATATATATATAGTAGGTGAACAAGACAATAAATTCATCACTGCCTATCAATTCATCCCGTACCCAAAAATAAAAGTAGGGTATCAATAGTTATCATATTGATTATGAATGAAATACTTCCCTCAGTTGATACTATCGTGAGATTCCTCGGAACTATTGTCAGTAGATGAATTCACATCTTCTTCGTCGAATGCATACTTGCCACTGAAAAATAAACAAACCACATAAAAGTTATTATCGAGCGAACTATATAATAATTAATAAGTAAGTGCACACTTAATTGACAATTTTCATAATTACAAAAATAACATTAAATACCTTTCATTTTTCTTTGGGCAAGTTCACGCATCATGGTCTTGCCCACGCAAACCGCAACAATTGCACTTTCTAGGTTTGCCTCTTAATTTTTTCCGCATTAGTTTCAACCTTTTCCCACTTAGTCTTCCCTTCGTATTACATTGATGAGGTTCTTCCACCGACACTTGAGACAAGACCAATTGCTTCCCATGTACCCGTGTTCCACTACCTTTAGCCCCACCACTACACCCTTCAGGGGCTATCATATTGAAGCCTTCATGTGACTTGATCATAGCTTCACGCATGAACTCATACCCTTCATCGCAAGACAGTCCGATCCCAACTTGTTGCTTGGACAAGTTATTTAACTCACAATAGCGGGACGCAAAATTCTCGCTATTATTGCCATCGTCTTTACCAAAATTTATGGGAGTGTAGCTTCTTCTAATTACCTCACTGTTCCATCTTCTCATCATATATTGTTTGGGAAGTTCATTACAATTTGAATATTTAAGGAAGGCCAAGAGATGCCTACAAGGGAGTCCAACAAATTTGAACATAAAACATGAACAACACCCATACCGAGTCTCTTTGGAATAAGTAATCATGGTCTCTTTTTCCGACCTACCAATGAATGTCACTGTGTAATAAGTGTTGATAGTATTCACGTCACCTTCCAATAAATTCACATTAAACAGTAGGCTTTCCTTGAGTTCTTTTTGAAACTTTAAAAACATTGATAAAGTGTATACTTGGGCCATTTGTTCGTCCATACACCACCCGGTCTTCAATTTGGGTTTCCTATCTAGTGTACGGTGGTTCTCTTTAACTTCTTCTTCTCTTTGCCTACAAATAACTTTTTCAAAGATCAAAGCAAACTCATGAAGTGAATACTTCTTTTGGGTGTGCTTTTTTAAAAAGGAATTCATTCCCTCGCTTCTTTGGCTACTAGACATACCCGCCCAAAAATGAGACCTATGGTATACGGGGGCCCATTTTTCACGAATATGAAAAATATCACTCAACCATTTGTTGTTTTCTGCCCCAAATTCCACAACCAAAGCCTTCCATTGTTCTTTAAAAGAGACACAGTCATAAGAATTCCAAATATTAGCTGTAAAAGCTTCCATGAACTTAGAATTTTGAACCAATTGAGGCACCTCGAAAGGGATTTTATCTAAAATATGCCATATGCAATATCTATGGCGAATATGAGAAAAACTTGTTGAATTGCAGCACCAATACCCCGTCTTGGTCCGTTACAATGCCAACGGGAGCTTTTTTCATGACTCCTAGCCATGTTTGGAATAACCACACAAAAGATGAAGCCTTCTCATTTGGGATGAACCCACAACCAAGAAAAATAGACTGCCAATAATGGTTAATCCCAACAAATAGAACAAATAGCATACCATAACAGTTGGTACTATGTGTAGCATCAAAAGAAACTACATCACCAAATACCTCATAATTCAAATGAGCAATCCCATCAACCCAAAAACAATAAGACAGTCTACCGGATTCATCTTGCTCGAATGCATAAAAGAAAGAAGGATCTTTTTCCTTTTGCCATTTAAAAAAGTCTACCAACATTTGACCGTCATGACCTTTTAATGACTCCCTCAAATCTCTTTCATGGTTTCTAGCGTCTTTTAGAGTAAATCCAACCATATCGTATCCCCCACTTGAACCTTCAAAAAAGAGCATTTGTTTGCATGTGGGAATATTTGCACCCGCAAGTTGCTCCATTATGATTTTATCTGAACTTGACACAACACGATTACGCGGCAACAAATGCCTTCTACCGGGTGTGGTGAATGCATGATTGTGCACCTCATGGAAAGAATAAACAGACCATGAATTCGTTTCTTTGTTTAATCTCACCCTAACCAATGCATTGCAAGATGTCCTTGATGTAGTACCTATTCTAATTTCATTATTCTTGCTTTTCGACACCCCCGCTTTATTACATAAAAAAGTTTTTTCCACCACCTGACCATCCTTCAATTTATTACCGCCTTTACGCATTTGAAAACCCGAACATTTTGCATAGCTATCATAGTATTTTTCTACTAGCTCAAGGGTCTCGAATATCATACCTATCTTAGGGATTAGATGCTCTTCAACAGTGGGGGTAAATTCACCTTCTTCAACATACAAAAAATTGTCACCCAATTGTGAGCAACCTTCACCTAACTCCATACCTGTTACAAATTAAATAACGTTAATCAATCTCATAATTTCGGATTTCATTTCGACAATAGCAAATAAATTTTGAAACTGAGTTCAGTGAAATGGGTTTTTTTCAACAATATCAAGTAAAAAAAAATCAAATCGATACCTTCAATAACGATCGGGTGCGCACTGGAGATAGAGATGAGAAATTGAAACGAGCCACAAGATCTTGATCGCGTCACGAGGAGGAGAGGAGATAGGGTTGATTTGTCTCCCTATCTCGATTTTGGGGGTAGGGTTTTGAAATCTCCTCTTGAAAATGACCAAGAACAGTGGAAGGGAGCATCGGAGAGGGAGGGAGTAGATGGATAGATCTTTCCCAGATAATGTTGAAGAGGAGGGGGAGATGATTTGGGGGCTAGGGTTTTTTCCAATCGAAGGCAGGGAAGGAGATGAGCGGGAGAGAGAGGGGGAGATAGAGATGAGAAATTGAAAAGAGCCACAAGATCTTGATCGCGTCATGAGGAGGAGAGGAGATAGGGTCGATTTGTCTCCTTATCTCGATTTTGGGGGTAGGGTTTTGAAATATCCTCTTGAAAATGACCAAGAACAGTGGAAGGGAGCATCGGAGAGGGAGGGAGTAGATGGATAGATCTTTCCCAGATAATGTTGAAGATGAGGGGGGAGATGATTTGGGGGCTAGGGTTTTTTCCAATCGAAGGCAGGGAAGGAGATGAGCGGGAGAGAGAGGGAAAGGAGATAGGGAGATAGGTTTAGTGTGGGGGGGGGGGGAATTCCGATTATACACCCCCCCCCCCCCCCCCACATTAAGTGATCTGCGGGAATGAATGCAAACCGTTGGATGGGGATGAAGATGGATCATTACGATCGGACGGTCCACAACTAGTGCGCACGGGATTGAACACTGGGCTAGTGTGCAACGGATACTTTCCCTATATATATATATATATATATATGGGTAAAAGGGTTATGAGCAACTTGCTCATTTAGTAAATGAGAAATTGATTATGTGGCATACATGTGATTGGACAATCTTTAAAAGGGTTAGTTGTCCAATGTATCACATGCATGCCACATAGCCACATGTGATTGGACAATCTTTAAAAGGGTTAGTTGTCCAATGTATCACATGCATGCCACATAATCAATTGATCTTTTACTAAATGAGCAAGTTGCTCATATCCCTTTTACCTATATATCCCTTTTACCTATATATATATATATATATATATATATATATGAATTACTCGTGACAGATTCAAAGCTTGTTAACAGAGTCCGCTAGTTCCTAATCAAAGAAGGTGTGCCATATTTTCTTTTTGTCTCCCTCAATTTTTCTCTCTATTAATTATGTGATTTGGAGCTAAAATGAGCATACAAGAATTAATTATCTATAACATTAAAACCCGACTCTCCAAAGTCATGCCCTTCGTTTGTAAGTTTAATATAATTCTGTCTTGAGACAGATAATGAGACTGCAATCGGCCGGTCAAACGGAAACAAGGATTATAAGTCAAAATTAAAGAAGAACAATAAATTGAAAATCCGTTACATGACGTGGATCATTGTTTACCAAGTTTAACAATAAATTGAAAATCCGTTAGATGGTCGAGGTGGATCATTGTTTACCAAGTTTACTGATTACGAGATTGTTTATTATATTGCATCTAATTTCACGATTTTTTTAATAAAAAATGTGAAATATCGCCACCCTATTTTATTAATAAAAAATAAAGAAACAAGCTCAATAGAATTAGGACAGTTATATACATATAAAAAAAATAGAAGCAGTGCAGCAATAAAATATGAATAAGTCTAACTCCCAACAACAACCCTCGGAGTGGGAGTGGGAGCTGCAAAAGAGAAATAAATACGCAATACAACATAGATACAAAGTAAAGAGGCCTCCCCAACAACAATGAAGGATAAGTGTCAATCCATGGAAGGATCAATCTCTACCTCCTCATCATTGTAGCTCCTCGTCTGGAATGTACCTGTGATCCACTCTCTTGCTATTGATGTCACTATCGCTGTCCAGAAAGATATAAGATGCATAATTTGAGTAAGCCTAACAGAAATAGTATTGTTCAAACCACAAAAGTAAAGGTTATTTATGTCTAGCTAGAGAACCCAAGCCGTCGCCGCAACAACAATGAAACACGCCTCTCTCATGTTTTTGCGCTCCATAGCAAACCTAGGGCCGACCTAAGTCCTCATAGGTTGTTGGGTATCTGACAGACCCCAGAGCCCTGAGGACTTCAACCTAGACCGACTTGCTCCTCGAGCACTCGATGAACAAGTGGTCTCTAGACTTCCCTCTTAGCCAAGTTCTCTCTAGTTAGGATAGCATCGTTAAGCACCGGTGAAAGGAAAACCTTTAGAAGAGATTGTGCATTCCAAACTACTTTGGACCAAGACTGTGTACAACCTCGAAAGTTGTTTCTCGAGTATAGCAACCGGACCAAAAATTGCCCATTCTGTTCGACCTCCCAGACCCTCCTATCAGGGCCCGACCTACACTTCACTCCCTCCCGAGTGATGTATAGTTTAAGATCATCTAGCCGTTGTAGCAGCAGTTGAGTAAGTTTTGCCCGGAATGTGGCCTCCAGTGGCGTCCTCTCCATGCCTTTGCAACTGAGCAGTGAGGTTAGGACGTCTAATTATACAGGTCTGGAAAGAGATCCCTGAGTGGGTATGCACCACACCATCTAACCCACTAGAACCTCGTTGTCCACATGTTACCAATTTAAGAAAGACTATATTTGTTAAACGAATCATATGCTCTCGAGATTCCCTTCCAGAACTAGGACGTCTTAGGACCTACGCAGAAACCCTCGTTTCTCAACCCCAATCCCTTACGGTATCTTTGGATAGACTCTTGTCAGCCATCATCTTTAGGGTGAAAAATCTTCCACCACCATTTTCCAAGCAATGCAAGGTTCATATCTTTCAGAGCTATAACCCCCAACCTTCTGTATTCCTTGCACATGCACACCTTCTCACATCTTATTAGGTGGTATCCTTTCCTAGACTCATCTGCTCTTTTGCACAAAAAGTGCCTCCTGACTCAATTAATTCTTTGGATAACCCATTTTGGTATCTCCAAGAAGGACATGTAATAGGTGGGGAGGCTGGATAGGACAGAGTTGATCAGTTTAACTCTTTTGCCCAATGAAACTGATCTCCCCTTCCAACCTGCTATCCTTGTTGGGTGTATTTCTTGCATACTTGAGTTCGATGAGTAGAAGATGTTAAAGTGAGGAGAGCTTGAAGCATCATTGTGAGAAGAAGCAACAACGTCAGTAATATAGCAACAAGTATCTGACGGTGGATTGTCCCTAAGGGCAGTCAACCGTTTCGACCTTCTGTTTGGGATTGAGTGCATTGCGGTCGACCGTTAGCGGCGCTCGACTCCAAACAGGTTGGGTCTGGACTAACTATTTTGGCTACATATTCTACTATAAGGTAGATCGTATGGCTCCTATCCTGTGGCTCTTTCTTCATGATATATAAGATGATTATTGTATCAAGACCAAACCTAGGGTTTCTCAAGATCTATATATATTGTAATAGCCTGAATTTAGAGAGGTAGTACTTCATTGAGATTTTTCCATTGTAATCAACATATTATCTTCTTGTGAGGCTTGAGAGATAGATATGTTCTTGGTGAGAGTTTGTAACTCTTGTAATCTTCTCTTGTTGAATAACATCTTATTTATTTTCCTGTATATTAGGGTTCACCCAAATCGGGACAAACCTTTGTGTGCTTTGATCTAATTTTTTGGTTGTTCATCAGATCAGTTATCGTTTCTCACTCCCCTAGCTCCAACTCTGTTGTGCCACTAACAAGCCTAACCTACACCCTGTCAATGATTGACATCCAATCCGATTTCTTCAATCTACCTGGTCTGAGAGGTAATCCTATGTAACAACCTAGATTTTAAATAATATTTTTGAGATTAATAAATGAATTAAAGTAATTTTTGGTGATTTAATAAACATTTTTTTCCTGAAATTTATCTTTTTTTTGCATGTGCAAATATTTTCTTGGAAAACCCAAAGTCAGAAATTATTCTGGGGGAACATAATATTTATTAATAAATATTATTTATAAAATTTCTAGATTTTTTGATATTTATTTGGCATGTTTGCAAATATTACAAAAAGAGAGAATTTTGTACAAAATTACCACTTGGGGATAAAAACTCCAGATTTTCAGTTTTCTGGGCTGAGCATGATGGCCAATCAACTCAGAGGTAAAGAGATTTATTTTTATTCTAATAGATTTGGGTTATTTTGCTAATTTATTTTAAAAAGGGTCTTTTTGCAAAATATGCCACTTGGAGGCCAAAAATTACAAAATCGATTTTTCTGGTTTGATATAGATGCCGACCAGATCTGGGGAGGATACTTTTGATTTAATCTCAATTAAATAGGTTAATCTAGTTACCTAGTATAACGGATCCATATATGTAAATATATATTTTAAAGGAATATTTTGCAAAATCTTCTCAAAACCCTAATACTCCAGATTTCGGCTATATAGGGGCTGCTACAGCCGTCTCTCTTCTGCACAAAAACAAAAGTATATTTTTATTATTGATTTCTTGGAGTTTCGAAACGAGGATCTTGGATTTTTGCGAAAGGATAAGCTTTTCTTATTTCTTTATTATCTTCGTTGAATCTTCATTAAGGTGAGTGACATATGTTTGATTTCTTTTTGTTCTATGCATGCTAAATATAATGATTCATCTAGTAGAATGCATGTTAGATGATTGTATGATGATATAATAATTTTTTTTTTAGTGGTTAAAGGCAGGGTAAGCCCCTACCTCACAAAAACTATATTAATAAAGAGTAATTACAGGTCTATAGTACAAAATGTGATAAAGTAGGTTCAGCTCACAGTAGTCGAACACTTAATCAATAGGAGTAGCCAAAACAACAGTCTAAGCAGAGACATCTTGCATACAAAACATAAGAGAACATCCCCACGAAAAATCTTAGCCTGAGCAGCTGCCTTCTCCACTTTTGGCTTGATCAATACGTATCAGTGCCTGCTTGAGTAGGATGTCCTGCACATCGGCCTACTCAATTTTCCTTAACAACGCTTGCTTCTTCTTCTTGCCATCAACTCCATCTAGCCAGATCGAAACCAAAACAATGCATTAGAAATAATTTGTTGCGGTGTGAGGGATTTAGAAGTAAAAACATGTTCATTTCTAGCAAGCCAGATACTCCAACAAATTGAAATAGTTAGGGGATGCCAAGCATGTCTTTGTGCATGTGTACCAAACACCAAGAAGTAAAGCATTCATGAAGGTCTTTAGGCAATGAGTGTATGTTGAAGAGTGCGGTAAAGAAATTCCAGGTGGTAATGGCCATAGGGCATTCAAAGAAAATATGGTAGGCTGTTTCGACAGGACACACACAAGCTGTGCATGTTGTGTCTCCTGGCCATTCTTTAGAGCGAAGAAAGTCTTTCGAATTGAGTCTGTCCCAACTCAATTGTCAGATGAAGATCTTGCATTTCAGGGATGCCACCGAAGACCACGTTGCCATATAGTAGGGGGAGCACAGGCTTGAGATGATGAAGAAGTTGTAGGCTGATTTGACGGTGAAGATCCCTATTGTTGTGAGTTGCCATGCAGGGTGATCAGTTGAGTTGGAGGGCTGGTGATCTGCTAACAAATCTATAAGTTTCTGATTTTCTTCACAAATGTGTGGTGTAGAGATGCAATTTAGTCACAGTTGCCAATGCCAGACGCCATTGATCCAAGAGCCTTGGGAGAGGACCTCAGCCTGCGGGTTCCAAGAAGCAGCAGCTAGAGAGGGACAGAGAGTGACAATTTTATTACCATTTACCCATCGTGACGTCCAGAATTTGATGTGGTTGCCGTTGCCTAGCTGCCAGTGCACATTGATCAAGAATTGTTCTTTGAGATAGAAAATCCCCTTCCAGAAGCTGGATGCCATGGGGGGACATGTAAGGTTGTTTGTAGCACTTCTGTAGTATAGGCTCTTAAGTGTTTGGCTAGCTAATGAGTCTGAGGAGACTAAGTTCCACCACCACTTCAATAGTAGAGCTTCATTGAAGACTCTCAAGTCTAGGACACCCAATCCACCCTGCCGTTTTGGCTGGCAGATGGCCTTCCAACTCTTACAAGCTACACCTCTCACATCCGTGTCTGAGCCGCTCCAAAAGAATCTACAACGAATTTGGTCAATTTGCTTTATCATCCAGAGGGGTAGTCTGAAGAAGGAGGCAAATACACTGGCAAGGCACTTAGAACAACATTTATGAGTACCAATCTCCCCCCTCTTGAAAGCATCCTGCTCTTCCACACCGATAGTCTTTTCTCAATCTTTAGGATGAGGGGTTGCCAACTCCTTTGCTAAGCTTGCCCTTGGATAGTAGCATTCCCAGGTAGCTGAAGGGTAGGCATTCTTCTTTACACTCCAGAATAGTTGAAAAGGCATGAAGCTTGGCTTGCGATTTTCCAAAGTAAATGATCGAAGACTTTTTGAAGTTTATGGCTAGGCCTGAGACATTGGCAAAAAGTTTTAGAGTCACCTTGAGGTTGAGTATCTCCTGCTCATCACCTCTACAAAGGAATAAAGTATCATTTGCGAACTGAAGAACAGACAGGTTTGCTAGAGAACCTCTGATAGGTAGTTGGGAGAATACACCATTTCTTCTACCACTAAAGAGCATTTGAGCTAGCACATCAACAACTAAGATGAAGAGCATCGGTGAAAGAGGATCCCCCTGCTTGAGTCCTCGCTTAGAGTTGATTTGGTTTCCACTCTCGTTGTTGACAATGACAGAAGATTTTGCCATTATAAGGATCATATGAATCCACCTGCTTGAGAAGTTGGTCTAGAAATTTCTAACTCACAGTGTCAAAAGCTTTGGTGAAGTCTATCTTAAACAAGAGCGTATCTGAGCTCCTTTTGCTGCATAGGTTGATAGCTTCGTAGGCAACCAGAAAGCAATCCACCGTAGATTTACCTTTTAGGAATGCGCTTTGAGAAGACGACACAAGGGAGTGAAGGATGGGGCTGAGTCTATTGGCGAGGATTTTGGTGAAGATCTTGAATGAGCAATTAAGCAAGCTGATAGGCCTGAAGTCAGTTACAGAGTTTGCTTTTTCACATTTTGAAATTAGAATAATGTTAGAGTAATTCATTCTTCCTAGGTCAGCATCTCTCCTTTGCACCGACTGCAGCATTACAAGTAAATCTTCTTTGATGGTATCCCAGAAAGTATGATAGAAACTCATGGAGAACCCATCGGGGCCAGGTGCCCTGTCGCTAGTCATATCAAACACTGCCTTTCTAATCTCCTCAGTAGTGAACGGATTGTCGATGTGCTCCAAGTTGACAACATTGGAAGGATAAAGAGATTGCCAATCAATGCAAAAATCAGATAATGTAGCAGTGCCACAAATCTCCTGAAAGTGATTCTCGAAGGCTGCTATGATAATAGAGGGGGAGGTTGTAAGGGTGTTATCAATAGTTAAGTTGTGGATGAAGTTCCTCCGCCTTCTACCATTAGCAATTGAGTGGAAGAATTTGGAATTTGCATCCCCTTCTTTGATCCATTGCACTCTTGATCTCTATCTCCAATACACTGCCTCTGCTTTGATGAGATCATGGAGTTCAAGTTGAGTAGCTTTTAGAGAATCGTGTGGTGCAGGGAGTTGCTCTGCTTCAATCTCCAACTTGAGAAGTTTTTCATGAAGGTGTTTCTTTTGAGTGGGGATGTGGCCAAATGTATCGATTCTCCACCTTCGAATACGCCTCCTAAGAAGCTACAGCTTGCATGGAAAGATGTCAACTGGGTTGTCAGAACAGGAGAATTGTTGCCACCACCTTTGAACCTCAGGAATAAAGGACGAGTGTGCAAGCCAAGCTTTCTCGAATCTGAAGTAATGTGCTTGGCGTGTAATGACCTGAGTGTCAAGAATTATTGGGCAGTGATCAGAAGAGTACCTGGGCAGGGAGTACTGAATGCAGTTGGGGAAGTAGAGGTCTCATGCTGATGTGATTAAGAATCTGTTAAGCCTGGCCATTGAGGGGGATGATCGGAGGTTGGACCAGGTGTACTTTCTGCTTGAGAGCGGTAGATCAATGAGGGCAAGATCATGAATGAATTCTCGAAAGTATCTCATGTCCCTTGTGGAACCCCTACCACTGAACCTCTCCGTGTATGAAATTGTTACATTGAAGTCCTCACACAGAACCCATGCATCTTTGAGGTGGCTTTGGCGCTGCTTTATCTCATAGAAACAAAGGTCTTTATCTTCCAGGTCAAAAGGGGCATAGACCATTGTAATCAACCATGATTCATCTGAATTGTTGTGCTTGAAAGATGCAGAGATTGAGAAAATATCAATGACAGAGTATGTGCATTCCAAGAGCTGGTCATTCCACCCTAAGAGTACTCCGCCACAACTGTTAAGAGAAGCTAGTTGAATCCAATTTGTGATCAGGCTTCCTCCGATCGAAGAGAGCTTACGAGGACCTGGATTGCTGAGTTTGGTCTCTTGTAGACAGACGACCAATGGGGAGCAACCGCGGATTCCTTCTTTTATGAGTGAGCATTTCTCAGGGTTGCCCAACTCTCTCACATTCCAACTAGATATCTTCATGGCTAAAGAATGCAACAAATTGCAAAAACAGAAAGAAAAAAAAGAAGAAAAAAAAAGAAAAAAAAGATATGATCCTTAGGATCAGAGAGCCAGTGCAGTTAGACAGAATGTTCTAGTTGATCAGGTTGATCAACTAAAACCTTCTGGTGGCCCTTAAGAATGTGCACCGAGCGTGGCCCTTCAGCCTCCACTCCAATAGATTCAGCTACTTCTAAAATATCCTCATTCAAAAGTAGTTCAAACAGGTTAAGATGAGCATTCGTAACTGAAGCAACTGAAGAAGAGGTACCTGAGGTCTTCTTTATGGTAGAGAAGATGTGCTTCATGAAAGGTCTCATGCTCTTGAGCTTGCCAGCCGACCTTGATCGCTTGAGCCTCTTGGATGGTCCTTCATCGAAACCTGACAGAGCTGAGATAAAGGAAACTTGCAGCTTTTGGAACTGGCCTTCGAAGAAAGGAGCGAGTGCGGAAGCTTTCCCCTCTGACATTACTGGTGCCTGCTTTGAAAACCACCTTCTCAACAACATTTAATTGATTGAGATCTTCTTGAACAGAATCTCTTAGGGCTCCCTCTACTGCCAGTTGGATCTTGGCAAAAAGTGACAGCGGGAGGGTGACAAGCTTGCCTTTCCAGAGCATTTCACGAACTTCTTCTTGAGTGTCTTCATCAGTTGAACCAGCCTGGGTAAAAGGAGATTTGGTGGGACCATGTGAGGTTGCTTTATTGCTACTATCCGAAGATTCTGTGATCTGAACAACTTGGGGTACCAACTTGGCAGAATTTGAAATTAAAGCGGGGGCCTCCTTGGATTGAGAAACAACATCCAGATTTGGTAGGATCCCTGCATTAAAGCTAGAATCCGCCATATTTGGTATATTCAGAAACACTTCAAAATTTCCATCACCTTGCGGAGATTTTGTGGCCGTTGGGATCTCCCCTCCCCCAAATCATGGGGATTTGGTTCAGTGTCCACCGGAATCATAGCCTTACTAAGGGGGCCACCAGCCCCAGCATCGCTAGGGCTTTTCGGCACCTTGGGGCGCCAAAAACTCGCACTTCTAGCTTCCTCAGATGATCTAGCTATGGAGAAAAGTTGCACCATTCCTGATTGAACATCTGTGACCGCTATGGTGTCGCCAAATAGCAGTATAGGGATTTCATGAACATGCCTCTCAGAACTCCAGGGAGCAATGTACGTGATGGTTAGGGTTTTTGGCATTTGCGTCAAGTCCTCCACCTCGATGAGGACTAAGGCATGGTCCCTTGACTTCCCGTCTTGCATCTCTTTGCTAAGAGTAATTAGTTTGCCAAACGGAAAAATAAGTTTCTCAAGTGACTCCTGATTCCAATAATGGAAGGGTAAGAAGGGTAGATTAATCCAGATGAAGCACGGTTTAGGACGGAGTCTGGCCCCGTAGTCCATTGACCAGGGGGAGAAGGTGGCATTAAAGCCTGAGAATTTGAAGACCCCTTCTGCGATCACGCTTTCAGCCTCAGTCACAGTCGGAAACTGGACGTGATACACCCCATCGCAGACCCTCTGCAGTGTCCACCAGTGCCCGTGCCTCCCCCAGGCAAAGTTGAAGGCGCTTTCCAAATCCTTTGTGAGAGGGATTCGTCTTGGGTTGATAAGGTGGAGGAAAGCACTTGCATGTTGCGCCGGTAGGGCCTACGAGATGGCGTTGTTGTGTGGGAGGTCCACCTCCAACTTGGCGATCCAGTTATGGACGGGACAGTCACGGACCTTATGACCAAACTTCTTACAATTGAAGCAGTGGAATCCAAGCTTGCGGCACTCCGACGTGGCATGATCGCCTTCTCCACATTTGTAGCAGCGGCGCTCCATTCTCTTAGATCAGCAATTTTTGTGGAGAAAAGGTGGGTTTTTTGGGTACAGAGATGAGGGTTTGGGTTGGAAGGAAGGTTTGGGGTAATGGGCGGAAGGTGAGTAGGGGGTGAGGTGACGGGATGTTTGGGGGTTTTCGAGGAGAACAGGGGATGGTGTGGGATTCTAAGGGGCATTTGGGGATTGTAATGATGGCGAGAAGGTGGTGGAAGTCGAAGAACCTGAGCATATGATTTGCTCTGTTTTTGAGAGAAGAAGGCAGTCTCTCTCCTCACCCCTCTCTCCATTTTTTTAATATAATGAATAATTTGATGGATGGATAATTAAAAATAGAACTTTTCATGAAAACTATGCAATTGATGAATAAAATTTCTATATGGATGACTTAAGAATGTTAAGAACTTAGTAGGAATCATGAATGTGTTGTTTTCTGGCTGATTTGATCATATATGTTGAGATTGTATGATGTTTGATGCGCAAGGATCGAATAAAGAAGAGTTCTTTTCTGTTTTAACATGCATGATCTGTTTTGAATGTTGTGATGAGTAGAACTTGGCTAATGATTGTTGTAGATGCATATAATCAAGGGTAAGTTGATCTAACTAGTTTGTATATGTGTATAACAAGTGGCAAAGAGGGTTTTTGGAATCAAAAGATCAAGTTTTTGAAGTATTGAATTGGGGTTGATTTTCGGGTCTGATGATATTTAGCCGAAAAGTAAAATTTTGAGTTTTTATGATGTTTTCAAGTGGATCTTTGATTTATATTGATACTGAGATTGAATTGAACAATATACTAATATACCATGATTCTTGATGCTTTTAACTGATGCATATACACATACATACACATACATATTCATATATTTCTGATTTGAAGATTTTGATGAAAAATTGCTCTTTAGTGAAATTGTTGAGAGTTGGATTGGATTTATGAACTCCAGTATGTTAGCTAAGTTGTATTTGATCATCTCAGGGTTTTAACTTTACAAATTCATGCTTTACAGATTATAAACCATGTATCAGTTGAAAAGTGCACGAAATTTAATGAGCTGTTTTTGGCATGACGGTCGACTGCCCAAGAACAACACATGAAATGTTAGTCGTCTATCAATTGTTTGGTTTTGGATTTTTAGCGTGTCAATCGACCGCCACTTTTTGAACTGAAATGTCGGTCGACCGACGGCTGCTGTGTTGGTTGTTTTGTTGAGTTTTTGCTGTTTTTCTTGAACGATTATTTCTTCGAACTTATGGATTATTGATCTACTATTTTAGATGAAGTTTTTGCTATAGATTACTGTATTTTACAAAGAGTTATATTTTGATTATAATAGAGTTTAACTCGTATTTTTACGACTTTAGAAAGCGAAATATATACGGCTTTCGAAGGATTGTTGTTTTGTGATTTTCCTATGACTTCAAAATGTGAAACTCAGTTGTTTAAGAGATTTATTCTCAGATTTTACTTCATGAAATTGTAAATATTCAGATAAATTTGGATTTGTGTGATTTAAAGAAGTTTTATCAATATGAACGATTTGATGATGGAATCAAGAGAATTTTTAATGAAAGATTTCGTATTGATATTTGAGTTGTGAGTCTCTAGAGGTTGAGTAGGATTCCTGTAAACCGGAAGATGAGATTTTTTGGATCTTGTCCAGTTGGGACTTTGGTGTTGTTTTAGTGGAATTAAGTCCCGCAGGGTACATCAACTCTAGGAAGGGGGAAGTTATGTTTTAATAATAATCAACCTAAAGACATGCACTAGTGGAGATGTGATAGAACTTGGGAAACGTAAGTATGGGCTCTGTTGTTAGTTCAACGGATGTATTCCACGACTGTGTGTTGCTGTGTCCCTAGTATATTCGCGTGTCAAGGGTCGGCAGGCCTATTCACGAAAAGTCTAAAGGACAATTGGTATGTTCGCATGTCGAGGGTTGGTAGGCCTATTCACGGAACATATGGTGCATTCGCGCGTCTAGGGTCGGCATGCCTATTCACGGGATGTACTGTGTATTTGCACGTCGAGGGTCGGCATGCCTATTCGTGGGGTACACGGTAGGGAGGAGATTCTCCGGAGTTAGAGCTATGCTTACATGATGCTTGCGCGTCGAGGGTCGTTAGGCCTATTCGCAGAGTATTCTAGATCTTGTTTCTATCACCGTGTAGGATTAGTTTCATAACGAGGGATTAAACCTTATAAAGTGGAGAGCGATAAGGGCTTGCACCAGACCTATATAGTATGAAATGCATAGAATCTGACAAGTATGCATTAGAGGATCATCATACTGTATTTGTGTTTTCTCGACTTGTATTATGCATGATGTTTTTCTGTTTTCCTACACACGACACTTAGCTTAGTTTCACTTGATGTTTTATGCTCTATTTGACATTATTTCTTATTTCGTTTGTTACTACTGTAGGAATGTGTTGGTTATGAATTTATTCTTTATGTTTCATTTAAATTGTATTTCTTTTAATGTCACTGACACTGTTATGGCTGACCCCGTAGTTTTAGGGGTTAGGGTTATCTCTAGCCTCATGTTTTACAGGTAGGTACCATTAACTTGGAATTGGATGCTTGTGGTAGAATGATAATATGGCTTATGCAAATTGTAAAAGAAAGAAATGTAATTCAATGTGTTAATTTTCCGCTATGCTATGTATGCTATGTAAAGAATTGATGTGATAAAAGTTGAAAATTTTCTGTGTTTGCTATGTTTACTATTACATTGAGGTAGATGCTGAGAATTCTGCCACATATTTCTGAATTTGTTCATTGGAAATTCGGGGTGCTACAGTGTTTGGTATCAGAGCATGCTTCAATAGTAATGATAAACATGGAATAAGAATAAACCTAGGTGGACATTAGAGCGTGAGTACCTAGGTGTGGACATTAGAGTGTGAGTATCACATGGAATTAAAACAAGATGAAATGAGTTGGGGCATGATTGAGATTTTGCCATAAGGTATTCATGTGAATATGAATTGTGTTGTGATGTCCCTAACTTTTTCCTCATTTTGCAGTATTCAGTATAATGGCATGACCCAGGACCAGGAATGGCAGTGGTGATGATGGGGCTGAGGGTTCCCAAGGGGGCTGACTTGATCTAGAGAAGGAAATTGCCAGGGCGTATCAGACCTTGAACACATTCATAGCAGCCAACATGACTCGAAATCAGAATCAAGGGGCTGGACCAGTGCTTGTTAATACTGATCCAATTAAGCAGGTTTAGTCCTTCAAGCGGATGAAGCTGCCTATTTTTGTAACACCCCAAATTCCAAATAAGGACAAATTCAAGATTCCACAGGATCTTTACTTCACTTCGTACAATTTTATAAGGAATTTTAAAACTTTTTCAATAGTACATCAGAGTTTTTTTACACTTGGTTTTTACACAGTAGAAGAAACAAAGATTACAACATTTGAAAACAAAAATATAACTTATACAACTTTATAAATTGAGCCATCGATTGCATCATATTATCCTTTCTCCTTCAGGAATAGTCCATTACCTGCATGTCAATCTGTGGGCACATCAGTTACTTACAACTGACGAAATGTTATACACGGCTATCCTCTCTATGATGGGAATAGTATAACGATCTCATACTTTAACAAATCACAAAAAGATTGAATGAACAAGTAAAGTGTCAAAAGTGATTATTCTAAACATAAGTGTATGTCATGTCTTAATGCCTAATGCATACCATTCTACACTAGGATGACACTAATGCACACTTGTTCGGATTTTATGCATCCCATACTACATAGGTCCGAGGGCAAGCGCCTACGTTCTTCACAATACAGGGCTCGATCCCTCGCCATGAAAACTACCCGGTAGCAAAACAAAGTTCAGACTATTCCACGAATTTGAATCCTAGCCTTGGAGTCCACCGCCGGCTGTTATAACAGATTCCACATCGTGCGAATCGTCCTGTATGTGACCCTCTAGCCCAGTATATATATATATATATATACACATTGGAGACGGTAAACACCAAAAACCCATCCGTCCAACTACTTAAGATCCCGGAGTCCACCGCTGACCCGTCCTCATAGTCCCGGATTAAAATATAATAATCCGTCTCCCACGGGGCAATCTCAGTCCACCAACTGGGTCTATAGTCTTGGAGTCCACTGCCGACTATATAGAGCACCCCACTTACGTTTCCCTAAGTTAACTACAACTCCCCCTAAGTGCCTAATTTTCTTAGTTCAAGACACGAATAGATTTCCACTCATAGAATTAGTTTTTACCTCCTACCGGACTTAATCAACAAATACAAGATGGCTCCTTAGCCATATCTCCAGATCATTTCTCAAATCTTTTCTTTCAATAATGCCGGTACCGAGGTCTTACTAACTCTAAATCATAAACTTTCATGTACAAGAAACATGGGTACATATACCCTTTAATAATCATGTCTCAAACCTAGATAATTTCATCTTTCAACTTAATCACAAAAATAATCAAATCTTGTCACCATTTATGATCTATTCGATCAATCACAACCACAAATTCATTACATGAATTTGTTGCAACAAATCTGAGTTTATCACAAACATTTCTTAATCAACATATACAAGTATGGTTTCTTTTTAAAGAATTTACGTCACAAAATAATTCTTTTCTTTTCTTCACTACAAGTTTTATTCTCAAAGAGAATTCATTTCTTTTTGTACTTCACAAAACATGTAAGAAAAACTATCCCTCAATATTTCCATTTCATCTTATAATTAATATAATTCATATATAAAAATTTTCTATATTAAAAATATCATTTATGTAGCAAAAAGGGTAATTAAATCAAAAGAGGGCTCTCATATTCGAACCCATGACCTCCGGTCAACCCTGGTCAACGCCCAACCCAGCCCGCTAACCAATAGTCCATTCTGGACTTGTGTTCAGTCTCTAGTTTCGAAACTTCTTCTACTCTCTTTCTCGGTCTGAGTATTTTTTTTTTAAAAATAAAACCCAAAATGTTTTGTACTTACTGAGATTCGAACACAACCCAACAGCGAGACAGCGCAGAGCCAGCCCACGGGGCCAATTGCGCCCAACGATGTGAACTCGTTTCGTGGATTTTTGTCCCAACTATTTGCTCTCTCATTATTATCATAAAAGTCAATTTTTCATTTGATCAAATCTTCTCCACTAATCTCCAAATAGTTTATTTAGACTGAAATTTATTTATTACAGAAACTCATAGGTTTAAAACTTATATTTAATAATATCAAAATTTCAAATCTCTCTTTCTTCTCTTTTATCACAAAAATTTAATTCTTCATTATAATCAAACTAGAAAAATTGTGTTCTCTTATAACAAACTAGAAATGAGTTATGTATACTCGTTTTACTTTACAAAAATTCCTCTTTAAACATAAGGGAAACCTATTCTAATATTTTCACAATCACTAGTTTCATACAATGATAATTTCTGCGTACTTTTGTTCTTATTTCCAAACAACATGATCACACTTTGTTTCTTAATCAATATTAACATTTCTACAAATTAGCATACCTAAAAACATGGACTTGCTCTCTAATTTATCACATCAAAATTTATACTACTCATTAATCATAATAGCATGCATTCCCTACAATTTAGAAAGTATAGGATCACCCACCTTGATTGAAAGCTTGAACAATTGAAAGGATGATCACCACTTCTAGCTCCAAGACTCCTAATTCCTCTTCTCCTCCTAGCAAGAGACTCCAAGAACAAGAACTCTCTTACTCTCTTTCTTTTCCTTTCCCTTATTTCTTGATTACTTTTTGGTGTGAGAAGAGAGTAGAATGGTGGGCTATTTATAGGTTTAAGCTAGGGACTATATTGCATAATTACACACCTAATAAATTACTAAAATTAATTCACCAACTCTTCATATTTTTAACTCCTAAAACCTACTCCCTTTTGTTGGATCCTGTAGGCGAGGCAACAAACACTAGAGGGGGGGGAGGGTGAATAGTGTTTATAAAAATTAAATTGTGGAATAAAGAATTTTCTTCTGTGCAGTCGACTTAAGGGGTAAACCAGTCGACTGAAATAACCAAATAAAAGGTAATTCAAATAAGTTTGTGAAGTCGACTTAGAGTTGAGACAGTCGACTTAGCATACAGATAACTTTCAGAGTATACGAGTCTGACCAGTCGACTTATCAAGTATGCAGTCGACTGTCCAGACAAGTTTTCACAGTAACAACACAAACTGAGAAAAACTAAATGCAAGTTAGAGAGATACAACCACAGAGTGCACACGATGTATCCTGGTTCGGTCCTTCCGACCTACATCCAGTCCCCAAGCAACCCACTTGAGATTTCCACTATTCTTGAAAAAGTTTACAAGAATACCATACGGCATTCAGACAACAATCTTGTCTAACCCGTAGTCCTTTCTCTCAACCAGAGAAAGCAACCCACTCTTCCACCAAGAGTGACAACTCTGACTCTACAACCTAGAGTCCTACTCTCCAACCGAGAGGAAAAGAAAAACAATAAATTTGTTTACAATCAACCTATAGCCTTGTTTGTGATTTGTGATATAGTACGTGGCTAATTGGTTGACTTCTATATCCAGTCCAGAACGAAATCAAATGTTATACTGGACTAAAGACAGAGAACCAAGTCTTAGTGAGTTGAAAGCTTTTGTCTCTTGAAAAATGTAAAACTTAAGATCTCAAAGAAAATGCTTGGAGTATTGTATCTTTAACAGTGTGTTATAATCTCTATTTATAGAGTTAAATACACTGGACGTTGGGAATCAGTTGTTCCAACTGTCAACCAACGGATCTAGAAAAGATTTGAATTTGAAAAATGATTTTAAAAACAGAAAACTGTCAAACGCACTTGAACAGTCGACTGGGTTGCCATAATGAGTCGACTGGTCAGAGTTTGAATAAGATTAGGTAGTTTTGTACCAACTCAGTCGACTGATATAAGTATAAGTCGACTGGTACTCAACAGTTAATCTAGTTCAAGCTGTTTTGACCTTTGGATTTTGAAAACACGCATTTAAAAAAGTTATATGTGAGTGTATGTGTGTGTGACAAGGCTGTACATCATTCTAAGACTCAAATAATACAAAATATTATATTTGTTTACAAGACAAAAAAATATATGACACTTGAAGCATAGGTCTTGACTTGAGTCTTGAGTGAAGCCATTGTCTTTATCCAGAGCGTGTGCTTGTTCATTTGTTCAGCTGTATAGTAATAAGGCCTTTGTGTATACAACCTGCAATTATATAGTATAGCACAGATACATGTCGCAGTGTGTTGTAATCATCAAAATCAAGAATCAACATTCTCCCCCTTTTTGATGATGACAACACAATAGCTGATCATAACAGAAATAATACAAGCATAGAATTTATATGCTCCCCCTATTAAAAGCACATAATGCATACACATTGCATAAACATAAATCATCACAAAACAACAATAAAAAAAAACTTTATCTAGTCGACCTACCAAGGTATCAGTCGACTGAGCAGAAATAAAAAAGAACATACTCAACATCAGGATAAAAAAACACATACAACAGGTGTTTCTCCCCCTTTGTCATCAACAAAAATACACAAAGACTGAATAGGTAGGAAAACAAATGCAGGGAGAAAATATGATAAACTGAATAATGTTGCTTACAAAAATAACGAAGTGTTACAAAAATAACAACGTAAATAAAGAAAATACATAGGAAAGAAAGCGTAAATCAGCAATCGTCGTCTTCGTCGTCGTCATCAACATCTTGAGACGGAGGTGGAAAATGAGTAGTGAATAACTGAGTCAAATGAGAGAGTTGGGATTCAAGAGTGTCTTGACGGTCCATTAGGTAGTTAACAGCATGATATAAGCTACGTGGATCATCAAAATCAGCACGAAGACGAGAAGAACTGGAGGCTGAAAATGGTCTAGCAGAAGTGGCTAGAGGAACCTGAGTGTGGGGAGTAGACCTAGGAGAAGTTCTAGACGGAGGGTCAAGAAGCTTCATACGTGCTAAACTGGCATGATCGAAGCACTCATAATGCTTAACAACATTGGTCTCGGAGTCGAGATCAATATCATAAGCAAGGAAAGACACTAGTAAGGAGACCACCAAAGGGCAAAAAGTGAGTATGAGACTTGTGGAGTCTCGAAAAGATGACACGACCCCAATTGATATTTATTCTACCAAAAATTGCATAAACCGCTTGTTGCAATTCCATAGAATACTGATCAAAACTCCATATTTTGGGAAGAATATTATATGATAGTATTCTTGCAACTAGTTTTGCAATAGGTATGATAGATTTACTAGACATGGGGGGTCCATGATTTGGCAAAAAGATTTTGGACAAAATAGATGTATCATCTAAAATGATGTCTCCTAAATCAAGTCCCTCATCATCAATACTCATAATAAGATTAATTCTCTCGGATGTGAGTTTAATCTTCTTATTTTTGACAGAAGAATAAACAACAATTTCTCTATCATCCGTTTGAACTACTCTCATATTGGTATAAAAAAGATAGATGAGTTGTGGGTAGTAGTTAGGTTGATTTTCCAAGGATAAAAACTCATATAGACTACAATTTTGAAAAAGAGAAATAAGATTGAACCTATCTAAATCATTGAAGTTTACAAATCTACCCGGAAAGATCATAATGGTACAAATAAGATACCATTTTTCCAAGAGATCAGGCTCCTAAGATACTGAGAATAGTCTTTTGATGAAGAGCTATCATCAACATGGGATGTCTTAGATCTTTTCGGAGCCATTAAGAAATGTAAGGGAAGAGATTTTACCAACAAAGAGAAGGGAATCAAACACTAAAGGAAGTTGGAAAAACAGCAGATCCAAGCAGCAGATCCGACAGTCGACTCTCGATCTTCCTCTTTTCTCCTTAGGGTTTCAGATCTAGAAATTGGGTAAAAGTGAAAGTGAAAAATTGAGGCAGTGAAGAAGGTTTTTAACTGAAGCAAACGGCTGGGATTAAATAGAAACGAGATCAATGGTTCACAAAGAAGTCACGGGCGAGTCAAAGGATAAAAGTTTGTCTCAAAAACTGTGTGACGATCCGAAGTTGAAGACATACTGATTCGCGACAGTCGACTGGTAGTAAGAGACAGTCGACTTAGTCGAGAGAAAAATAAGTAATTATAACAACTGATCAGTCGACTTGGTGAAATTTCAGTCGACTAGTCAGAGAAGAAAATAAGTATATAAAAAATACGGGACAGTCGACTTAGTGAAATCTCAGTCGACTTAACAGAAATATTTTCAACAAATATCAAGAAAATTACATATCCCTAGTTCTCTTCTTAAAGAAATAAAAGTATCTTCTTTAAGGGGTTTTGTAAAGATATCAGCTACTTGTTTATCAGTAGAGATAAAGTCTAAAGATATGTCTCCTTTTAAAACATGATCACGTAGAAAATGATGTCGAATATCAATATGTTTCGTACGTGAATGTTGAACCGGATTTTTAGATAAATTAATTGCACTGGTATTATCACACATTATTGAAGGTTTTTCAAAAGAAATACCATAATCTAATAAGGTTTGTTTCATCCACAAAATTTGTACACATGCCAAACTTGCAGCGATATATTCAGCTTCTGTAGTAGATAGGATACGGAATTTTGCTTTTTACTGCACCAAGAAACTAGTAAATGTCCCAAAAAGTGACATGTCCCACTAGTGCTCTTGCGATCAGTTTTACTACCAGCAAAATCAGCATCACTGTACGACAAAAGTTGGAAATTATCGGTACGTGGATAAAATAAACCATAATCAGATGTGCCTTTAATATATCTTAAAATTCGTTTCACTACTTTTAAATGAGACTCTATAGGACTAGACTGATATCTAGCACACAAACATACACTGAACATAATATCTGGTCTACTAGCGGTAATATATAAGAGTGAACCAATCATACCTCGATAGAGTTTCTGATCGACACTCTTACCTAATATATCTTTGTCAAGGGTAGTGGTAGTAGCCATAGGTGTGGATTTACTACTTGTACTATCCATGTTAAACCGTTTGAGTAATTCCTTTGCATATTTTTCTTGATTAATAAATATGCCATTTGAAGACTGTTTAATGTGTAGTCCAAGGAAATAATTGAGTTCACCAATGTGACTCATCTCAAACTCGTTTTTCATGGTGTTAGCAAACTCTTGACATAGATTATTATTAGTAGAACCAAAAATTATATCATCAACATATATTTGTATGATTAAAATATCATTCTTAATTCTCTTGATAAACAAGGTAGTATCGACTTTACCTATCTCAAATCCTGTTTCTAAAAGAAAAGTTTTCAAACGATCATACCAAGCATGTGGTGCTTGTTTAAGACCGTATAAAGCCCTTTTCAATTTAAAAACATGGTTTGGGAATTGTTCATGTTCAAAACCTGGTGGTTGTTTAACATAAACATTCTCTTTAATAAACCCATTAAGAAAAGCACTTTTAACATCCATTTGATAAAGTATAAAATTCATGAAACAAGCAAAAGATAATAAAATACGAATTGATTCTAATCTAGCAACAGGAGCATATGTTTCATCAAAATCTATGCCTTCTTCTTGATTATATCCTTGAGCAACTAGTCTAGCTTTGTTCCTAACAACTTGTCCTGATTCATCTAACTTATTTTTAAATACCCATTTGGTACCAATAATAGTATGATCAGGAGGTCGTGGAACTAAATCCCATACATCATTTCTTATGAATTGGTTTAACTCATCTTGCATGGCATTCATCCAAAATTCATTCTCACATGCTTCTTGTATATTTTTCGGTTCAAAATCCGACAAGAAGGCTGTATGAGATATCATATTAATATGTGATCGTATCTGAATACCATGAGAGATGTCACCAATTATTAAGTCATGAGGATGATCTCTAACTTCAACAAAAGATTTTGGTAAAGTTGAAGATATCATAATAGGATCAGTCGATTTGACAAGTTCCTCAGTCGACTGGTTTACATCAGTCGACTTGATGTCCTTATCGGTCGACTTATCTGCGAGACTAATTTTTTCTAAAGATGTAATTACTTTATTTAAAGGTGATGAATCAGTTTCATCATCTTTAATTAAATTTGATGAAGACAGAGATTCATCGAATGTAACATGCATTGATTTTTCAATAGTCATTGTTGACTTGTTGAAAATTCTATATGCTTTACTCCTATTTGAGTATCCTATAAAGATACCCTCATTAGATCTAGGATCAAATTTATCCAAATTATCTTTAGTGTTCAGAATAAAACACTTACAACCAAACGTCTTAAAATAAGAGACTTTAGGAATTTTGTTAAAAAATAACTCATAACAAGTTTTCTTTAACTTAGGTCTTATTAGAAACCTGTTTAAAACATAGCAAGCTACAGCAAAAGCTTCAGCCCAAAAATACTTAGGTAAATTGCTTTCAACAAGCATGGTACGTGCGCATTCTTGCAAAGTCCTATTTTTCCTTTCAACCACTCCATTTTGTGGTGAAGCTCTAGGAAATGCAAATGAATGTGTTATACCATTCTTATTGCAATATTCTGTAAACGATTCATTTTCAAATTCTCCACCATGATCACTTCTAATAGTGACTATGGTTAGAGATCTTTGGTTTTGAATTCGTTTACAAAAATTTGCAAATTCATCAAAAGCATCATTTTTATGTTTTAAAAAGAATGTCCAAGTGAATCGTGAAAAATCATCTACTAAAACAAATACATATCTACTTTTATTTAAAGAAGCAACTCTAGTAGGGCCAAATAAATCCATATGAATTAATTCGAGCGGTCTACTAGTAGAAATTACTTCTTTTGTTTTAAAAGTGGATTTGATTTGTTTTCCTAGTTGACATGCATCACATAACTTATCCTTTTTAAAGGATAGTTTTGGCAGTCCTTTAACTAGGTTATACTTAGATATCTTAGAGAGATTTTTCATATTCACATGACCAAATCGTCTATGCCAAAGCCAAGAATCATTATTAGAAGCTATTAAACAAAAATCATTTGAGAACTCATTTGTATTCAAACATAATTCATAAATATTGTTTTTGCGAAAACCTTGAAAAATAATGTTTTGCATAGTAGAATCATAAATTAAGCAAGCGTCTTTTTCAAATACAATTTTATAACCTTTATCACATAGTTGACTAATACTTAACAAATTATGTTTTAGTCCACTAACTAACAAAATATTTTCTATAGTAGGGTTAGTATTTTTACCAACCATGCCGATTCCTATGACTTTTCCTTTGTTGTTATCACCAAAGGTAACTGTTCCTCCATTGATGCTTTGTATGGTGGATAGGAGATTGGCATGACCAGTCATATGCTTTGAACACCCACTGTCAAGTATCCAACGATCTTTCTTTGGTACCTATAAATTATTCAATATGAATATGATTCCCTTTTCATTGGGTCCAAAACATATTAGTTTGGAGGAAACCAAATCCATAATGAGTTTGATTTTCCTCCATAAGCAGGAATAAAATTAACAGAATTACATACATTTATCATATATGAATTGATATATGCAGTTCTATCATTCAGATTCAAGTTAACTGGAACCCATACAAGTTTGTTCTGTCCAGTCGACTTTATAGCATCCTTCAGTCGACTTCTACTGTAAGTCAGTCGACTAGATGATAATATAGGTCGACTTATATGAAGTTTTGGTCTTGTTGAATAAGACTCAGTTCCTCTGGACAGACGACTGATGGATGGACTCAGTCGACTTGACTGAACTTTAGACTTGCTTTTATCACTAAAATTTATAAGCTTAGGCTTTTCAAAGAATTCGTACAGTTTATGTTTAACACTAGAAATAGATTCAGGTTTATTTCTACTAGTATTTTTAGAGGAAAGTTCTTTTACAGGAGATTTTTTAAAACCAAGACCAAACTTTTGACTAGATTTTACTTGATTTTGAAGAACATCGTTTAAATTCTCTTTTCCTTTATTGAACTTAGATACGTTCTTGGATATCTCTTCATAATTCTTTTTTAGAGATTCAAGATCCATATCTAAACTTGAAATACGAGAATTTAAAGATTTTACTTCTTTATCAAGGTTAAGATTCTCTTGAGAAAGCATTTGATTAACTTTCTCTAGGTTCTTAACTCTAATCTTTTTCTTTTTCAATTCTTGAAAATTTTCATTGAAAGCATCAAGTAGATCTTCTGAATCATAATCATTACTTACTTGATTCTGTGAAGCCATAAAACACATGTTCGCAACCTCGTTGGTTTCATCAGTTTCTTCTTCTGAGGAAGAATCGCTGTCATCCCAAGTTGCTTGATATGCCTTTTTGTTTTTGGCAAACTTGTTCTTTGTGTACTTATCCTTCTTGAAGTTGGATGTCTTTTCCTTAGACTTTGTATTTTCTAGAGGACAATCCTTCTGCATATGACCTGTTTTATTACACCTGAAACAAGTTGGAGGATCATTAGAATCTCTAATTTTAGAATTGAACTTACCTTTCTTTAGAAATTTTTTGAATCTCCTTGTGAACATGGCTATCTCCTCTTCATCTTCTTCTTCATCTTCTGAGTCTGTCATGGCTTTAAAAGCTAATAATTTCTTCTTTGACTGTTATGGTTCTGCATCCTTCTTCCGTTCTTCAATTTGAACCTCATAAGCCATTAGATTTCTCACAAGATTCTCAAGAGAAAGTTGTGATAAATCAATTGCTTCTTCTATTGCAGTGGTCTTCTTTTCCCATTCAGGAGTGAGTGCACGAAGAACTTTTCTCACCATTTCTGCTTGAGTGTATATCTTTCCAAGAGCCACAAGTGAGTTTGTAATGTCAGTAAATCTGGTAATCATCTCGGACACATTTTCATTTTTCTTCATGCGGAACATTTCAAACCTGTGAATAAGAACAGATATTTTAGATTCTTTCACTTTGTTTGTTCCTTCATGAGTTACCTCGAGTGTATGCCAGATTTGATGTGCGGTTGTTGAATTTGACACACGGTTGAACTCCTCTTTTGTAAGAGCACAGAATAATGCATTCATCGCTTTTGCATTATTCATTGTTTGGTTCTTCATGTCATCATTCCATTGTGCATATGGAATAGTAGGAGCAGTGTATTCTGTTTCAGTCATGTTCCATATTTTATAATTGATGGATTGGAGGTAGATCTTCATTCTGCACTTTCAATAATTGTAATTTGTTCCATCGAAGAGAGGTGGCCTTTGTGTAGATTGGCCTTCATGGTACTGATTTGCATTTGACGTAGTTGCCATAGCCTTTAACCTCGCTCTGATACCAAGTGTTGGATCCTGTAGGCGAGGCAACAAACACTAGAAGGGTGGGTGAATAGTGTTTATAAAAATTAAATTGCAGAATAAAGAATTTTCTTCTGTGCAGTCGACTTAAGGAGTAAACCAGTCGACTGAAATAACCAAATAAAAGGTAATTCAAATAAGTCTGTGAAGTCGACTTAGAGTTGAGATAGTCGACTTAGCATACAGATAACTTTCAGACTATACGAGTCTGACCAGTCGACTTATCAAGTATGCAGTCGACTGTCCAGACAAGTTTTCACAGTAACAACACAAACTGAGAAAAACTAAATGCAAGTTAGAGAGATACAACCACAGAGTGCACATGATGTATCCTGGTTCGGTCCTTCCGACCTACATCCAGTCCCCAAGCAACCCACTTGAGATTTCCACTATTCTTGAAAAAGTTTACAAGAATACCCTACGGCGTTCAGACAACAACCTTGTCTAACCCGTAGTCCTTTCTCTCAACCAGAGAAAGCAACCCACTCTTCCACCAAGATTGACAACTCTGACTCTACAACCTAGAGTCCTACTCTCCAACCGAGAGGAAAAGAAAAACAATAAAATTGTTTACAATCAACCTATAGCCTTGTTTGTGATTTGTGATATAGTACATGGCTAATTGGTTGACTTCTATATCCAGTCCAGAACGAAATCAAATGTTATACTGGACTAAAGACAGAGAACCAAGTCTTAGTGAGTTGAAAGCTTTTGTCTCTTGAAAAATGTAAAACTTAATATCTCAAAGAAAATGCTTGGAGTATTGTATCTTTAATAGTGTGTTATAATCTCTATTTATAGAGTTAGATACACTGGACGTTGGGAATCAGTTGTTCCAATTGTCAACCAACGGATCTAGAAAAGATTTGAATTTGAAAAACGATTTTAAAACCAGAAAATTGTCAAACGCACTTGAACAGTCGACTGGGTTGCCATAATGAGTCGACTGGTCAGAGTTTGAATAAGATTAGGTAGTTTTGTACCAACTCAGTCGACTGATATAAGTATAAGTCGACTGGTACTCAACAATTAATCTAGTTCAAGCTGTTTTGACCTTTGGATTTTGAAAACACACATTTAAAAAAGTTATATGTGAGTGTATGTGTGTGTGACAAGGCTGTACATCATTCTAAGACTTAAATAATACAAAATATTACATTTGTTTACAAGACAAAAAAAATATATGACACTTGAAGCATAGGTCTTGACTTGAGTCTTGAGTGAAGCCATTGTCTTTATCCAGAGCGTGTGCTTGTTCATTTGTTCAGCTGTATAGTAATGAGGCCTTTGTGTATACAACCTGCAATTATATAGTATAGCACAGATACATGTCGTAGTGTGTTGTAATCATCAAAATCAAGAATCAACACCTTTCACCTTTCCAACTCTTCACATTTGTAACTCTCATAACCCACAAACTCTTCTCATCCCCACACTAATTCTCTCTCTCCTCCCATGCCCAAAACCGGCCTCAACTTGTGTACCATCCGGGTTAACATTGTGTGTGTGAATGCACACTTGCACACAAATGTGCTGTGGATGCTCACCGTGGGCCCCCAAGGAGAAGGCCACGTTGCCAAAGCCTTGACTGAAGTCAAGAGCACAAAAACAACTCCTTTGCTTTCTTTCTTCTCAGCCGTGGGCCCCCATCCATTCAATTGTTCACATTTTTTTGTTTTTCTCTTTATAATAGTGTACACTTATATAAAACTTTATAACAATATACACTTATATATATATATATATACATATACATACGAGGAATGCTCCATTGAAAACGGGTCTAGTTTTCACGAGTTGGAAAACACCAATCTGAGCCATTGGATCGCTCATGATCGTGATCAGCGGCTCAGATCGAGCTCCCTATAACCCGTTTCAATTGATCAGCGGAGGGTTATTTTGGAAATTCCGTCCTAAATAACTCTTCGCTGAACAGATTCTAAAAAAATTGATATAACCTAGGCCGTTGTTTGGAACAACGGCCTAGGATATAAAAATTTGAATTATAGGCCGTTGTTTGGAACAACGGCCTTGTTTTAAATTTTTATAACCTAGGCCATTGTTGGGAACAATGTCCTAGGTTATAAAAATTTAGAACAAGGCCGCTGTTTCAAACAACGGCCTATAATTCAAAATTTTATAACCTAGGCCGTTGTTCCAAACAACGGCCTAGGTTATATTCATTTTATCAGAGCGAATCAGGCGAAGAGTTATTTGGGACGAAATTCCCAAAATAATCCTCCTTCACTTAAGTGATATAGGGTGATGGGCGGAGGCGATCTGAGCCGCTGATCACGATCAAAAGTGATCCAACGACTCAGATTGGTGTTTTCCAACCCGTGAAAATAAACCCGTTTTCAATGGAGCATTCCCCTATATATATATCTATATATTATATATATATACTCTTTGAAAATTACGGGTTACACGCTCCGAAATTTATTTTGAAAACGGATACGCCCAACTACGTTTACCGAAAACACGTGCGTCGCACGTAAAATATCAAAATGCGAGATTGATTTTTATCAACGAAAATTATTAAAATATAATCGAAAATAACATAAGAAAAATTATATTTACTAATTTTATACATTTCATGATGAAATCAGTACACGTAGAAAGCACGTGCATTATACGTGCAGAAAATCGAAAATTACATTTTAATCAAAATAGAGGGAAAATGAATTTTGATTTTATAAAACGAATTTGAATACCTGAAATAAATGATGGAAACAATATCACTCATAGCGGTGGAAAATATATAATTGATACGTGTATCGAAAACACGTAAAAAGCACGTAAAATCCAGAGATTGAAATTCAATATTTTAGTTAACCCAAATAGGATAAAATGTACGGAAAATGTATAAATAGTCGGTAATCAAAATACGTGGTGAAAACACGTTACAAAATGCACGGGCGTAACACACGAGGGCAAAATTGAAATTCCAATTTTGCGGGATGTTACAATTTTTAAAGGGCAGTTTGATCCAAATGAGGATGATGATTAGATTAGACAGATGGGGGTAGCCTTCGAGGTTTTGGAAACCCCAGTAGCCAATAAGGTGAAATTGGCTACGATGCAGTTATAGAAGGATGATGGCGTCTAGTGGCAGTCAGTGAAGATGACTTTTGGGGATGAACAGGTGACTTGGGAGGCTTTCCTTAAGGAGTTTAGGGACGCTTCTTTCCTCTAGACATTCAGGAGAAGAAGGCAACAGAATTCTTGAACCTACAGCAAGGCAGCATGTCAGTGCGTGAATATGAGACTAAGTTTGCCTAGCTGTCAAGGAATGCACCAGAGCTGATAGTTCAGAAAGCAAAGAAGGCCAAGAAATTTGAGCAGGGCTTGAGGCCAAATTTGATGCCTCAAATGATACCGTTGGGCATCAGAAGGTTTGATAAGCTGGTCAGGAGAACAACAATGACAGAGGAAGATATGGATCAGTTCCAGAAGAAGCAGAAAACCTGGAACAGGAATAAGAGGCCAGCAGCAAGTCAGAGTGGAAAGAAGTTCCCAGCGAAGCAGGGCAGGTTCAGTAGGCCATAGCAGAAGGCACCCACAATTCAAGGCGTGACTTATTTCAACTGTGGAGAGGCAGGCCACTATCTGTCAGCATGCACCAAACCACCTAAGGTGTGGTCTTGTTATCAGTGTGGTCATGAAGGCCATATCAGACCAAATTGTCCGCAGTTGAAGAAGGAAGGTGCAAGCGGAGGCAAATTCCAGAGGCAGTGGCGAGTGTTTGCATTAACTGAGGAGGATGCGGGTAACTCAGAAGATGTGATCCAGGGTATACAAAAATTTTTAATTCATTTATTTGATGTATTAAGTAAATCTTTGTTTAAGAATAAATTGGAGATTTGAGTATCATTCTTCATGTAACAGGATTTGTCTTGAGTAATGGAATAAAAGCAAAAGTTTTATTTGGTACTGGTTCTTTGCATACATTTGTGTCGCCCAATTTAGCTAAAATTTTAGGTGTGGAACCTAAGATATTTTCAGGCGGAGTCTTGTTAGTGGCAACACCATCAGGGAAAGAATTGATTGCTGATCGGTATTACAAGGGTTGTGATATCGAGATTGGTGGGAGATTATTCGGCATTGATCTCATCGAACTGCAAGTCTTAGGTGTGGATGTGATTGTGGGCATTGATTGGATGGCAATATATGATGCCATAATTGAATGCAAGAACAAAGAGGTATTGATGAAGGCACCGGGAGGACCCGCAGTGACTTTTCAGGGGAAGAAGAACCCGAAAGTGACTGCAATGGTATCTAAGTTGATGATTCCAGATGAAGTCAGAAGCATTCCAGTTGTCAGGAATTTTCCTACGGTATTCTTGGAAGATCTCCCAGGGTTACCGCCGCAGCGAGATGTTGAGTTCTGCATCAATATTCAACAGGGAAGTACTCCGATTTCTATGGCTCCGTACAGGATGGCACCGGTAGAGCAGGATGAAGTTAAGAAGCAGATTGAGTAATTACTGAGTAAGGGATTTATCAGGCCGAGTACTTCACTGTGGGGAGCACCAGTGTTGTTAATAAAGAAGAATGATGGGTCAATGAAGATGTGCATAGACTACCGAGAGTTGAATAGGGTGACTATTCAGAATAAGCATTCGCTTTCACGGATTGATAATATGTTTGATAGGCTTCGGGGAGCAGCTGTATTTTTGAAGATTGATCTTCGATCAGGGTATCATCAGGTCCGAGTTAAGGAGGAAGATGTGAGCAAGACAGCTTTCAGAACTCGTCATGGACTCTATGAGTTTTTGATGATGCCATTCGGGGTGACGAATGAGCTGACAGTATTCATGGACATGATGAACCGGATCTTACAGCCGTTTATTGATTCCTTCGTGGTGGTATTCATTGATGATATTCTGGTATATTTGAATTCGGAGGAAGAGCACTCTAAACACTTGGCAGATTGTATTGAAGAAGTTACATGAGCATAACTTGTATGCCAAGCTGTCGAAGTGTGAGTTTTGGAAGTTCGAGGTAGCTTTCCTTGGTCATATCCTTTCTAAGGAGGGAGTGGCCACCGATCCTCAGAAGGTTGAAGCAGTGAAGAATTGTCCCAGGCCGACGACAGTGAAGGAGGTTAGGATTTTCTTGGGAATGGCTGGGTACTACAGGAGATTCATTCAGGGTTATGCACAGATTGCAGTTCCTTTGACGGGGCTGACTCGGAAGAATGTGTCTTTCACTTGAACTGATAAGTGTAAGGCGAGTTTACTTGAGATAAAGGAGAGGTTGATGATTACGCATATCTTAGCTGTAATACCCTGATTTTTCAAATATATGAAAAATTATCTACTTTTACACATGGCGTGCACGTGTAATATTTTTGCTAGTATTTTTTTTAACATGATGAATAAGAATATTGTTTTCTATAAGCATTTTCCTAAAGCCCAAATGTTAATTTACTTATCTTTCTTTTAAAATAATTATTTTGGCCTAATTAACTTAAGCCCATGGATTTAATCCCTTTTATTTTTTTTTTACAACATGTAATGTGTAGCATCTCTTTTTTTAGACTTGTCTTTTGTGTACAAGTCCTTGTAGGGTGATTGGTGCATACACGTGCATGTTGCATACACGTGTAGAGCACACCTCTTGTTTGGCCGGTTGGAGTAAGAAGTGGGTTGGAGTCATGGGCGGTTATTCAAGGTGTGGGTAGTTTTTACAACTCCCTAGTGCATCCTAGCCTTTGATTCAATAACCATCTATTGAATCCTAGCCCTCCATCTCACTCCATTTGGTGTATAAATACCCCCTCTCATCCATTGTTTCTTTTACAACTAAGATCATATTGTAAGAGAGAATTGTGTGTGACTGTTTTGTGGAGGCCGGGCATCATTTTTCTGGAGGTTTCAGCGTGGAGCAAGGAGCAAGGAGCCGTCCTTTGCATTAAGGAGTTTTCTGGATTTCGGTTATTTTCGTCAATAAGGTGGGTTCAATTTTCTTTATTTCTAACTAGGAAATATGCTAGTATTGAATCGAATAATAATGCATGAAAAATGATTAATAAGAGTACACATTTAATTGGAAAATGATCTATTGATTGATTAATGTATTGATGAGAAATTGTATGCAACTTTACTGGTAAATGACATTGTAAAAAGAATTGAAAAGGGTCTGTGTAGTCGACTGCCAAGGGGACAAGTCGACTGATACGAGGTGAATGTTTTTCATGATTTCTAAATTAGAATCCTTATTAAGACTAAAGATTTATTTGTGTATACGTATGCAAACCACAGTGGTAGAACAGTTGCTAAATCAATATTCTCCATGTGGTATACAATCTAGAAAATATGAATGATTGAAAAAGAACTAGTGATAATTGGGGAACTGGAAATGACACATACAGTCGACTGGGAATGTGAACAGTCGACTGGCTCATTGAAATGAAACATGTATAGTTCTGAGTTCTATGGCACAATGTATTTTAATGTGATGTTATTATATGCAAGTAAATGATGTGTAAATGAAATGCATGCTCAGTATTTTTCTTTGGAAAAAAAAGAAACATTAGTTATGCGAACTTTACTCTCAATTGAAACTACATTATGATGTTAATAAACAGATAAGAAATTACATGTTGTGTTGGCACGAATATAATGTGATATGTGTAAATGAAGTTTTAACATGTTCAGTCGACCAAATGCTTGAAGCAGTCGACTGTACCGAGCATGATAAGTATATGATTGAACCACCCAGTACAGACGACTGATTTGAGGAACAGTCGACTGTTAACTATATGATGTTTTTAGAAAGAGAACTGCGGAACAGTCGACTGGCCATGTGCAGCAGTCGACTCTTCCGAGTGTTATTGATGAACTATTTTTTGACTGGATGGGTGTTCCAAGTCGACTGTCCAGAGTGTTCTTTTGATATTTCGGAAATCTTATAATTTGTGTTGTGTTAGAGACTGTGAATAGGGATATTGGTAAACTCTATGGCTTTTGCATGAATGTACATGAAGTGAATCATTATTTGTGAATTATGAGAATTAAATGAATATGGAAGCTATGACATGAAAAGAAAATCTATGAATTGAACTCATGAGTTGGGAATGCTCAGATTTTAGTAATTATGAATTTGAATTGAAATGAAAGAGTAGCTAAGTCTCCCCCGGCAATTGAAAGAAATGAAATGAAAAATTGGAATGAAAGACCAAGGTTGGTCGTGTTGAATAAATGAATAAGTCCGGTTGAGTGGAGAGGCTAACTCTCGAGCTTTGATTTTATTCATGATTCTAATAAAAACTAAGGATTTGGCACATAGTGGAGATGTGATGAAAGTAGGAGAAAAACATGAGTGAGAGCCATTGGATAGCGGCGAGAGCGTATCCCAGGAATTCCCATGATGAGTCTGGGTGAGGATGCTGCTCCAGAGTACCGTCCCAGTGGTGACGCTCGTGGGATGTTCGAAGACTACGGGTGGTGTCATGTCTACGGTGAGAGCTGAATTACCACAGGATGTCTGCATGATGAGTCATGTCAGCGATGGGATTCCCTCCAGAGTGCCTAGACATGAGTTCGTAGGTCGGAAGACATCTAGGATACTTACCGTAGTTACAGGAGTAGATTATGTCATAACGAGTGATTGAACCCTATAAAGTTGAAGAACGATTAAGGGCTTGCCCTCGGACCTATGTAGTATGGGATGCATAGAATCCGAACAAGTGCGCATTAGTGTCATGTAACATAAATAAATACATTAAGGATTAAGTGCACCATCACAACATGACATCATTAGGGTATTCCCTTTATTTGGAATGTGACAAGTTTGTGTTTGCTAAATATGAAAAATTGAGTTATACTATTTCCGGCATAGAGAGGATGGCCGTGTATAATGATCGTCGGTTGAATAAACTGACGTACCCACAGTCTTGTATGCAGGTAAATGGCATGTTAAAAGATTAAAGAGGAAAGGATGCTTAAAGATTGTACCATGTTGTTGTATATTTATTCAAATGTTGTAAATTTTACTTCCGCTGTGCAAATGAAAAGTGTAATATTGATGTAAACTCTGATGTATAGTGAAAAGTTTAAATTCCTTGTAAAATTGTACTACGAGAAGCGAAAAGATCCTGTAGAACATCTCGAATTCAGTGTATTTGGGATTCAGGGCGTTACATTAGCTTTGCTGCAAGCTGGGAAGGACTATGATATCTTCAGTGATGCGTCGCTCAGGGATTTGGGGTGCGTTTTGATGCATGAAGGGAAGGTTATTGCATATGGTTCAAGGTATTTGCGTGATAGAAAAGGTCATCCTTATTATTACTAATAAAAGGTCATCATTATTATCCTCCCAGAATGTGTGATAGAAAAGGATGGGAAAACAGTCCGGTCCTGGTGTCTTATCATTACCAATCTTATCAATGGAAACCTTGACTTCCTCCACAGTGAATGGCACTTTTAATCGTGGAGAGCATTGGATATCTCTTGGGAATTTGCAGACCATAAGTCACACTTGGGTTTCGAAGTTAATCACAGAGTAAATATGCATAAATTAAAAATTCTGAAACTTAGCCATGGATCCATACAAAAACTATAAAACGTGTTAAGAGTTTTTACCTCAACGATGGAGCAACTGTCTCCACAACCAATCATGAGCACTGCAACGTTGCAGTGCCTCTACATTATCCACACGAACGAACGAAATCGGGTTATCCCTCATGCCGTGGTACTAGCTGCGGGAAGGGAATGTTCTTGTTGCTCTCTCTCTCTCTCTCTCTCTCTCTCTCTCTCTCTCTCTCTCTCTGATGGCTAGATTTTTTTACCTTGTCGTTTCTCACAGATACATATCATATATATAGAGCAAGAAATCCACCATAAGAGCGTAAAGAGGCTATCGGGCTCACAATCTAACCTAGGTCAGATTCATATGTGGATCTTCTAATTTTGGTTGGCTCATTAATCTAATTAATTAACCAACCAATGTTGGGAGCCCAAGTCTTACTTAGGTTCCTAATTAAATTCATCTTATGAATTTAAATTCCAATTATGATCCATTCTAAATGTGTGACACTGTAGATTCCTATTACGTTGATAGTAATAGTCATATCATATTTTAGTGTTACAAATAGTGAGCGATATGTAGCAATAAATCACTGCTACTTAAGTAACGGGAATACCAGTAATTTGACATTACCTATCTGTGACCAATGTTACCATGTAGTCTAGTCATTTTGTCCAGATATCTTAATTGAACACAAGGCATAGAACGTGTTAACCTTATATAGATCAATATTTGGTTTCTTGATGTCTAAGTAGACTTATTGAAACAAATGAGATCAATATCTCATATTGACTCATTCGAGCACGGCCATACATTTTACAATCTCACACAAGCAAGGGCTCCAAATATATCGCTCCTGTTATGTAAGAGAGACAAATCCTATCTAAGTTATTCACATCCATCTGCATGATTCATAGTATGTCCAATAGCTGACTTTATAATCACCTTATCATAGGCGACATTTTACGGTATTAAAATATATAACTTCTTATGTAGGGATCCATAATGACTTCAAGTCAAAAGACCACACACACCATGGTCACTGTGAGAATCGCTCATGACACTCACGTAACGATCCATACAACGTTCTCATGGTGGATCAGTCGAATACATTATTACTCTAATATGTACCCATGTAAAGACTTGACATCTCATATCCATGATCCGTGAGATATGGTCATCCGTCTGTGCACATACTAGTCTTTATGTATTATTGTTGTCCTAATTCACAATAATACTTGACTAGGGACATTTATGAATAATATTCTGATTACAACTAATTGGATCCCATAATCAAGTCATGCACTTGATGTCCCATGATATTGAACTTACTATTCTAAGGATATTATTATGTTCATTTAATCACAATAAATAAAATGTCTTATATATGAAATAAATGTCATGATACAATGTAAACTAGCAAGCTCAATATAAGGTTGGCCTCTAGGGCATACACTAACAACACCCTCTACTAGCATTCTGAAATCGTTATGGGATCCAAAAAGGCTTCTTGAAATTTTCTTGAAGGGCATCACGAATCCTGCTCTCCTGAATCACCTTGTCACATAACTCAATTGAGTGAATCAGGTTAGATCTGTGGTGGCCACTGGCCACCTTATGAAAGAAAGCTATGTTGGTCCATCCTTTAGCCAGGTGATTCTCGAACGTTGTTGCCACTTGATCTCTTCAAGCTTATAAATCCAGATGATATCTTCTCAAAGAGTCAGTAATCTGTTTCTCTCATTTTGGAGAGGTCTCTGTTCTCCTCCACCCTTTTTGGGGATTCGATTTCCTCAAGAATCGCATAATTAGTTCTTTATATTGATGTAAAATGCTAGTTGTTCCACCTTCGCAGTCTTGATCAAAGTCTCTGGATCTTCTCCATCCAAATCTTTCCCTAAAGTTGGAAGAGCCCAGTTCTCCTAAACCATGTGTTGAAACCCTTCAATCTCCAGCCATGTCTTTTCAAACCTGAGCTTTCTAGTCCTTCTTGGTGCTTTTTCCCTATAACTAAGCATGATCGGACCATGTCCGAAGTAAGCCTAGGGACAGAGCGAACCCCTAACAATGGAAACTTGGCCTCCCAATATAGCGACACAAAACACCCTATCCAGTTTGGCAAGGATATGGGAGGCTTTCATGTTAAACCAGGTGAACAACCTATTAGACAATGGAATGTCCACAAAGTCTAGGCCTGAGATGACGTAGTTAAATTCTGCCTAATCTGCATCACTTGAGCCTCTTCCATGGTGCTCGAAGACGAACCTTGTGATGTTGAAGTCCCCTCCAACCACCCATGGATCATGCCATCGGTTTTGTATTGAGTGGAGCTCCTGCCAGAACAAGGGTCTATTAGTAGGTAGGTCAGGACCATATACTATCTTAACTACTTGTGTCCAACTGTTTATTCTGTGTTTCAGTCGAACGAACATTGAGAATTCCCCCTGTAACTCATCAATAAGTTTGAAGTAATCAGGATTAAAACCTAATGCAACCCCAATTCGCTGGAAACAGTTGATGGATGCTAGTTTTGTTTCCTGCAAACCAACTACATTTGGTTTACAAGAGAGGATAATGTCCCTAACCATCTCACATTTGTCGTGTGGCCTTAGACCTCTAACATTCCAGAACATGCAACTCATTTGGGAATTGGCAGTAGAGTGATTTTCATCTTAAGGCCCTGGCTGAGGTTTACCCTATCAATTTCCTAACCCCGAATTTATTTCAAGAGAAAGGAAATACAATCATGGTCATTGTTAATCACAAGACGTCAGCTTCTGGCTAGACGGATTACATCTTTATCATGCATGAAATTAAAAACTGATGCAATGAATTAATGCATACCTCCAACATGGTGTTGGCCTGCCTCAACAATTTCAAGGATGTCAACCAAAGCACCATATCTTGGGATTTACACGTCACCCGCTTCACCTCGAATACCTGTCTCATGGGGGTGATCCCCCAGCACTATGCATCAAGCTCAGTACAGGGGATCGACGACGGGACAAATTCGGTGACTGAAGAGAGTGTGTGACTCAAAGTTGGAATCACAGTTGTTCCCAAAGCTGAGTGTCAGTCTCTTCATCCGAGTAGAATTCCAATAGGTCATCCTCCTTAAACTCCTCATCCTAGTCCAACATCTCATTCTCCTCATCAATCTTAGGTACAAATGTGGTTTCCAATTGTTTGATGGTGGGGGGAGAAGAGGCAGCAATGGTGTGGGTTGCGGAGAGCTATTAGTAGGGTGATGGACTGGGATGATAGAGGCTGGAAATGGGTGGGTTGTGTGGTGGTGGCGAGATGCAAGAGAGTAGGAGGAGGAGGGCGAGGGTAAAGTTGTTTGGTGGCTTGATGAGAGGGAAGTGGACGCCGGTGGGAGGTTGTGACGAAGGGTACGTATTATGGTGGCAGGTAAGGTCGGCCCTACGAAGAGGCGAGCGAGGCAGACGCCTCGGGCCTCCAACTTTTGACCATTTTTAGGAGCCCCCAATTTTAAAAAAACCCCTTATATATGTCGGTTTTTTCAAAACTGTAGTGGCAGTACACATTTAATATGTCAACATGAGTATTTATAACTGACATAAAAGAGTAGAAAAAATTGGTTCTGCGCATAATTCTGGAAGTTCAGAACACGGTTAAAATAAACACTTTAAAAAAAAAATCCATATGGCCCCCTTCCTTTCTTTTTCTCGCTCACATCTCAGTGGGCCCCATTTCGAAAGTTTGCCTTGGCCCCCTGAGCTCTGGGCCGACCCTGGTGGCGGGTGGCAGGAAGGGTAACAGAGAGGATTCAGTTTAAAGATTATCAATTGTCACTCACATTCAATTAGCGAAAAAACACTCAGGACATAATTGCAAATAAATTAATAGACTCCACAATTCCCCCCCCCCCCCCCCTCCCCCCCCCCCCCCCCCCCCCCCCTTCTATATTGCACAAGTGTCTCCATTTCAAAAGCTCTACCTTAGAGCATCCACAGTCGTTCGATGTAAAAAATGGCAGAATGCATATTTTGACGATCAATTTTGACGAAATGCTGCAGTCGTCAAATGGCAAAAAAATGCATAAATTCGTTAAATGTTTCATTTGTCATTAAAAAATAATTTATACAGACCGCAACTTAGAAAATATTAATAAAAATACGGGATGAAACATGATGTTTCGTTCCAAAGAAGAAAAAATTTTCAAAATAACCGGATGTTTCGTCCAGGTTTTAAGGAAGCATTTTTTGCAAAAACAATTTTAAAAAATAGTTTGTAAAATAAATTTGCAAAAACAATTTAAAAATTTGCAAAAACAATTTAACAATTGCAAAAACAATTTAAAAATTTACAGAATTAATTTACAAAATTATTTTTTTAAAAAAATGGATTGGAACGAAACATGATGTTTCTCATGTTCATTCCAAGCCTTAAATTCATTTAAACGGTTTATTTATTTGTTTTTAAATTTTTTTTTCAAGCCTTAAATTCATTTAACCGGTTTATTTATTTGTTTTTTAATTATTTTTTTTACTTCAGACGAAACATCATGTTTCGTACGATTAATTAAAAATATAATTAAATAATCCAGACAAAACATGATATTTCGTCAGCTATAATATGCATTTTGCTATTTCGAATGCTATTTTCCCCATTCTACTGTAGCCGAATTGTCAAAAAATGGCAAAATAGCTTACGACTGTGTGCGCTACAGTAAAAAAACTGGAAAAAATGGCAAACAAGCAAATGACTGTGGATGCTCATAGACTTAGAGCCAGCATGGTGGCGGGCCCCACCGCACCACAGCTTGGTTTGACACAGTTAATTTCAACCGTATAATACAGTAGCGTCCAAAACAGCCAGCCTGTCAGAAGGATGACTGTTAGGAGATCCAACGGCTATGGCTGCTCCATAGTGTTTGGTACCTCGGAGTGACGCACCCACTTGTGCACTGCACCCACTAGACGATTAAAAGATTATGGGAAAAAGAAGAAAAAAAAATCCTACTCTGGATACTGTTCAACTTCCTGTTACGGCTGGTCCCGATGATGCTCATATTAACAATACCCCTTCTGATAACGTATTTGTGGACATTTTTGAGGTAGTGGACTCTCCTGTTGCTTCTGTCTTACCTCCAGCTTTTACCTCCGCGAATGGGTCTGTGTCTGGTGATATCCCTACTGCTGATCCTGATGCGTCTGTTGCTGTTTCTGTACAAGAGGAAAACCATATGGAGGTTGATCCGATTTCATCTGCTTTGGACACCATTTCTGCTATGTCGCCCCATGATCAGGAATACATTACGGGTATCCTGATGGTGTCTTCTTTTCAATCTGCCTATGAACGTGGTGTTAATCAAGAAGGGAGCCCTGTTGTAGTGCTGGATCCATAAGTTGTTGTCTGTAATGGTCTTTATCTTGATTTCTGATACTCTTTGCCTTCTGGTTGCTTTTGTTATGAAGCTTAATGCTTCTTTTGCACCATATTGTGCTTTTTGCTGGATGTTATTACTTGCTCTTGTTTTCATAATATTTTGGTTGGCTGGAATCCCTTAGGATTCCATCCTTTTATCAAAAATAATAATAATAATAATAATAATAATAATAATAATTACATTCCCATACCATTTAGAAGAAAGAAAAAAAAAATACATTTTCCGAGACCTGAATTTTACTTGATTTTATTTTAATTTTCTTCTAGGGCTGCATGCCTGCATGATCTCTTTCTGAATTTTGTAGAGATCATTTAAGAGGACGAGAGATCCAACTGGAAAAGTGGTCGTCTCCACCAACAAATATGTTGGTTTGAGCTTTTCCTCCCTCAGTCCTCCATTGTTAAGAGGAAGATGAGGAAGTCAGGCTTCCAAGTTGCAATACCTTTTTCTTCTCCACCAAAAAAGGGTTCCAATACTTTTACACGGTCCTTTTGAGTTTCACTGGATATTCCAAGATTTTTTCTAAAGCAAGTAAGTTCAACATACGGTATGCGTTTCAGTAGCTAATTTGGCATAGTTTATGCTTAATAGCATTTAAGAGACGAGTGGCGATCTGATACGAGCAATAATACCTATAGCAGCTCAATAGTATTCAGAGATGTGGACTCTAATATGCATGTGGAGGGTTACATTTGTAGTCCAATATTTATGAGCTGAGCGAATGTCACAGGAAACGTAGTGGTATTTACACTAGTTAACAGTTTACAGCCTTGCAAAGAACAACAAAATTAGCACATGTAGTGAGTACATAACGATGGGTTTGCATGTTTATTCAAAGACTGCTCTTAGAATACCGTACATAATGAGTACTAAAGCTTGTAAAGAGCAACCCCCTACAATACTGAACCACAACCTTTGCTAATCAAAGCATACTGCATAAATATTTCGATCCAAGGAATAGAGATTGGAATTACTTCGAAAAGTAGCACGACACAGTAAAGGTAGTTGCTTCAGTACTCCAAAAAGGTTTTAAAAAAAAAATTGCTCCATTCCTTTTAAAAGGATAAACCTTGTTAACAATTCTGATAAACAAACAGTCCCTACTTCAAGTATTCTCTTCCATCAGTGCGACCAACCCTCTCCATAATTTGACCTACAACTTCCAGTCTTACATAACTATCCATTATCACATCACCTAATAGGAGTAACCAAAATTGAAGGGCACCACAAAAGTCTATTAAAGCTTTAAGCTTTCTTTTGCTGACAAAAGCTTCTTCATAGCACTATGTATGAAATAAGATACATGGATCCAAAGATCCTTGACGGATAATTTACCGAACCATAACATTTTTCTGATGCTTCACAAAGATATCTCCAACCCTCTGACCTTGATAAAATTGCAAAGCTGAACAAATTTGGGAAGCAACTAATGTTACTCATGCAGTTAAGTTGAAGCTCTTGGAAGGCTTGAATCCTGGGTTGGCACTGGCTTCTTCCCATAACGCTGCTAAGAAAAGAGGTCAGTGCTTGGACAATACAATTAAAATTAGAAATATACAAACTAGTGAACTTCCCAAAAATTTTCTGCTTTTGTACTTCTATATAACCCCACAAAATTTCATTTATATCAAATACACCAAAAATAGATCTATCTATCTCCTGAAGAATCTCCTATAAACTAGTCTGTCATGGTGGTGGGGGTGTCAGACTAGCTATCAAGTTATTTTCAGGCTAACTCAAAGTTTTTTTTTACTAGAAATATATATATGTACATATATAAGAAAACCTGGTTACCTGCTTTCCAGTGGAGAAAGGAACATATTTGTACTTGATCATGTGAAGTATTTGTCTCTTCATTGTAGCTACAAACAGCACAAACCAGTAGAAGGCGAGAATGGGCCAAAACACAGGAACATCAAAAGCACTGAAGAATGTTAATACAAAAGCGATGCAGAAGGCTTTAGTAATGGAATGCCTGCAGGAAGGAACAAATGTTCATTCTCCATTCCACCCTCTATCAATAACTAAGCAACTATAAAGGCAGATAGCAAACACAAAGTTTTTCGTATCAATTCAGCAAATTGTTATTTTCAAATATGTAAAGAATTTTTCCAGAGTGTACAAAGACTTAAATGAATATCTTGCCAACCATAAATACGAAAAATCTTACTTGCTTCACAAAGGAGAAAGGCATATCCTATGCTGAGTAGGTACCCGTACAAAATGATCCCATCTTATATGCATGCTTTTTCAATGGGCAACAAAACTATTCGTAATGCAACATAATATTTTACAAGGAACTCATGGCAATTGACAAACAAAGCAGCATATGAGCCTACTGACTAATAAAAACTAAAAAAAGACATCTTCTAATTAAACAAATTAACAACTTTGCACAAAAAACAAACAACAACCAAAAATGAAGAACTGGAGTATATAGTCAGTGTCGAGTCTCTTTTAACTTTTCGCACTAACAAAGAGAGGAAGTTTTTTTGGCAATCTTTTAAGACTCTTCCAAGTTCCAACTACGGAATTTTTCCTTGAAGTTGCTCTGTTGATTCAAACAGGAATTTTTTTTTTTTTATCACGGTTAGTCCTATCTAAGATTCTTCTCTTCTCATGGTATTGCTAATCAGAAATTATATCATAGTTCATCCCTTATCATGTTCTTCAAATTTTCACAATCACAAATCCATTTAACTTAAACCTTATTGTGGCTTCACTTAAACCCCTCATACATGACAACATGAGGTTAATTACCGGAACATTGTTACAAAGTTCTTCCCCCACCCCCCTCCAAAAAAAAAGTCCACCATAAAAGTGTTGACAAATCATTCATGGAGTAAAAATGTCCACAACCATATCCATTATTGATGTAAAAAATGATCAAATTTGCCTTTGCATAAATTGGGGAATATAAGAGGGTCAGTGTCTGTGTTGCAAGGCGGTGAGAACTGGGAGGTAACTTTTAGGGGGAAATAAGTAGCACATCTAAAGATCCTCTTTCCTCACAAAACCCCAACATTTGTCATCAACTTTACTTGGTTCAGCTATCTTCAACCATGAACAAAAATCAAAACACCCCTAATTAGTAATATCAACACATACAAAAATATAGGATGATTGTTTCTTTGTATTGATTAACTTCTTCCACTAAAAGCTGAACATTTAGGTGAAAGACACAATCGCTTCAGAATCTCCATATATCGATAACAGAGATTCACAGAACAGAAAGTTAAAGATGCTCATGGTTTAAGATATGATCAATACATTCTATGGAGATATAATTAGTATGCCGGTGTGGAAAACAAATATAAATATTATAGATGTCTGATGTCACCAGAGGATGATTAATTGCAGAGTGAGGGAAATTAAAATCAGGTCCGTCAGTCAAAAATTTGAATAGTAGCTGAAGAAATTTCTCTATGGTTATCATAAGATTACATCTTCCACATGATGCTAGTTTATGTAAAAAGTTGTCATTTTGGCATGCATACTACATGCAATAATGTTAACAAAGATGCCCATAAAGCAACTGACACAACACCCACAGGGCATTTCGATGTACTTTTAAACGCCCTCAATATGTCTCTACTTGAACTTTTAATCAACTGTCGTATTATAGAAGTCAGACTGAAGGTTGTCGTCTGTATTTTGAAGCAGTTTTTGCTTTTGATTTTACTGTTTTATTGATGTGATCGCTTGAGGTGTTAAAAATGTTAGAATATGATATTGTGTGTATTTTCCCAATTATCCAAAAAATGTATCCAGATAAAAGTTAAAAAAGAATGAAATTCTGAAGTTTGAACTTTGAAACGTTACTTCACCAATTCATGAGATTCCATTATTCAAATTGAGGGAAATGTGCTTTTTTAACAGAGAAAATTATTTTCAACTTCCATGTTCTTATTCAATATTCGCATCACCATTGCATTAAAACTCTTCCAATTATGTTACTGTTCCACCTTAAAATACCTCTAGGTTCAAAATTATCATTATTGTTTACATAACAGAAAATCAACTCCCTCCTAATTATTTGTGGGTAAAAGGGATAAAAGCAGCACTTCATTCTATCACCAACTAATAGATAAAGATGACTATCATGATAAGAAATCCAGCACATCCCACCTTTCCCTACCAAATTTGCACTGACATAATTGTTGAAACTTCCTAGTCATTTTAGTTCACCAGATTTTAGGGAGCGGAGCAAAAGAATAAATATTATTCTAAGCTATCTTATATTTTTCATTCTGTAACACCTTTTTTTCCCTTGACACAATCAAATCCAAATTTGAACCTGCACTAATGCTTAATACCTGATCTTCTTTTATTATTATAAATTTTTTTTAAAAACAAGGTCATAGCTACCCACCCACCCCGCACACACTATCTCTTATCCCATGATAAGGGATTTGTGCAAGAGAGGGCTCAAACCCCCAACCTCTAGCTCACTAACACCACTAGACTACTAGGTCACTTGCAGTCCTTAATGCCTGATTAACTCCTGCTTGTTCATGGTTAGTCTTCGAGTATCATCAGCAGAATATGGGTTGAAAAGAGTTGACATGGGCCAAACGCAGTTCATTCTTAATCCAGACCAATAACTGACAAGATATGCATCTAAAGGAAGCCCCTTCTTTTAAATTTTGACCATATTTATTATTCCAAAAATCCAATAAGTTGAAGTCAATTGCATACATTATACTGTATCATTATAAACCACAACCTGTCATGAGCATCTATTAGCGACTTCGTACTATACTATCACTGAGCAGTAACTGTTATTATTTGATATTATAGAACTCGTGAAACTGAAAACTTCATGCATTACCGCTGAGTTGTAGCTTAGATTAGATGGTAAGGGTTTGGGATGGGTAAATTCAAAAAAAATGCTTCGTGCATTGATAATCCTAAAAATACTAATTGAGAAAATCTACTGCCAAATGCATGTAGTGCAGGGACATAAATTCCCCCACTTCTAAGAGGGAGAGACGTAAGAGGGAGACAGATTAGATTCCTAGTTTCCCACATGAAACGAAATTACATGGAATGTTGGAAAGCCCTCCCTACCTCTCCCTATGTGAGCGGGTCAGCTAAATCATATATATACAAAAAAAACTACTGCCAAACAATCCTAATATCTAAAGCATAGCCATCTTGTTGATTCATTATTTTCATAACCAAGATTATCAATCTTTTTCTAATAAATATCTAACGGATTATTCTCTACATTTCTTTAACTGAATTCTGTCGCTCCAAACCTATCCATGATCCTATCGTTCCACATAAGAACCAATCTTCTTGTCAATGATTAGATGCAAATAGCACAGCTAATATGTTAGCTTTTAAGCAATATCCTTTCAGCTCCGATTGCACCGATGGGAATACTAAATCAGAAATTTGGCCTTACGTTTGTAGACTGCAATAGTAATAATAATTTACTAAACAAAACAAAAGTATAACTTTCATGAATGACTGCATTCATGCACCCCGACAGATGCAACTGGCAATGTAAAGGTGTTGGATTCAGGATAGTGAAAAGCAATCTAGGAAACATCCTACACCGCAAGTATAGGTAGACGCAGCCCTAGACTACCCAAAAATTTTCCTCAGGTAACGGTTTGTGAAATAAATACTTCTTTCTCCAATCTCTTCAAGCCAATTTTTATCTGCCAAAGAAACTCTCAACAATATGAAAATGATTCCTCAATTTATCTCCTGCACTCATACTTACTAATCAAAGTGCAGTTCCCTTTCCTAAACCCAACTACCAAACAAGCCTACCAGGAAGACATTCACGCTAGTTTGTTATCAGTGATCAATGTCTTCCTCTTGAATAAGATTTGAAGATGAGAGGTCGAAAGAGTCAACCTAGGTAGGGCCCTAGCTGACCAAAACACCACACCCTCCTCTCCAACACCCGATGTTTCCCAATGAATTGTTTATTTTGGAAAGTTACAGGTCTAGGGGCACGCACGAAACATGAGATGGTGAAAGACATCATTGCGTCCTCCAAGTCTAACATAGTTGGTCTCCAACAAACGAAGCTAGCAACCCAACATAGGCTTAACCGAGTTGGGGGTGGAAGAATCAGGGATTGGAAGATCAATACCTCTGACAGGGCATCTAGTGATATTGGCATCGCCTTTAACCCAGATGATTTCGAACTTATCAATGAATTCCATGGAGAATTATCAGTTTCTTGTTATTGTGCCATAGAACCGCTGGATACAGGCTGTGTTCTCCATCTGTGCTACAAACATGGCTTGCACCAGACCCACATTTTTGACAGAGCTCCAACCAATCCAAAATTGATGGCGTTAGATATTATCATATATAGTTAGTCTCATATCGGATTATGTACAAGTTCTAGTATTTGGTTCCCTCCTATATATAGAAGATATTGTACTCAGTTATTATTTAGTTCAATAATCCAATAATCTTCTCTCAATCTCTGATTACATTAACATGGTATCACAACCACGACCCTAAATTTCGTTCTCCCTCACTAATCCCTAACCCTGAATACACAAATTTCCTTCTCCGGCAAACATCAACTCCGAAACTCTGACAACTATTCCCGACTGCAGCAACCCCCAAAATCCCACAATCCAAACAATTTCTTCCTTTCCTCGTCAACTGAAGCAACAATGACCAACACCAACTCCCATCAACTACATCAGCAAATCCCGGTAACAACAACTCTTCCTCGACTGCAACTTTGACAAAACAACAACTCCCCAAATCCACCACTGCAACTCCGGCGACCTCTCATCCCCAAGCTCCCCAAATCCACCTTTTCAACTCTCCCTAACCCAATCCCCAATCACCCAAATCCTTCCTCATCCTACACCGCCGCCACCAACCCCTATCGCCCGTAACCTTAGCCACCTCTCTCCCATCCTCTTCAAACCCTAATCCACGAAGCTGAATCCATACCCTTCTCTCCTTTATCCCAACTCATACTCGAAACCCACATTCCTAATACCCTAAATCTGATAACCCTACCCCATTCCTAACCTCTGTTATTCCTAATCTATATCCAATACCCACTAACCCTATCCCCGAATTCTTAACAACAACAAAAATCCAAACCCAAAACCCACACCCGAACAACAAACCCTTTTCTCAGTCCAAACCCGACCTCCTAACCCTAACCCTACCTCTCCTTCCTCTTGCTCGTCTGTTGTTGCCGACCACTGATTGTCGTCGCCACCGCCGATCGTTGTCGTTCGTCGTCGCAAAAAAACATAAAAATTGCTAATACTAGAACTTCTTCAATGGAACACCAGTTTCGCTAGTGTCTTTCCGTCTCCACCGACTTTTCCGCTGCTACATCTTCTTCACTCTCTTTCACATACCGATCCCCATCCAGATTCAGACAGCAGCAACGTTGCCACCATCCTGATTCCGGCCTCCCTCCTCTCAGCATCATTCCTAACCTGGCTCCACCCCTTCTTCCGACACCAGTAGCACCATCCAGCTCCCTATCCCGATCCCAATACTAGAACCATCTTCGTCCTCATTTTGATCCATGCCACAGCATTACCGGTCTCATTCCTCCTCGTAATACTTATTCCCTTACATCTTCGGCCATGATAGTTACTCCGACTCTGCCATCTCCTGCTGATTGGGTCAATCTTCAGCATCGCTTCGCTCAGCTGGAACTTCAGCTCTTTGGTCAATCGTCACTGCTGGCCCCTATGCCCCTGTATTCTCTATTACTTCCGGTATGAATTCTTCCTAGATTTTAAATTTTAGTGTCTCACATCATCTTACAAATAATTACAACTGCTCACCACTAGCACTGCACTTCCCTCACTCTGCATCCCTTCACACAGTCGATGGCTCACAACTTATCACTACACACTCGGGGTCTATTAGTTTTCCCACTCTCACGTTATCTTATGTTCTTTATGTTCTCCATTTATCCATGAACCTTATTTCCATTAGTGCGTTGTGCGATAATGGTCTTATCGTTACATTTGATTCTTCATGTTGATCTATTACCAATTCACACACCAGTTAGGAGTTTGGGCGTGCTAGTCGACATGGTCGTCTATATCATCTAGATCTTCATCATGCACATAAATCTCATCCTACTTTTGCTGGTGTTGTGTCCTCTGATGCTAATCTGTGATATGGACGTTTAGGTCATATTAGTGAGTCTCAACTCAGGACTTTGGCCCGTAGTGGTGTCATTGATTCTCTTTCTTTTACACATTTATCTGATTGTCAGGATTGTCATTTGGCCAAACACATCACTCCCTTTTAATAACAAAAGCACTTCTCCAACCACCCATCATTTTCAACTTGTTCATTCTGACATATGGGACCCTCTCTTGTACCTTCGTGGAAAAATTATCTCTATTATGTTGCCTCCATCGATGACTTCACTCAGTACACACGGGTTTTTTTTATGCGCCACCGATCTGAGATTCCTAATATTTACCAGTTCTTTACGACCATAATTCACACTCAGTTCGGTGTGCACATCAAGAACTTTTGCTCAGACGGTGCTTGTAAGTACACTTCCACTACTATGAGATCGATCCTTCAGTCTCACGGCACACTTTAGCAATCTTGCCCTCACACACATGAGCACAATGGTGTAGCTGAATGCAAGCATCGTCACATTCTTGAGACGACTCGCACTCTTTTACTCTCCTCTTCTGTTCCTCGTCCTTTCTGGACTGAAGTTGTTACGATTTCTGCTAACCTCATCAACATTACTCCATCGTTTACCCTATCTGGTACAATACCTTATGAGGCTCTTCATTACTCACCTCCGAACTACAATATACGTCGTACTTTTGGGTGCACCTGTTACGTCCTCCTTCTCACTAATCGCATGAAGCTCACCGCTCGCATTGCAAAGTGTGTTCACCTAGGCATCAGTTCAGAGCACAAAAGATATCGTTGTTTTGATCCATCGGCAGGTCGTATCTGTATTTCCCACTATGTCTCCTTTGAGGAAGACTCCTTACTACTTGACCTCTCCTGAGGATATTAACTTTCTCGATTTCCCGGTTGTGGGGCCTATCTCCCCGGCCACATCTTCACGCATTTTCTTCGATCCCACTTCTTTGGCTTATTTTCCACCTCATACAAACGTTACACCAATTGTTCCTCCTATGGAGACAGCACCTGCATCACCACAGCATCATGAACCCACACCACCTGCATCACCACAGCATCATACACCCATACCGCCTGCATCCCCACAATTGCATGCACCCACACTACCGATCTCACCTTAACACCCTGCCAATCCACCAGTGGTCCGTCAGTCTACACGTTTCACTTCGGGCATCCCACCAGCACGTTATACACTTGATGCCACTAGTCCTTCTGACCAGTTTGGCTTTGTCACCCTAGCTTCCTACTCACCACAGTTTCATGCATATCTCACTGTCATACACTCCACACGTGAACCCAAAACCTATCCGAAAGCAATTCAATATCCCGAGTGGCGGAAAGCTATTGCAGAGGAGTTCAATGCATTTGATCAGACTGACACTTAGGATGTTCCCCTGCCAGTAGACTCCAGCCTGTTAGCTGCAAGTGGATCTTCAAGGTCAAACTCAAATATCGACCTAATGGCTCCATTGAGCAGCACAATGCTCGTCTAGTTGCCCAAGAATTTACTCAGAAGAATGACATTAATTATGATGAGACTTTTGCGCTTGTTGCCCAAATGACTATTGTTCGCACTCTCCTTATCGTTGTCGCCATCCGTCAGTGGCCGTTATACCAGATGAACGTGAAGAATGTTTTTCTTCATGGTACCTTATTTGAGGTTGGGCACATGCATCCTCCTCCTGATCATACCACACCTCCTCGTCATCTTTGCCATATATATCGTGTTATATATGGTCTGAAACTGGCCCCTCAAGTCTCGTTTGAGTGTTTTCGCTGTGTCATCACACAGGCCGGTTTCATTCACAGTTCACATAACCATTCTATGTTTATGCAGTCGACACGGCAAGAGAGGGTACTTCCACTATTATATGTTGATGAAATGATTATTACTGGGGATGACTCCGCAGGCATTGCATCCACCCAGATATACCTCCACCAGCAATTCCATACGAAAAACCTTGGCATACTATGCTACTTTATGGGTCTAGAGATTGTCCATGGATCTCAGGATATACTCATTTCTCAACAGAATACACATCATACATTATCTCCATCGCATCTCTCTCTAACAGTCAATTAGCCGATCCTCACTTAGAGCTTCATGTGAAGCTTTGTCCCACAGATGGTGAGCTCCTTCCCGATCGAACTAGATACATACAGATTATTGGACAACTTTCTGCCTATGCACCAGACCTGATATTGCTCATGCTGTCAGTTTATTCCGCTCCTACATCAATTCACTACAGTGCTCTTCTTCAGATCATCAGATATCTTGGGTAACATCACTCACTTATTATTCATGTCTTCTACATCTAAACTGAAGCTTAGTGCTTATTCTAATTCAGATTGGGCGAGTAATCCTACAACCATATGGTCTACCACAAATTTCTGTCTATTTCTTGGTGATTAGCTGATCTCATAGCGAAACAAGAAACAAGCAATTATTGCATGTTCTTCCACAAAAGCAGGGTATAGAGCGATGTCCAACCTCCACACTTACTACATGCCCTTTTTTGAGATACCGAAGTAGGTCATCCAAAGAGTCTGGAAACCTTTCCCTTCGAAGGGCGCAGCCAAATCAAGGAAAGGATACCACCTTATTAGGTGGGAAAAAGTGTGCATGTGAAAAGCTCACGAAGGGCTAGGCGCCATCAATGTACAGGACATGAACCTAGTGCTATTGGGCAAATGGCCATCCATCCTAATGAGGATGGTTGTCAACATTTTATCCAACAATACCTCAATGGTAGGAGCACACGGAACGACGGGTTCCATGTGGGGACAAAGGTATCTTGATTATGGAAGAAGATATCTAAAGCTTATATACCCCATTCAGTAAATGCACCAAGTCATTCATCGACAACTGAAAGACTATGAGATTATCGTGGATAGGTGGTGTGACGAGCACCGGCTTAAAGAGACGTTCCCTGACCTATATGAAATGATCTCCCAACCTAATGACCTAATGGCCTAGTGGCACACGCGTGGAAAAGAAGTGAATGAAAATGTGTTTCGGGGCAAGTTATCACAAAACCTCCAACAGAGAATGGAGGCTATAGACAACACATCATGTCGACTAGGTTAAAGTGTGGGGCAGGACTGAACAGCCGGTCCTAGGGATTGGAAAGGAATGGTTCCATCCACTGTTTTAAATTTCCTCTGATACACGGCTAGCTTGCCGATACGAAATCACATATTTTATACTCTACATCGTTTTGGACCGAAATGTGTAGATTCCAGCTGAAATTATCGAAATACCGGCCGAAATATCGCCGAAATTGGCAAAATATCAGCCGAAATTGACACAAATGTTATTGTGAATATATTTAAAAAATCGTTTTACATTTTAAATATATATCTTTCAATTTAGGACCTTAAGCTAAAATAATGTGAGGATTTCGTGTCACTATTGTTTGTATACTAGGTTTGTCCGTTGACACGTGCCTACGGCACGTCTTCGGAACGGTGCACCTTGTTTGATCATATAAAATAGTTTTGGAGGTCCATCAAATTAATTGAAGTAGCAAACATATTATATGAAAAACTTTTGGGGGTCCAGCAAAAAACATATATGATTTTTTTTATTTTTTGAATTATTTTTAAAGTTTTAAAATTTTTAATTTTTTTAGTTTTTTAATTTTTGATTTTTTAAAAAATGATTTTTTTGGTTTTTTTTTTTGAATTATTTTTAAAGTTTTTAATTTTCAAATTTTTTTAGTTTTTTAATCTTTAATTTTTTTTTAAAAAATTTGAAATTTTTATTTTCTTAATTTTTTGAATAGAAGAGGGAGGGAGAGGGAAAGAGAGAGAGAGAGTGAGAGAGAGAAATAATTAAATAAATATAGGAGTTGTTTTGGGTGGGGGATTTGAATTTGAGTTTTGGGGGAAAACTTTTGGGGGGGGGGGAATATATTTTGTGAGGTTAGATCTGGGCCTTTAATTTTTGGGGGGATTGACGGAAAGCCACTTGATAGCTTTCTTTGTGTTTTATTATATAGATATGCAAAAGTCAAGTAAAGTTATTAACTAGTACATTTTTCTAATTAGTTTATATACTTATATTACATTATCTTCTATATTATTGTTAAATTATGCAAAGATTTACCATAATTGATTCATGTCATTAGTTACATTATACAGTATTTTATATGATAAATGACAGGACATAATATTTTATTTAGTAACAAAAAAAATATTTATTGACTATAGGAAATGAACATCCGAGATGATCACACTTCCCTGAGATCTCCTCCGATATCTCCGATCCAAGACGAAACACCTCTTGCCGAAACGAGTCTGAAATCCGTGATATAAAACCATGGATCCATCTCAGTTAGATCCCTATACTGTAGAATCCATTTTAGAGGATGCACACCACCATGGTTAGTGGTTGTCTGGAAAGCCAAAGCACCACTCAAAGTAAGGGTTTTTCTCTGGCCGGTGCTCAACAATGTCATTCTCACTAGAGAAAACCTCACCAAATGACAAAGTGAACATTGCAACGAACTGTGGGTTTTACAATGTAGACTTAGAGACCAAGGACCATCTCTTGATCGAGTGCTCGAGAAGCAAGTCAGTTTGGATGGAAGCTTTAAGGGCATTAGGAGCAATGATTTATCCGACCACCTATGATGAGTGGCAATGATTTATCCGACCACCTATGATGAGTTGTGGGTGGGGCCTCGATTTGCCAATTACGGAAAACACATGAAAAAGCATGGTACATTGCAATCGCTGCGACAATTTGGGTTCTATGGCTAGATCGGAATAACTTCTACTTTCGTGGGACAAGTAATAATATTTGTGACAGACTTGCATCATGCATTAGATCTCGTTTTGGATAGAGACAGTTGTAGTAGGAGCGCGAGATCGTAGAGTATGTACCTTCCCAAGACAGTCCTTAAAGAACGGAGAGATAGAAATCAGACCTACGATGGACTAGTGACCTATACCCCAAGGTGGTTGTTGGGTCTTTTCCTTTATTTCCCCTTACTATCGTTGCTTGATGATTTTTGCTCTTGAAGTTGGATATGTTCCCACCATCCCGGGATGTTGGAGGATTTATTTTGGTTGCACTTGTCTTTTCTCTCTCACCTTATAGGGTTTTGTTTCGTTAGAGCATCCACAGTCGTTTGCTAAATTTCCATAATATGCATATTTTAGCAATTTCGGATCTGCAATCGTTTGCTATTTATCCATATTTTGGCAAAATCGCTACAGAAGATTGTTATATTTGAGAGGCAATATAGGAATATGCATATTATACAAGACGAAACTTCAAGTTGCGGACAAGTTTCGTCCGCAATAAAAAATAAATTAATAAATTTTTTATTGTATCGGACGAAACTTCAAGTTCCGTCCATGAAATAAGGGAGAAGTTCCGTCCGATGGTAACCTTTTTTTAAATTTTAAAAATTGAATGGACTATTTTGCCCCTCCTCTACTTTCTATCTTCAACGGCTATTTCTCCTTTGAAAGGTAAATCCAATGGCTCTCCAACGGCACTTTCTCTATTTCAACGGCTCTCTCTCATGTTGTGTTATATATACAACCCAACTGAACTAAATACAAGCACAAAATTTGCCTCCAATTCTATCTTCTCCAGTAACATATATTCCCTGTCTGTCTCCTACTGAATTTTTTGTGAACGAAATTAAATGGCGAGTCGTAGGGCAAGGGGAAGAGCATATACAACTCAAGAAGATGTTATTCTCTGTCAAAGTTGGATTAGTATAACGCAAGATCCGTTGGTCGGTAATGATTAATCCGGCGCACAGTTCTGGAAGCGGATTTCTTCAACTTTTGTGGTATTATTAGGGACACCAACCGACAGAATGGGTAGCTCACTTATAAGTCGATTTCAATTAATTTCTAAAGAAGTTGCCTTCTTTATAGCGAAATTGAGCAGTGCAACCAATAGAGCCACTAGCGGAAGAACCGAGGCAGATAAGGTATGTAAGAAATTTGATTTAAATTCATGCTTTAAATTATTTATATAAATAATAACTTTAAGTTTTCTAATTTTGTCTTAGATTCGCGAAACTAGAGTAGAATATATGCAAACATCTGGAAAAACATTCAAATTTGAGGAATGTTATGATATACTTAAAGATCAGCCAAAATTTTCATTGCGTACTACACAAGTCTTCGATCAAGTACAGAGTTCCCAACGTGGGGAAGGTGGTGGTAGCCAAAACTCTTCCACAATAAACAATTGGGATTCAGATATACCGGTTGATGTGGAATCACCTACACCCCTTACCCGACCACCAAGTCGCAAAGTAGCGAAGAGAAAAGGAAAAAGAATGGCTGATTCATCAGATTCTACTAAAATTGTCGAGGAATCCAAAAATTTTAATGCTCTTTACAAAGAAACACAAGACAGGAGGAATTCGGCCATGGAATTGAAGATTGCTATTAAACAAAAAGAACACGATCTTAAAGAACGGGTCGAGGAAGATCGCATTATGAGTACCGAACTTAATAGTTTACCAAACAATCAACGACATTATTTTATGTGTAGATAGAATGAAATTATGCAAAAACGATGTTATAATAGTGGGTAAACTACATTAACCCCAATATTTTATGTTAGCATTATCGAATGTAAGCCGCATTATTATTTTGAATGTATCCTACGTTAGTATATTCAATGTACCCTGCAATTTTCTTAATGTTTATGTATTTGTTAAGATAGCGATTTGGCAAAACTAAGTATTCAAGCCAAAGTGTTATAATAAAATATTACATCATGGCTTAATTATACTTGAATAACTATGATTTAAATATTACATCATAATTCAAAGTAGTACATTAACTAAGATTTAAATGATTCGTGTATATAAAGTAGTATATTATACGAGAATGGGGATACGAATTAATACATTCGTAGTACAATTACTATTTAACACTGTGAGAATAATTCTTATTACACATCTCCATATTGCGACCATATATGCTCCACCAAAACTTGACGAAGTGCATGATGTTTTTTTTCAATCATGTAGAATCGCATTGCGAAGGATTCGGGCTCCTTGATCAGTTGGTGCACCTCTGTTTGGTACGATCACAGTCGGATCAGAAATTTGATCGTAATCATAATCAACAATCCCTTCTTCTCGTTCGTCCTCAACAATCATATTGTGTAAAATGATACATGTTTTCATGATATATGAAAGACTAGTTGCATCCCACAAATGCGCTAGACCCTTCACTATTGCAAATCGTGATTGTAAGACTCCGAAAGCCCGTTCTACATCTTTTCTGGCACCCTCCTGTATTTCTGCGAATTTCTTTTTCTTTTGGGTATTCAGTGCGGTGTAAGTTTTGACTATGGTTGCCAACGGGGGGTATATACCATATGCTAAATAGTAGCTCATATTGTAATTCTGGTTGTTAATGACAAAATTTGTCGGAGATGCACAACCATCAAGAATTTCATTAATAAATTAGAATGGTTAAGCAAATTTAGATCATTATTGCATCCTGGCATTTCGAACAATGAATGTCAGAACCGAAGATCATAAGAAGCAACTGCTTCGAGAATAATAGTTGGTTCCCGAACATGTCCTGTGTATTGGCCATGCCACGCCACTAGACAATTTTTCCACTTCCAATGCATGCAATCTACACTACCCAACATGTCGGGAAAACCGCGAGCGTTGTTTTCTTCGAGGAGTCTTTCTATATTGGCAGGGATTGGTTTCTTCATATATTGCGTATCAAATATAGTAACAATTGCGAAACAAAATCGACGTTGAATTTTCAATACCGTGGTTTCGCTGATTCGTATAGATTCGTCAACAGCATCAACCGCACCTCCATACACCTAACAACATAGTGTCACTGTTATTTTCAGATGCGGAGTTAATCCAAGTTGTTTACATGCATCTTGTTGCTAAAGAAAATACTGATTGTAACTCACAACAACTCCCATCCGATTAAATAGGTGTCGATGCATACGAAAACGACGACGGAATATTGAATCGGGGTAAATTGGATTTTCGGAAAAATAATCTTTCCACATTCGTCTATGACCTTCTCTTTCACGACAAATGTAACGGTAGCGAGTGATTTGTTGACTTGATTGTATAGCACTACCAACTCTTAGTAGACGGTTGTAAATATTTCTAGCAACTACATCTTAGTGCTCCGCTGATTCATCCGAAGATGTCGAGGAAGAAGAGGAATCAAAATTAGCCATGGCACAGTAGGAAGATAGAATTACAGTGGGTAAATTGGGGTTGAAAATGAAGAAACTTATCCGACTTCAAGGTAGGCTGAATGTTCACATTTAAATAATTTTGAGGGGGTTGAAGATGAAAGAATCTTCATTGTCACGTCCAATCTCAATATTAGATAATAATAGTTAGGTTTGTAGCTAGGAGTCAATGGCTAAAAAAGTGGAGCTAGAAGAGAATCTTCAGTAGTATCCAATGTGAAGCTACATTCCAAAAAAACTTTTGTATTGTGACATTATGTCATGCTTTTTGTATTTATGTCTAAAAAGCAATATAATTGTGATATTATATTTATAGTCATGTCTTAAAAATAGTAGGAGTACAATTTTTACTACTCTTCATCATCGTACTGTGTACATAGCACAAGGGAAAAGACGATATCGTGCTTCAGTGTCCTCTATATTCGAACGCATCGGTCTATGTCGGGAAGTAGACGGTCTGCTCGTCGATACAGATCGTCTAACATTTGGTACTTCAGTTGGAACTGATTCCCTCAACACCATGTCGGAAAGTATGATTCACCGCAATTGCGCTTCACTACCGAAATATTGTCGCAACGTCTATATAACTCCTGTCCAAAAATATAAGATACAAAAAAATAAAATTACATAATACAATATAAAATAATAATGTTATAATTCTAAAAAAATCATATATTGGATACTCACATATGAAGGTTGTCCGCGCGGATCAAACGGGAAATAGATATTAGGGTCCAAACTCTTGATAGTAGTACCGCCTGAAAAAAGTGGCATTTCAACAAAATGTTGACCATGCATTAATGACATGTCTTCAGTGGGTTGTGTTAGGTACTCGGCTGGTAGCCAAAATGGAGGTGCAGCATGGGGCAACTGAGCAGAAGGATCCTTGATTGCTGTTGGTCCAATAAAATCGACATTTGCTGCATGCAAAAGAGCCGGCATTATGGAACCAATTGAAACATTTGCCCAATACTGATCGTAGGTGCTCTGCTTTGCAGGAATGACGAATTGCGAAGCTTCGATAGGCAGAATATTATTAGTACTAAATGACATTACACGCATGAGAGGAGGTAGGTCTTTTGGGATAGTAATTATTCCATTAATTTGGTGAAAACAATGATCACCAAGATACCATACATCCTGTATCAAATGTTTACGTTACCAGCTAACCGAACTGTTTAATAAAAGAACAGAAAATTTAATTATTACGCGAACAGTACAATAAAAATATACCTGGTCGCAATACGTAAAAATATGTCGATACCGTGAAATAAAGTTAGCAACTTCAATTTCATATACATCTTTAAATGATGACCCATTATATGGCTGCCAAATGATAGAGGATGGAGTACGCATCTCCAGCTAATCACGGTCCATCGATTGATTGTACCTAATAGGATCAGATCGATCTGTATCCAAAAATTCTCGATTCCATCGCAATATTTTCAGCCATTTGTCAGCATTAGCCATGCGAGTCTCTAACTGGAACACAACAATTTGTGTATTCATAAGCCCAATATTGTGGAAAGCAATTTCAAATGTTACAAACAGACCAATTGAAATAATATGATGTCATTATTGGACTAAAACTAATATTAAATAGATTTAAGGATACCTCGAGTACTTGCCACTGCCCACTAAATGACATGACTGTAAGTTTGCTACATGTGTCCAAAGACAAATACAGCAGAGTCAATGCATGACTACCCCAATCGTATTTGGTTACTAAATTAAGATCTTCACATGCAGCTAGTCAACCATATTTGACTAACCCAAAACCATTAGGATAAAGAAATGCACCGAGGAAGAACATAATGAAAGCTCGTGCAATCCTCATTGCTAGTGCAAAATCGATTTCAGCTGCTTCAATCAAACTACTGGTAAAATAACGTTTGAAAAATGAACAGCATATACTTTGTGATTTCCAATCATCTTCAGTTATTTCCGAAAGGAAGCGAGTCTAAATAATTTCAAAATTATATGGCTCATCGTTACACGAAGGCAACTCACTGTTACCGATAGAAATCTCTGTTAGCATAACCCAATCCAACGGAGTGAAATCCAACTCACCGCACGGTAGGTAGAAAGTGTGGGACGTGTCCCACCATCTCTATACCAATGCCTCGACAAGTCGCATAGACGACCTATTTGTATTAATATTCATGAAACGGTGTCAGTCCACCTGCTCGACTAGTTGTTTAATTAGTGGATACATAAGTAGTATTTATCGTAGATCTTGATTGGCTCCCTCCATTTTTTTCTAAATTGGCAAAATCTACCCTCAAGATTAACAATAATATATTTACAGATATGATTGGAATCGTCTACTACCGATTCCAATTGGATTGATCAGTGAAGTCGACGGTCGGATTCTCCCCTTTTGCTTCGTTGCTTGAGTTGCCATGAACTGAACTCTGTTCCCGCTTTGATTTCAACCGACCAATAAATCTTTTTATCGAAAACATTCGCTAATGTAGAGGAAATTAATACTTTTATAATATTTTAGGATTGTGTGTTGAATTGAGATTGCTGATAAAAACTATCAGTGAGCTAATTGAAAAATAGAGTCAGATGACCGATTAGAGAAGAGTGCAGCTCGGTTTGCAGATATTGAGCTAATACAGTTAGAGAGTGAGATGAGAGATTATTGAGAAGGGTCAAAATTGCATTTTTTTTAAAGTTGATAGAAACATGCGGAATACATAGGATAGGAACAAGAGTAGGGGCAAAATGGTCCAAATTTAAAATCAAAAGCCCCAAATACCGGATAAATTAACGGAAAAAGAAAAAAAAATGGCCTAAAATCTCGGACAAAACTTAACTTCCCCAGATTGTTTATTATGGGAGAGTTTTGGCTACTACCACCTTCCCAGATTGGGAACTCTGTACTCGATCGAAGACTTGTGTAGTACGCAATGAAAATTTCGGCTGATCTTTAAGTATATCATAACATTCCTTAAATTTGAAAGCTTTTCCAGATGTTTGCATATATTCTACTCTAGCTTCGCGAATCTAAGACAATTAAAAAAACATAACGTTATTATTTATATAAATAATTTAAAGCATGAATTTAAATCAAATTTCTTACATACCTTATCTACCTCGGTTGTTCCGCTAGCGGCTGTATTAGTTGCACTGCTCAATTTCGCTATAAAGAGGGCAACTTCTTTAGAAATTAATTGGAATCGACTTATAAGTGAGCTAACCGTTCTGTCGGTAGAAGTCCCTAATAATACCACAAAAGTTGAAGAAATCCGCTCCCAGAACTGTGCGCCGGATTGATCATTACCGACTAACGGATCTTGCGTTATACTAATCCAACTTTGACAGAGAATAACATCTTCCTGAGTTGTATATGCTCTTCCCCTTGCCCTATGGCTTGCCATTTAATTTCTTTCACAAAAAATTCAGTAGGAGACAGAGAGGAAATATATGTTACTGGAGAATATAGAATTGGGGGCAAATTTTGTGCTTATAGTGTGGGTAGTATATATAACACAACATGAAAGAGAGTCGTTGAAATAGAGAAAGAGCCGTTGGATTTACCTTTCAAAGCAGAAATAGCTGTTGAGAATAGAAAGTAAAGGAGGGGCAAAATAGTCCATTCAATTTTTTTAAAAAAAATTGAAAAATTACCATCAGACCAAGGTATTTTTTTCTGAGCTATTTTTTAATTCAAAAATTCGTCTAATTTCATCAGATGAAACTTTCGTCCAATACGATAAAAAAAATTATTTTTTATTGCGAACGAAACTTGAAGTTTCGTCATGTATAATATGATATTCCTATATCACCTAGCAATCTTCTGTAGCAATTTTGCCAAAATATGGATAAATAGCAGACGACCGTATATCCGAAAATGCTAAAATATGCATATTATGGAAATTTAGCAAACAATTGTGTGGATGCTCTTATTGATGAAATAGGATGGCTACACGCCACCTTTTCTTTAAAAATTAAAAAAACATACAAGTGCCAATTTTCACACAGTACCCACTCAATACCAAACTCTATTTTCAATGAACTAAACAAAACTTCATCAATAATTAATCCAAGTCCCAACTGTACCCTGCAAATCCTAAATTTCAGTAACTCTTAACCCACATTTACGATTCTTTTAGATTCCAGAATTCACCATTTCAGATCTCAATCCAAAACATCAAACGATCCCGAAACAATCAAGATATCCCAAATCATCAACAACTCAATTCGAAGAAACTTACCAGAACTTAAACTCCGGAAGCCGGCGAACGAAAGGCCGGTACTCGTCCGACGACCTGGTCGGGAGCGTGGGCCCCGCTCCATCAACCAACTCCTGGATCTCGGGATCCACCTGAGGAGAGAGGAACGCGATTAGGAGGCTGAGGACGTAGATGCCGAGCCCGTACGACACGATGTAGAACCCCTGGATGACTACCACGCGCACGACGTAGACGGAGGCGATGAACAGGAACCCCAGCCACCTGCGCAGCACGTGCGGGGTCGACTTGTCGAGGAGGAGCTGGTAGCGCCGCGACGCCCCGGCGATCCACGCCGAGACGAACGGGATGCCGTCGGTGTTGCCTCCGCCAGTGATTCCGCCGCCGGCGGTGGCGGTGGGGCCGGTGGAGGAGGAAGAGGAAGGATCCATCATGGTTTGGAATTTGGATTTGGAGTTGAGGCTAGTGATCAGGTTGATCAGTTTTGGGACTAGATATTTGTCGGTACGAATGATGTGCTAATTGTGTTCAATTAGTTCAACTAGTAATTTACACGTGCGATACACGTCTTTATAAATATATTTTTTAATAAAAAAATTGACGTTGTCTAGCATCGAATCTAAGACATCTGTTATATTAGTTATGCATGTGCATTACATGTATTTGTTTGTTTACAAATGGAGTTTGTTTGGTGACAAACTCTCCCATTAAAATAGTAGAGATAATTATAAAAAAAATTGACGTTGTCTAGCATCGAACCTAAGACCTCGGTTATATTAGTTATGCATGTGTATTGCACGTATTTGTTTGTTTACAAATGGAGTTTGTTTGGTGACAAACTCTCCCATTAAAATAGTAGAGATGGTTAATTTTGATCAATCAACTAGCGAACAAAAATATGTAGGGTAAATTTATTGAATAAAAAACAAAGCTATTTGGGCCCCTCATGTGACTACAATTTTGTGTTAGGCCCTTTCACTGATTGTACTTCAAAATTTTCACCATACAAAATATTTATAAAAAATTTTATCTCTATATCTACTATTTTAATGGGAAAACTTTAACAAACAAATTCTAACTTTGTAACTATATAAATACGTATAATATACGTCTAAACTATATCTAACAAATATAAATGTACACTGCATGTGTAGCCCAAATCAAAACATTCAAATATAAACTATTTTTTTCTTATTCAATATATATTTATTTAATTTGATAACTTTTCTATTTTTAGAAGTACATCACACGTATATTATACTAGTATTATTAATGACAGATAAATTAAACTCTGCTTGCAAAAAGTATATTCAATAAACAATGGCACCTCCGATAAAAATAATGTATCTTAGTTAGAATATAATATGTTTGCAAAAGAATTGTACTTTTCAAGAAACAATCAATACAATTTATGAAAAAAAATAGAACATTCAAATCATTTGTTTTTTCGAAAAAAAAAAATATATCCAACGAGTTTTATTTTATTAGCTTTTATAACACAAGTAGTTTTAAAAAATGTGTTGGATAATGGAGTGATTAAAATAGAAATGCAATAATCTAATGAAATAAAGGAAAATTTAAATCAAAATAAAGGTCTTAAATTAATTTTTTTCCTTGAAATGCATATTCTAGATTAGTGATATAAAAATATATATATAAATGTTGCTGCTGATTTTGGTGTGGGAGGAAACAAATGAATTTGTAGATTCTTTTAGAAACAAATTCGATAGATTGGGCAAACCTGTTGATTTTTTACCGGTGTTTGACTGTTTCTTGCTGCTGCCGTTAACCTGCAAAAAGTTCGATACATTGGGATGGATCCCGGTGACGAACCCTCCGACGCTCAAGTCAGTAATCAGAAAGATTATGAAAGAGCGCTTTTGTGAAAAAATATTGATTACTTTTTTTATGGTGGGGGGAGGGGTATTTATAGTCTCCTTTAGAGACAGTTTAGAGATAATCATTAATCCCTGTGTCCCGAAGTTTTTGAAAAAAAAACAAATGATTTGAATGTTACTTTGGTAGAAGTTGTCTTTGTAACGCCCCTGCTCTAAGCTCAGACAATTTATACAAATTTATCAGAAAAATTATTTACAGAGGTGTATTGGATTGGAATTTGAAAAGAATTTAAAAGAATGTGAAAATCCTATTGTATTCAATTAGGATTTTAAAGAAGTTTATAAAAGTCACAATGTATTCAATTGAGACTTTAAGTGATTCTATTCAATTCTCGGTGGTTTCAATTGAGATTTTAAATGACCCTATTCAATTCTCGGTGTATTCAAAAAGTTATTGATTTTGGTAGAATTGAGAATTTGGAGGATTTAGATGGAATCTAGGGTTTGATGTATAAATACCAAAAGCCTTTGTAATTCTCACATTCTTCGTAGAAACTTTCAAGCCATTTGTGATTCTCTCTAGACGTTCTTCCTTCCCCACATTTGCATCCATGCCTCTTGTGAAGGTATTGATTGTCAGTATTTGTATATTTTCATTAGCTTGATTTTGTATACTGGTGAGTATGGTTTCTTACTGTTCATCTTCTTCTCCTTTAATATCCCTACCATCCTCTTCTCAAAACCATCCTCTTCGAAATCCTAAACCATCCTCTTCTCCTTCAACATCCCGTCGTCGATCCCCCAAACCCCAAAATCCCCCAAACCATCCTCGCCTGAAATACCCCAAACCACCTCGCCAAAATCTGTGACGCCCCCCCCCCCCCTCTCCGTCGCTAAAATCCCCCCCCCCCTCCGAAATCCCCCAAACAACCTCGCCGAAATCTGCGATGCCCCCCTCGCTGAAATCCCCCCCTCTCCGAAATCCTCGCCGAAATCCCCCAAACCACCTCGCCGAAATCTGTGATGCCCCCCCCCCTCCCCGGTTGCTGAAATTCCCACCCCCCCCCCCACCCCCTCCGAAATTTCATGGTCAACCTATTGCCCACATTCTTAGCTAGGATATTAATTCATTTGTTAGTGGGGACTAATCTCCTTTACGAGGACAAAAGTGTGTGTGCTGCTTGCTATGGTTGTTACATGTATTTTCTTTTGTTGGTGTAAAACTAGCAATATTTACAACCTAGGCACCCATCACTGTCGCTGAAGTACTAGAATCAACTCATACAAGTCAAAAACTAGAATCAACCTTTTATCGTGCGTGCATTTTGAACCAGGTTGTAGGAACTTTAACATGGGAGGAAATTGTTGTTTTTTTCTTGGTGGGTTTTGATCAGGACATATGGACATCAGGACACATATTTGAGTTGCTACTTCTCATGTTCGCATCCGATAGGTGCTTTAAATATAGACACTTTGTGATGTTTACTTTTACCATTGAATCATGTATTAAATTGATTGGCTTAAAAGAGATGTTAGTCTACAACTGTATGATTTCATATGTTATTATATATATATATATATATATATAGCCATGAGGTAAATAGAATGTGATTTCCTTTCATGTGTTATTGATTGTATACTGACATTATAGATGGAAAGTTCCGGAGAAGGTAGTGGCAAGCAAAAAGATAGGTATAACTCTTGAAGTGAACGTGAGAACATTATGTTACTAGAGCTATTATATAATGCTGTTATAAAGGGAGGTCGTGATTCAAGTGGTGTGCTAAACAAGAAACAAGTAGAGAGAGAAGTACTTCCTATTCTTAATGGAAGCCTTGGGTGCAACATAACTTATGACCAATATAAGAATTGTATAAAGACATTAAAGAAGCGTTACAACAGTATTATTGATCTTCAACGTCATTCTTCTGTATTTCGATGGAACCCACAAACAAAGCTGATGGAGGCCCCAGATGAGATATGGGAGAGTTATTTTCATGTTAGATATTTAACTATCATATTTTTGTTGCATTATGTATTGATATTTTTGTTGCACTCCACTGAATTTAAAAAATTTTGTTTACAGGGTCATCCAACTGCTTCAAGTAATATTCATGATGAAAAATTTGCAGACTATGAGTATTTGACTGTTATATTTGGCAAATCAATGGCTTCTGGAAGACACTCAGTTGGACTTGGTAATAGTACTGATGCTAGAACAAATGAAGCAGAACCTGTTATGAAGGAGGTAGCTGGACCTGTTAGGCAGGAGGTGGTTGTGCTTGAGGATAATAATGCTATTTCATACAGAACTACACCACCAGGATATATTAGTTCATCAGCTTTTGAAGACACAAACTTGGAGGCTACCATATGGAAAACTTCCCTCGAGAAGCCTCCTATGAGAAGTATATTCCAAGACAGAAAAGTAAAACTTCAAATGAAGAAAAGAGTAGCTCAGCTGTCAATGCACAAGCCGATCTTTATGAACAAGTAGCATCGGGCATGGTATCAATCAAAGCTATTACCACTGAAATTCAAGGAATGCGTAGTCTAATGGAGAAAAGGGACACAGAAAAGAAAAGAACAACCTTTGGGATGCTATCAAGGAGACCCCAAACTTGCACAATCACTCTCCTTTTAAAGTGCTCGAACTAGTTCCGAAGATGGGAATAAAAAATGAATTCCTTAGTATGTCACCCGAGGAGCGCTCAGATTGGATAACATACAATTTTAATTGATCGTAGTCGTATCATTTTGTTTTGTGATTTTGGACCGGTATAAGTATTGTTAGACTATATATATTTGACATTGTGGATGATATTTGCTTTTGTTATTGAATATTTTGTCTCTTTTCTAATTAATATGTTATTGGCTTTATATTTTAGGACGGAAAAATGGAGGGAGAAGAAGTTGAGAGAGAAATAGGAGTCCACCAAATTGAGGAAGAAAGAGAAGATGAGGATATAGAAAATGAATATAATGAAGTTATTATATTATTGACCATGGCAATACAAGCCATACTTGACGTGCTCAATGCGTTAATGGCTATCATACATGAAGATCAAGTTGAACGTCCACTAACACGACGAAGAATTACTAGGACCGGAGATGAATATCTACATAATGCGTTACGTGATGATCCTGAACACTTTCGCCAGGTATATCGAATGTATCCCGATGTGTTTCAAAAGTTATGTTGTACTCTTAGAGTGAAAACAAACTTGCAAGATACAAAATTTGTTAGTGTGGATGAGATGGTTGCAACAGTCTTACGCACAATTGGTCAGAATTCTCGTTATTGTCAAACTCGTGACACATTTGATCGATCGCATTTCACAACAAGCCAAAATTTCAACAAAGTTTTGAGGGCTTTAAACACAATAGCACCTGATATGATGGCTAAACCTACATTTAGTGTGGCTCCTAAAATATGGGAAAGTACAAGGTTTTACCCTTACTTCAAGGTAATATCAATTGATAATTTTTCAAATTGATAATTCTTTCAGTACTATTATAATTGTTGTAAATATTGTTGATGATGTTACTATGGTTATTATACTCATTTTGTATATATTTAGGATTGAATTGGAGCTATGGATGGCACACATATACCAGCAATGGTGACAGGACCTGAAGCAAGTAGCTTTCGTGATCGTCATGGAAAAACATCTCAAAATGTATTAGCTGCTTGTGACTTTGATTTGCAATTCATATATGTTCTTAGTGGATGGGAAGGTTCCGCTCATGATTCAAAAGTACTAACAGATGCTTTGACAAGGCCAGGCAATAGACTTACAGTGCTATAAGGTACGCCAATTAATATGTTATCTTTTCATAATCCTGCGTTATAGGTAAGTAGTAATACATGCATCTTATGTCCATTTAGGTAAATATTTTCTAGTGGATTGTGGATTTGCAAATCGTCGCCATTTTTTAGCTCCCTATCGAGGTGTGCGATATCATCTCCAAGATTTTAATGGTCGATGTCGTCATCCTGAAACTGCAAATGAGTTGTTCAATCTTCACCATGCTTTATTGAGAAATACATTTGAGAGGATATTTGGTATATTCAAATCGAGGTTTACAATTTTTAAGTCTCCACCACCATTTCCATATAAGACAAAAGCAGAATTAGTCTTAGCTTGTGCAGGTTTGTGCAATTTTCTTCGTAAGGAGTGTTGTTTTGATGAGTTTCCTGTTGAAGAAGAAGATGAGCCTTCACTGCCAAAAAATGAAGAAAATGATTATGACCACATGTTTTGCACCCAAGAGCAACAACGAGAGGAAGCGAATCAGTGGAGAGCTAGTATAGCATCAGATATGTGGACAAATGCAATGGCTGATGGGAGTCAAAGATGAGCAAAGAGATTACCGAACATCAGTTCAAATCTTACTAAGTGACTATATATGCTTTTACATTACTAGATTTGATTTTTCTTTTGATACATTTATGATTTCAGTTGATAATGAACAAATTTGGTTTTCAACAGTTAATAGGTTACCATGTAATGATTTATGTCAATGACTTGCGAGGTGCATTGATATTTATCCGTACTACTCTTATGAGAATGACAATCTTGTGTAGGAAATGAACTAATTATAAAGTCTATGAAAGTTCAATTGTCATCGAATTCCTTCGAATTCCATCAAATTCATAATAAAATAATTCCATCAAATTCCTTCGAATTCCTTATAAATCCCAATCAAAGTTTTAGGTGAATTCCCCATAAATCCCTTAAATACTGGGATTCTCAATTCTTTTAAAATCTTTTGAAATCTCAATCCAATACACCCCTGTTATAGTATAGTACAACTGCCCACCACAGGCTACCTCTCAAAAGGTGGTTAACCGGATTGGTGACTCTTGATCATAGGCTATATTATTTATAGTTAATTATTCTATTTCATTTCCCGATATGGGACAATTAAACACCACATCTCTTCTTCTCCCGTGAGCACAGAGCCCCAAACACAGCGGGCCCCATGCCCACATCAGCCAAAGAGTAAGAGAAGCAGAGCTCCTTCCACGGCGGGACCCTCCCACGTGCTGGCCACGTCAGTAATGAGCCAAGCAGTGAAAGCTGCTTCTTCATTCCGTGGGCCCCCGTATTCCATTGTTTACCTACAAGTTTTGTGTCTAGTTTATCTGTTTATTTAGATAGCTGAGACAACAACAAGTTTTTGGCACCGCTGCCGGGGATTGTTTAGTATTTTAACTTACAAATCAATAAAAATCTTTTTCTTTTTTCTTTTCTTTTATTATATTTTCTTTTAGATTACACTCTGCACAGACAGATTCAGATCAGTCAACTGTCATCGAGGTGCAAGTCGACTATACCGCAAACCTTTCCAAAAGCAACAATGGGTGAGGAAGTACCAAATCGAGTACCAATGCAGGACAAATTCACTCCTAAGAATATTGAGCAACCTTCTTGCATAGCTTATCAACCTAGTGTCACAGGGAATATGCACCTATCACCTCAATTACTCAGCATGGTTCCCCACTTTAGTGGCAGACTAGACGAGGACCCTCATATACATTTGCAAGATTTCTTTGACCTTTGCAGAACGCAAAGCGTCCAAGGGCTTACCCCCGAACAAATCAGGTTAATTTTGTTTCCATTTTCATTAAAACTTAATGCTAAACTGTGGTATAATTCTTTGGAACCAGGATCAATTAAATCATGGGAGCAATTGACAACAAAGTTCTTGAAGGAATTTTTTTCCAGCTCGGAAAACCAAACAGCTAAAAAGGGAAATTCAACTCTTCCAACAAAAAGATGGCGATTTGTTCTTAGAGGCATGGAAGGACTTTAAGAACAAGCTTCTCAAGTGTCCTACGCACAACATGCCTAAGGATGATCAGGTACAAGCATTTTATGAGGGTTTGAATGACACTAACAAAGCAATTGTAGATTCAGCTTGCAATGGAATCTTGATGAGGAAGAGTGGTGGGGAGGCCATCAAGCTATTCGAAGAACTCAGCGAGAACTCACAGCAATTCTCAACAAGGGGGAGGGGTTTTTCGAAAAAACAGGAAGTTTACGAAATTTATAGTAATAATAACATGCAATTAGAAATGGTAACCATGAACAAAAAAATTGATATGCTTGTTAATGCAATTTCGACGTTGGGTGGCGTAAAAATAAAAAAAAATTGTGCAATTTGTTCTCATTCTGATCATACAACTGATACATGTCCAATGTCTTCTTTCACAGATCAGGGGCACGCAAACTACGTAGGACAGGGAATGTACCTGCCCAAGAACAACCCTTTTTCAAACACGTACAACCCAGGGTGGCGAAACCATCCAAATTTCTCATGGAGCAATAATCAAAACCATCAAGGCACTCAATTCGCACAAGGACATGCGCAACAATTCCAGATTGGGAATGGTTTTGATCAGCCAGTACAAGAACAGAAGAAGTTGGATTTCGAATCCACTGTTCTTCAATTACTCCAACAGCAACAGCAAACAAGCAACCAACAAAGGCAAACCATTCAAAAATTGCAGACCCAAATTGGTCAAATCGCTAAGGAGTTAAGTGAAAGAAAGGCAGGAGAACTTCCATCACAAACTATACCAAATCCTAGAGGACAAGAACACCTCAAATTAGTAACAATCCTAAGAAGTGGTAAGATAATCGACAGCAACATTGGAACAAACACAAATGAATCAGACACACAACCAGCAAAATCTTTGAGTTCCAACAAGGTAAGTGACAAAGAAAGGATAGTATTGCCACCGTTCCCTCAAAGGTTAGTCAAGCAAAAGAAAGAACAACATTTACTTGATATCTTTGAAACTCTCATGAAGGTAGAAATCAATATTCCCCTACTTGATGCTATTAAACAAATTCCTTCTTATGCCAAATTTTTGAAAGAATACTGTACTCACAGGAGAACGTCTCAGGTTCGGAAGGATGTGGCTCTGACAGAGGAAGTGAGTGCCGTATTGTTGAGAAAACTACCTCCTAAGTTGAAGGATCCAGGTAGTTTTACCATTCCTTGCAGGATTGGTGAGCATTTCTTTGAAAAGGCACTGTTAGATTTGGGGGCAAGCATCAATCTTCTTTCATACTCTGTTTACAAAGAACTAGGATTGGGAGAACTCAGACCAACATCAATCACTTTTCAATTGGCTGATCGCAGCATCAAAAGGCCTAGAGGTATTTTAGAAGATGTCTTAGTTCAGGTAAATGATTTCATTTTGCCTGCAGATTTTGTTGTTTTGGATATGGAAGACTCTTCAATGCTATCTTCTTTACCCATCATCTTAGGTAGACCCTTTATGAGTACTAGCATTGAGGGGGGTGAACTTCTCAAAATGAGGAGCTGGGCAGTGCTGGCCATTATCGTCCTTCTGGAATTTCTGGAACCCTTCTTCGGTTGTATTCTTTCGTTTGTTCTCGAAGGATGACTCCTCTCGACTGGGGGGGGTTGAGAGCCTCTTAAGCTCGGATGTACTTCACACTCCTAAGAAGGAGTTCCGAGAAGTCCCGAGGAGGCTTCTTGGTAAGGGATGCCTTGAGGTCGGTGTTATTGACGTTGTGCCTGAAGGCTGTAGAGGCTACAGATTGGTTAAGGGAGGCAATAGACCGGGCTTCGACGGTAATGCGCCTGAACATAATCTCTTAGGCGTTCACCCTTTCTTTGGTTGAGGGCTAGCAAAGACGCACTTTCTCTGCCTGACGACTACTAACAAAGTGGGTGAGGAAGAGCTCCTCAAACTATTCGAACGAGAACATAGAGGCTGGGGATAGACGAGAGTACCACTCTCGCGCTGGTCCCTTCAACATTGCTGGTGGGAAGACCTTGCAGAGGAGCACATTTGAGGCTTGATGAATCATCATGAGAGTTTTAAAACTCTCGATATGGTTGGCTGGGTCTGACTCCCCATTGTAGAATTCAAAGCGGGGTGGCCTAAAGGTTTCGGGGACCGGAGCTTCCATGATGGCCCTGGAAAAGGGAGGTCTGCTTGGGCGAAACTTATTGGTCCATTGTTCTTCTTCGGGATTGATCTTGTTGAGGTGCCTTTCCATCTCGTGTAGACGGCTACAGACCGAGTCATCTCGCCGGTCGGATCTAGTCGACCCTCGGGACTCTCCTTCATGAGTGGCGGTATGGTGAGGGCTAGGCGCGCACTGATACTAACTCGTGACATTATTAAGAGCTCGCAGGATATCTTTTTTTGAAATTCTGGAATACGGCCTGAGTGACGGGTGCCCCTCTGGCTCGACGGTCCCATGTGTGGCTCGGCTTATTGGTGTATGAATTCTCCGCCGATGACGTGGAGGGGACTCTCTTCGCCTCCTCGGGGGAGGGGATCTTCTGGTCCTTGACCTGCGGGGGGTCCGGACTCTCGGGGCCCATGGGCGCTCAGGTTGAAGGACTTCCTCAAGGGCTCGCCTTTTATTCAAGCGAGTTCAGAGTTCGACCTCCTGCTGACGGTTAGCAATTACTTGACGGAGATCCTGCCTTGGAGGGCTTTGAGAATCCATAGAGTCAGTTGAGGTATTGTGGACCGAGACATGGTCATGAAGAGGGTGTTGCTTTGGACGACTTCGACGAGTGCCCCCCGGGGCAGCCCTCCAGACCCTGGAGGGGCCTACTGAGGAGGAAGCTATTGAGAAAGGGGTTGTTCAGGCTGCGATTGCTGAACTTGTTGGTTGAGTTGAAGAGAAAAATCTTGGAGTTGTAGAGGAGGAGGAAGAGGAGTGGCTCTTCGGCTAGACGTCATTGCCTTCCCTTTTCCTTTAGGAGGCATGGCTTGGAAACTGCCTTCACCGGTAACGTGTGACTGGATTGCTTTTTCTGTTTCCCACAGACGGCGCCAATCTATTGCTGCTGATTTTGGTGTGGGAGCAAACATGTGAATTTGTGGATTCTTTTGGAAACAAATAAGGCAAACTTATTGACTTTTGGCCAGCGTTTGACGGTTTCTTGCTACTGCCGTTAACCTGAAAAAAGTTCGATACACCGGGATAGATCCTGGCGACGAACCCTCCGACACTCAAGTCAGTAATCAGGAAGATTATGAAAGAACGCTTTTGTGGATAAATATTGATTACCTTTTTTATGGTGGGGGAAAGGGGTATTTATAGTTGCATTTAGAGATAATTTAAAGATAATCATTTATCCCTATGTCTCGGTGTTTTTGGATAAGATGTTGAGTTTTAAATTGTTTCATGAGAAGAGATTTTTTTAAAAACCGTCTCTTATAGATAATCATAAATTTGAATTACTCTTTAAATGACCTGAGCTAGTTTGTAATGGGTTGTCACCCTGACCCAGTAAGACAGATCCATTTTTTGGGTTATTGGGCTTTGAAGAAAGACCAACTTCCCATTTCAGACCCGTTTGTAGTGGAAATTACCGTTTTACACCTGAGAGCTTTAAGATTTGTGCCCGATTTGAACAGTTCCGATTTGATTCCATTTTTAGCCATAAAAATAAATATTTTGGATAGCGAAAGATGTGAAGTGCAATTTGTGAAATGACTTAATATAAAATTATAGTCAAATGGGGGGCCCACATAACTTTCATTTTTATTTAATATGTAAATAATTGGAGGGAGGATGAAAATTTAGAGTGGTTAAATGTTTTTAAAAAATAATTTTAAAAAAAGAACATAATGATTATATGTCATACTTCAAAACTAGGGATGAAAACTGTGTCGGGTTGACCCGCAACCCGCCCACTCCAAACTGGCCTGAAATTAAGCGGTTCAGGTCTGGGTCGAACCCGTTTAGTGAAACGGGTCGACCCAGGTTATCAATTTCGCAACTCCAACACGCTTGACTCAACCCGCAAACTCGTTGACTAGGACAAAACCGTCCACAACCCACTAGTTCGGCCCGCCAGTTGGGAGCCGTTGGACCCGCGGGTCAAACGGTTGACCCGTGCGGGTCGAACAGCGCCCTGGCTTGGCGTTGGCGCAAACAGATAGCCATTTTTTTGTGTGGGGGGTGGGGGGGGGATTTCCTATAAAAACCCCTAACTTCAATCAAAATATTTTTCACACCTTACTCTCTTACTCTCTCTACTATTACTCCTCAATTCAATCAATTTCATTCATCAAAGAAGCAAGCAATAAAGAATTTACAATTTCGATCGTATCGAATTCATGGTGATTCAACAATACTCTCGACTACAAACTCCCTTAACAAAGAAGATCTTTCTCTATCTTCTACGACTAGTGGACTACGACTACACCTACTACACTTCTCAATTGACTACGTCTATTTCTATTATTATTTTCTCTCTCATTTATATATACGATTATTCCCTAGAGTACGATATCAAAATTCACAACATTCTCTTTATTTTTGTTGTAGTTCTATTTCTTTTTTACGAATTGTTTGTTGGTTTTTCGTATTTCTCTCTCTCTCAACCCACATATTGTTATATATATATATATATTTAAATAAACCTCTCCGAGATTGTTTTTTAATTTTTCACATATACTATTAGAACACTATAAATTGTTATTTTTTTACATACACTATTTTCACATACACAATTGTCATGTCTACATCACGAGGTAGCGACCGTAGCCAAAGTGGATAAGATTCCATCGGATCTTCATGTTGACCTCTACACAAACAGAGCCCGAATTTATGAATCCTATGGTAGGATCTCACGATATCCCTCCACACGACATAGAAAAATAAATGCATGATGTTGACACACAAACACAACAAACCGAACCCACTAGTAGTAGAAAACTAGGAGGAAAAACTAGTGATTGGCACAAATATTATGACTATATTCGCGACGAGGATAATCCGTGTAGGACATAAGATTTGTAAAACTTGTTCTAAGGGTTACAAATGGAGGAAGAGTGAGAAAACAGGTATAATTAAACGACACATTCAAAATGTACACAAGGATCTATTAGAAGACCAACCCAGCCAACAAAAAAACCACCCTGGCCCGGACATGTAGATAGCCACCCATATGATCTCAAGAATGTTCTTCGGAAAACAACCCGACTAGTTAATAAGGAGGAGTTACATTTTTTCTATTGTGAGAGTAGGAATGTAGAGTCTTTTAACCAAAATGCACTAAATCCTTAATTTAGAAGATTCCTTAGAAATACACTCAAAGCCGATTGTTTTAAACTTTACACCAAAATGAGAGACACTTTAATTGCACTATTGTATTCTTTGACTTGTAGAGTATCGTTAACTTTTGATTGTTGAAAATGTTATAAAGATATTTCAATGATGGGCATAACTTGTCCTTAGATCGATAGTGATTGGATGATTAAAAAGATGATCATATCACTTGCGGCTTTTCTGTATCCCCATAGTGGTTTAGTAATTGCAAATCGTATTTTAGAAGTCTGTAATATCTTTCATATTCGTGATAAAAAAATTTGTATTGGTTTTGATAATGCATCTAACAACGATGTTTCGATTAGTACATTAAAAACACAATTAGCTCCTCCATGTTTAGAATTTTTTCATGTTAAATGTAAATGACATATTTTAAATTTATGTGTTCAAGATGCATTGAAAATAGCCCAACCATTTGTGCATAATATTAAAAATTGTTTATATATTATCGCTTTAAGTGACCCTATGCTTCAACAATTTAAAGAATGATGTAAGTATTAGGAATGTGTCTTGAATACTTGTGGTTCAGATTAGAAGAAGGTAAGATGAAGCACGGAGGTCGAAGCTTCGAAGAGAGTAGAAGAAAACAGAGCAGCAATAGTGCAGGCAGATTTGTGGTCGACTGTCCTGGGAGACGGTTGATCGCACCCCCGACCGCACACCCGATCACAGTTGTACAGGGCTTGGCCGAGAGGAGGACGGTCGATCAGTCTTGTTGAACGATCGACCGACCGTGGCGCTCTGTTCATTTTAGGCCTCGATTTGTTAGGTCATTTCATCCAATCTTCAACTCCAAGTTAGATCGTACAGGCTCCTATTCAGTTACTTCTCCAACATGTTATATCAGACGATTGAGAATCAATATTAAACATAGGGTTCCCTATATTCTTCTATATATATTGTAAACTCCTCCAATATGAGAGTAAAGTACTTCATTGATATTTTCTCCATTGCAAAAAGAGGCTTGAGAGAGATAGTTCGTGGTGAGTGAGTTTAATTCCTTGTATTGAGTGAATCAGTAACTCCTTTAAATCTTTTCTAGTTGAATATCAGATCTCCCTATATTTCTTCCCGGATTAAGCGAAGGCTAACCAGGATAAATCATCATTGTATTTGTGTTAGATTGGTAGATCTACTTACTTGCTCAATTGATTTGTCTCATTTACCTCGGCTTCCTTATTGCTCTATTTAGTTCCTGCTGCGACAACGGACGTTCGTTGACGCCCCAATCCCAATTGTATGCTTTAAGGGTGTACATTTTAGAAAATTTTCTAAGAATGTTAAACACCGACGAAACTATACTTTTGATTTATTAAATGTTGTTACTCAATATAAAGAGTTATGCATGATTTTTGTCATGCAAAAAATATGGAAAATTTTTAAATCATTGAAGAATCATGATATTATGCTGAATCATTGTTAAACAAAATTTAGAACATTTTAAAACCGCAACTTTGAAATTTTCAAAATCTTATGATTATACTTCTAGTAGTATTTTTATTTCACTAATTACTATGATGCAAACTTTTCAAGAGTTGATTGATGATACTTACATTGGTCATATTGTTAAATCCGCATACACTAAATTTTTGAAGTATTTTAGTCACCCTCCTCTCTTGTATTGTATTGCTACAGCTATGTATCATCGTATCAAATTAGTAGGTACAAAGAGTTTGATTGAAATATATTTTTCTTTACTTGGAGATAAATCTAAAATTGATTGCGACATATTCTTAGTTAGCTTTGAATCGACATTGAATAACTTGCATGATTATTATAATAGAAATTTTGTATCTAGTAGGACAACTAGTATAGTTACTTCTTCTTCTCTAGAGATAAGGGCAAGAGTAAATTAGATGATGTCACTTTTAATTTACTTGCTCAAATTCGATAAAAAAAATCATAGGACTAATCAACATAATGATTTAAATTGTTATAATCAACAAAATAGTTAGAGTTTTGAGGATACTAAGATTGATTTGCTACAATGGTGGAAAGAACATGCATGAACATCCTTATAATATTCTTAAACATATGGCTAAAGATCTACTAACTCCTCATGTCTTTACAGTTGCTTCAGAAAATGCATTTTCTACAAGTGACAGGGTTCTAATAGATTATAGAAATCGCTTGAAGTCTCAATCGTTAGAGATACTCATGTGCATGAAAAAGTGGATGAAGGCTGAAGATATAACTCAAGGAATTGGGGTCGACACGTCAACAAGTGGAAGCAACTAGCCCGAAGACCAACAACAATAATAGCAAATTGAAGACCAACAACATCTATCAAATTGTATGTAAAAAATTTGTAAAAAAAATCATAGAAGTTTAAATGAATGATATATACAATTTTCTTTCACACTTTCATTCTTTGACTCTTATTACAATTATGTATATATGTATGTATATATATTTTTTTATGTTTTTAGTTGAAAAAAATATCCAAAAGCGCTCAATTGGGCCAACCCACGACCCAGACCGACCCGACCCGAAACGGGTTCAATCCTAAAGGGTTCACGGGTTGACCGGGTCGACATTTTTATTTTCGCAACCTGACCCGAACCAACCCTAACTTGGGTTCGACCCAAGCAGGTCCAACTCGACCTGGCCCGATCGACCCGTATGCCACCAAAACCCCGGAAGTGGCTTAGTGAAACTTACTCAAATATACACTAGCTTTATGAGTAGATAAGATGTATGCGTAATTTGCGAGATTATGGTTAGTAGAAGAATTTGTGATATTATAGTTAGTAGAAGAATTAATGAATAGAACTATAAAAGACGCGTGTCATGGAGATCAACATGTGTGTCGCACGTCTTCTATATTTCGAAACGTGTCATGTTGATTCGCACGCGTGTCATGTGTGCTAATCGGCATCAGAAGCATGAGATAGGAGGAATTTCGGTTTTATCTCTACTATTATAATGGGAGAAGGGGTTAGTGTCATCTGTCATTGTTGTCATTTTGAAGCCAACACGTGCAGCGCACGTGTTGACAAAATGACCCACTTTGGTAAATATTTTTGAAAGTGGACCAGTTCGGTAAATATTTTCGGAAGTGGATCAGTTTGGAAAGTATTTTCCTTTTTTGTCTTTTTTCCTTCTTCCTCCGCGTGCACGTGCGAAAGTGGACCAGTTTGGTAAATATTTTCGACAGTAGATCAGTTTGGGAATTATTTTCCTTTCTTTTTTTGACTTTTTCCTTCTTCCCCACGTGCATCGCACGTGCATGATACTAGTTTTGCATAATTGTAAAACTAGATTGGGTCACTTAAATTAATGATTGAATTTGACTTACTACTAAATTACTGTGCGGTTTCAAAATATTTCTCATACCTCGTTCTTTGTATTTTCTTCCTTATAACAAATTAGTTCGAGAAAAGTGGAAATTAGATTTCTATTGTGGGTATTGCTTAATTATTGTTTTATGTATGTATTGAATGCAATAAAGAAGAATCAACGAACGTAATCCAAATAATTTCGAAGAATATCTACATATTCATGTAACTAATACTTATAATGAACACTGAGAATACGACTAGTATTTAAATAAAGCATGTGTTAAACCGATAAATCAAACTAAAGAAGTTTCATTGTTGTGTTTCTCAAAAGTATCAACTCTATGCAATATATTAGGCTAAACCACTTTTGGATCAAGGATTTATTTATTTATTTATTTATTTATTTATCTATCCTTTTTAGAAAAAAAAAACGAGAATATAAGTAGAAGGCAACCAACTCATACTTTCTTCATCCAAATTTTGAATTAAAATTATATCCCTTAATTAAACCTTAAAAATCATGCATTATTATATAGATATTATTAGATGAAAATTTCATTTTTATTATTTTTTAATTATTTTAAAAAATATGTGCAGTATTGTACGGGTTATACTACATATTATATTATATTATATTATATTATATTATATTATATTATATAAGTTTGTGCAATATTACACAAGGGTATACTAGTACATATAATAGCAACCATGACTCTATTTTAAATTCATGTCCTTTCAGGACCAGTTTTTTCGTGTTTTGAACACATTGTATGATTGTCACATTATTGATATAATTAAATAAGTTATTCTGAGTTTCTATTACAATTTTAATTTGTGAAATTTACACATGGTAATACTAGTATATAACTAAGTAAATTGGATTGTTATTGTCCACTACCCCTAAAATAAATAATTGTTAAAAAATAATCAAATCAAATAAACATACAACAGGATACGAACGGAAACAAGAAACAATAAATTTTTTTGTTGGAAAAAAAATAAAAATAAAACTGATCGATCATCCCAATTAAACCTCAACCATACATCAAAATTGAAAAATCATTGCCATCACTTTACAACTAATACAGGAAATAGATTAAAATTTCCTATTACAGTGATTTTCAATTAGCCCGTGCTTTATTGCGTGGGGGGTACATTAGTAAGTGACTAAGCTTTAATCAGTCATAAATCCATCTGCTAAACTATTATGCAATCGACTCTTCACAATTTTCATAGTACATAATGTCCCCTTAACCCATGCAGTCGCGCGCGCATTTGCATCAATAAATTAGTGTCGAAGTTACGAATTTGTAAACATGGGGATACATGATGTGTTTCAACCATTTTTTCAGCAAGTTCACCAATTCCTTTCTCATTCTTATTTTGTTCGAAAGAAACCATACCGAGAAAATTCCTTTGCATAAAGCTTCCAAAGATGAATCAACTTAGCCTTATCAAAATCTGTGAATGAAATGGACTGAAAGCTGGTCACACATAGTGGTAACTCGATGTTTGCTTCATTTAAACATCTATTAAGTTCTTGAAATCACCACCACAAGAGCATTAGTGTTTCTAAATTAGATAAACAATTTTTGTAATTGTTCGCTTCTGTAAATGTTTGTCTAAGTACCGATGTTAATAGTTTATATGTAATCCCTTCATCATATATAGTGGTTGTTTTCATCAATACTTCAAGTTTTTGTAGGCTGGCTTGGTCCTGAACTATGGCCTCATCCATTAGCCATTTGGCATAAAATGTGAGATAATTTTCTTATCCAGTAGGCATCCTGCCTTAATAAATAGGGATTTTCTTTTGTTTATACCTTTTATTTTCCCTTTATATTTGATTTAATGTAAATACATGATAGTTGATCTAATTTATATCCACCATATAAAGAGTTTGATTTAATGTAAATACATGATAGTTGATCTAATTTATATCCACCATATAAAGAGTTTTGTAGCGTAAGCTGAGAGTTTTGTAACATATATATGTTGTAAATGATATAATTATTTATATTATAATTGTTGTTTTCAATTATCTATATCATGTAAGCCTATAAATAGAGGGCTTATGAACATTATTAATATAAAAGTTTTGGGATTACTATTTTATCTGTTCTCTCAATATTTCATTCAATTTTATAATAAGTTATCAGCACGAAAGTTCTGTTGGGGTTTGTGGATCCAATACACGACAATGAGTTGAAGAAGATAGTCGGGAAGGAGAGTCGAAGTGGGAGCATCAGGTCAAGAGTAGCAAGTGCTACAGCAGAGTTGCGGTCGACCGCGCAGTCGACCGCACCCCCATGCGCCCAGGCAAGTCGACCGGTCGACCATCCCGCCCTCTGACTCAATTCTATATCTTGAAGGAATGACCGGTCGACCGCGTAGTCGACTGACCCGCTCTCTGTTAGATTTAGTGCAGTCGAGGGAGAAGACCGGTCGACCTTCAAGATGGACTGGTCGACCGTCCCGACGCTGAATAGATGAACGGCTGAGATGAAAAGTTGTAGAATCCTATATATATTGTATTGTGTACAATTTTAGGGTTAAACTGAAAAGAAAAGAGAGATCTACCAGCCGTTACTAAGAGAGAGGAAGATAGAGAGACCCTACACCGTAGTGGTGAGTTCTTGAGAGATTTGTAAACCTAATCTTCATATTTCGAGTGGAAATCACAGAAGTGCCTCTGCACGGAGAAGTAGCCATTGTTTGGGTGAACCTCGATAAAAATCTTGTGTGTTCTTGTGTGTTGCTTTTGTTTGCTCTTTGTTCTCTTGTTTTGATTCTATAGTTCCTGCATCTCGTCGCCGTTGTTGAGTTTATTCCGCAGTTAGAATTCAACAAAGTGGTATCAGAGCTACAGGTTGGTAGTATTGATTGAGATGGGGGACAAGAGTAGAGTCAAGGAGTTCGATGGAACGGATTTCACAATGTGGAAGATCCAAATAATTGCGTATCTCCGATAGAAGGATCTAGATGATCCGTTGTTAGGTGTGAAGCCAGAAGGGGAGAAGGTCGATCCGGTTGCGTTGGCGGCTTGGAATAGATTGGATCAGAAAGCGCTTGGGCAGATTCAGTTGTCGCTGAGCAGGAAGGCGCTATTTCACATTGAGAAGGCAAAAACCGCAAAGGAGGCAATGGAAATATTAACAGACATGTTTGAGAAGCCGAATGCAGCGAATCAGATCTTACATCTAAAGAAGTTGGTTAACTTGAAGTTGTCAGAAAGGGGTTCGGTTGCTGAGCACATCAACAATTTATGTATGGTTTATAATCAAATGGAATCGTCGGGTTAATGTTTGAAGAGAGGGTACAATCGTTGTTGTTGCTATCCAGTCTTCCCGACAGTTACGGCACAGTAGAGCAGACTATTACTAGCACCATGACTGATAAGACTACCCTAAAGGATGTTATAAGCAGCATTATGAATGAGGATGCAAGGAGGAAAAGGCATGAAGAGACTTCGGTGTCATATCCTAGCAATACCGTGCTATCACTTGATAACCGTGGTCGAAGTAACAACAGAGGGAGGTCGCAAAGCAGAAATCACAGGTCCAAGTCAAGAACAGAAAATTGCAAAGGTGAGTGTTGGTACTGCAAGAAGCCAGGAGGAGTATAAGAAAGCGCAAGCAGGGTCTCAGGTAGCCAATGTGGTAAGTATTGAACCCCGTCTAGATGAATTGTGTTTATATGCTGGATTTAATATTTTGCAAGATGATTGATGTATAGACTTCGGTGTTTCTTATCATTGTACCCCCATGAGGGATGTTTTTTAGGATTACAAGACAAGTGATTTTAGTGCAATTTTAGTTAGTAATGGACAGATATATCCAGTTGTAGGTAGAGATACTGTGAGAGTGAAGACTCGCAATGGTGGGCAATTGGTCTTGTATGACACAAGACATATTCCGAACTTGAAGAAAAACTTGATCTCAACTAGTAAACTAGACAAAGAAGGGTTTACAACAATCTTTGGACATGGAGAATGGAAGGTGACTACAGGTGCCAGGTTGGTGGCAAAAGGAAAGCGTGGTGACACGTTGTACTTACTCAGGGGAGGTGATTCAGGTGATATCATTCCTACAGCATCAGCAGGTAGTTCCTCTTCAATTCTATGGCATGTCAGGTTAGGGCACCTTGGTGAAAAGGGTGTCGAGCAGCTTTGTTCTAGGGATCTTTTGCCGGGACTGAAGAAGGTTGAGATGGATTTTTGTGAGAATTGCGTGATGAGCAAACAGAAGACAGTTAGCTTTCAGTTGGGTGGGCGTGAGAAGAAGCTTGCGAAGCTAGAGTTGGTATATACAGATGTATGAGGTCCAGCTCAGGAATTCTCTTATGGTGGTAAGAAATACTTCGTCACATTCATCGATGATGCTACAAGAAAGGTTTAGATTTATGCAATTCGTGAGAAATCAGAAGTTTTTGAGGCTTTCAGAGCTTGGAAGGCCAAGGTTGAGAATGAGATGGGTTGCAAGGTGAAAGCAATCAAGTCAGACAACCGAGGTGAGTACACAAGCAAAGAGTTTGTTAACTATCTGGCAAAGGAAGGTATCATAGGAATCAAGACAGTTCCTAAGACTCCATAGGAGAATGGTGTAGCAGAAAGGATGAACCGCACGATACTCGAAAGGACGAGATGCATGAGACTTCATGCGGGTCTTCCGGTCCATCTTTAGGCCGCTACAGTTGATACAAAGTGTACTTGATTAACCGTTGTCCGTTTAGTGCCCTTGATGGGGCCATTCCAGAAGAACTATGGTCAGGTAAAACTGTTAATTATTCGCATTTGAAAGTTTATGGTTGTATGGCATATGCACTAATTGACAGGGAAGAAAGAAAGAAGTTGGACTCTAAGCCCAGGAGGTGTGTCTTCATTGGCTACGATGGCGATGAGTATGGTTACAGGTTTTGGGATTTCGTGGATAACAAAGTCATTCGTAGCAGAAATGTAGTGTTCAATGAAGAGGTCCTATACAAGGACATGGACACAGGTCAAGACAGTACAACCAGTTCAGAATCAGATTGGGGTTCAGACTCGGACTCAGATTCAGATTCTGAAGGCGGCCCTAGTGGTAGGGCCCTACAGTGCAGCAACAGGTATATGTACCACAGGCAGCACAGGAGGCTCATGGTGAGCCTATTGGGAATGAGCAGGTTATCCAAGACGAACAGGTACAGTCAGAACAGTTCGGGGAGCCTAAACCGGTCGGTGAACCGGTACCCACGTTGAGGAGATCGACACGAGAGAAGAGGCCAACCAGGATATTTAATCCATCAGCTAGTGTTGTTCACGAGCATGTTCTGTACACTGATTCGAGGGAGCCCGAGACTCATTAGGAGGTTTTGAGGGATGAGGCTCGAATTCAGTGGGAGTTAGCCATGAAGGACGAGATGAGCTCCTTAGAACAGAACCAAACTCGGGAGTTGACCAAGTTACCAGCAGAGAGGCACGCTCTTATGAACAAATGGGTCTTTAGAGTCCAAGATGAGGCAGATGGCAGTAAGCAGTACAAGGCCAGGCTTGTTGTGAAAGGATTCTCTCAGAGAGAATGTGTCGATTATAGTGAGATCTTTGCACCGGTTGTGAAGATGGCCTCTATTAGGGTTTTGCTCAGTGTTGTGGCTGTTGAAAACTTGCACTTAAAGTAGTTGGATGAGAAGACAACATTTCTCCATGGTGATGTCGAAGAAGAGTTGTACATGAAACAACCCACAGTTTTTGAAGCCAAAGGAAAGGAAGACATGGTGTGTCAATTGAAGAAGAGTCTTTATGGGCTCAAGCAAGCACTGCGGCAATGGTATTTGAAGTTTGATTGCTTCATGAGAGGAAAAGGTTTTGATAGATGCAAAACAGATCATTGTGTGTATGTCCGTATATATGAAGACAATGATACAGTTACCTTGGTGTTGTATGTGGACGACATGCTGTTAGTAGGGTCATGTATGGAGAAGATCAAGGAAGTGAAAAAGTTGCTAGCTTCGGAGTTTTCAATGAAGGACTTGGGTGAAGCAAAGCAAATCCTCGGCATGAAGATCAGTAGAGACAGGAGTATCAAGAAGCTTTGGTTATCTCAAGCGGACTATGTGAAGAAGGTATTGAAGAGATTCAATATGGATGGCGCGAGGTCAGTCACTTGTCCCTTGGCTGCTCACTTCAAGTTATGAATGGACTTGTGTCCTAAGACAGAGGCGGAGATAGAGGAAGTGGCTGCTATTACTTATGCCTAAGCCGTTGGGACTTTGATGTATGTGATGGTGTCTACAAGACCGAACATCGCACAAGCAGTGGGAGTTGTCAGCCATTACATGAAGAATCTAGGTAAACAACATTGGGATGCAGTAAGGTGGATTCTTAGATATCTAGCAGGTACTTCAGATCACTCTCTTTGTTTTGAAGAAGATTCTTTGCATATACATGGTTATGTAGATGCGGATTTTTTCGGCGATCATGATGGTTGCAGAAGTACTATAGGGTATTTACAATTGGTGGAACAACTGTTAGTTGGGCTTCACAGTAATAAAAGGTTGTAGCACAGTCAACCACGGAGTCAGAGTATATGGCACTTACGGAAGCGATGAAAGACATGTTGTGGATTTCAGAGCTTATGAAACAGTTGGGCAAGAAGCAACCCATAGGTGAACTATGGTGGGACAGTCAAAGTGCAATTTTCTTAGCAAAAAACTCGGCATATCACTCTATAACTCGGCACATTCAAATGAAGTATCATTTTGTCAGAATGGCAGTTGAGAAGAAATGACTGAAGCTAACTAAGATTCTAGGTACTAAGAATCCGGCGGACATGCTCACTAAGGTGGTGGATAGTAAGAAACATCAGTTTTGCTATACCGCTATCGGATTGTCTCTAAGTTAATTGTTGAGGAGACTCGCAGAGGCCCAGGCCTAGACTAGGCCAATGGAAGAATGAAGAACAGGTTAGAGACTTCGTGTATATGTCTCTAAGTGGGAGATTGTTGGAGTTTGTGGATCCAATACACGACAATGAGTTGAAGAAGATAGTTGGGAAAGAGAGTCGAAGTGGGAGCATCAGGTCAAGAGTAGCAAGTGCTACAGCAGAGTTGCAGTCGACCGCGCAGTCAACCACACCCCCGACCGCCCAGGCAAGTCTATCGGTCGACCGCGCAGTCGACCGTCCTGCCCTCTGACTCAATTCTGTATCTTGAAGGAATGACCGGTCGACCGCACAGTCGACTGACCTACTCTCTGTTGGATTTAGTGCAGTCGAGGGAGAAGACCGGTCGACCGTCAAGATGGACCGGTAGACCGTCCCGACGCTGAATAGATTAACGGCTGAGATGGAAAGTTGTGGAATCCTATATATATTGTATTGTGTACAATTTTAGGGTTAAATTGAAAAGAAAAGAGAGATGTACCAGTCGTCATTAAGAGAGAGGGAGATAGAGAGAAATCCTACACCCTGGTGGTGAGTTCTTAAGAGATTTGTAAACCCAATCTTCATATTTCTAGTGGAAATCGCAGGAGTGCCTCTGCACGTGGAAGTAGCCATTGTTTGGGTGAACCTCGATAAAAATCTTGTGTATTCTTGTGTGTTGCTTTTGTTTGTTCTTTGTTCTCTTGTTTTGATTCTATAGTTCCTGTATCTCGTTGTCGTTGTTGAGTTTATTTCGCAGTTAGAATTCAACAAGTTCTAATTTCTGGCTGAAGTTTGTGGGCTTTCAATCCGGTATTGTATTCTACACCATACTAGTTTGTCTCATATTTGTTGTTCAATAGTTTGCTAATTTGATTGTTTTATTTTTATGTGCTTAGTGCTCACAAATCATTTCAATTACATAAGTTAATTTGAACCTACAGTTTAGATTCCTTAAAGTTGAAGTTTAAGTCGAACAAATCAACAAATAATAGAACTTGAAGTTATATATATATATATATATATGTTAATGTTCCGTTGTGCACTAGGCCTCCATGTGCACTCGTGTGCACTCGGCCTTCCTGCCCTTGTATCGACGATCTGAACTGTTCACATTGATCTACACATATAAATTAGTCTAAATATATAAAATCAAATCATTTGAATTTCATTTGCCCATCCATAATGTTACAAAATTGTATGGCTGAAAAATCGTTGTTTTTTAGTCACATTGAAGATAGATATATATATAGGGAAAGCTTCGGTTGTGCACTCCTCTAGTGCACACGGCGTGTGCACTAGGCCTTCGGGAGTTCATATCGACGATCCGAACCGTTCACATTGATCTACACATCTAAATTAGTCTAAATATGTAAAATCAAATCATTTGAAATTCATTTGCCCATCCATCATGTGACTATAAAAAACAATAATTTTCAGCCATACAATTTTGTAACACTTCAATGGATGGGTAAATGAATTCCAAATGATTTGATTTTACATATTTTGACTAATTTAGATGTGTAGATCAATGTGAACGGTTCGGATCGTCGATATGAACGCCCGAAGGCCTAGTGCACACACAGTGTGCACTAGATGTAGTGCACAACCGAAGCTTTAATATATATATATATATATATATATATATATATATATATATATATATATATATATATATATATATATATATATATATGTTTTGGACCATGAAGCTTTAAAATGATAAGTCCAACTTGTGGTTTTGTGAAAATAAGTATTATTTTTATTTTTCATTGTTTTACATGTTTATCATCTTGTTCCATATTATTTTATTGTATTCTAAAGTTTATTAGTTTTGTATCGTAGAGTTATTCAACATATCGAATTTCACAAGACTTGAATTCATCGCACATGACATTTTCGATAGCAACTATTTGAGTTGGGTGCTTGATGCTGAAATCCAGTTTAATGCGATGAATCATGGTGACACATCAAGGAAGGAAATAAAACATCATAGCAAAATCGTGTAAAAATAACGATATTCCTTCGTCATCACCTTCATGAAGGGCTGAAATCTGAATATCTTTGGTGTAAGACCCTGCTGAGCTGTGGAAAAATTTAGAGGAGATGTATAACCACCAAAAGACTGTGATACTCCCAAAGGCTCGTTATGGTTGGATACACTTGCGCTTGCATGATTTCAAAACTGTGAATGAGTATAATTCCGAAATGTTCAAAATTGTCTCCAAACCGAGGTTATGTGGATATAATATTACTGAAAATGATATGTTAGAGAAAACATTCACAACTTTTCATGCATCAAATATGCTTTTGCAGCAGCAATACCGTGAAAGGGGGTTTGAAAAATATTCATAACTTATTTTATGCCTCCTTGTTGTTGAACAAAACAATGAGCTTTTGCTGAAAAACCATCAGTCCCACCCAGCTGGCTCAAAATCATTCCATAAAGCAAATGCAAACATGACTAGTGATGTTTTTCTTGCTTATTTCTTGCTTTTCGTGATTTGAAGTGGGTGTTTTGATGTTTAAATGTGGTTGACTATGTTTATTTTTATGTGTGAGCTAGCTGCAGCCACTTGTTTATTTTTTATTTCAATGTGTGAGCTCGTGGTCGCTCTTTTGGATTGCAAACATGGAAACAGTGACAGTTGTATTACATCTATCACATGTTAGAGAGATGACGCAGTTCCCAACTGCGGTCCCTATTTATATTAGATTATAGCTTAAGCCGCAGTTCCCAATTGTGGCCTACATATAATCGAGACCGTAGTTGGTAACTCCAGTCTCTGTTTAAAATGTGGCCGCAGTTGAGAACTACGGTATCTCTTTAACAAATTTTTACTTGGCTCTAAGCCTCCAAGTATTAGATCTATGTCTAAAATATTTAAGACACAATCACATTAGTCAACTTCGGCCAACGTTTGATCGGCCTAATTAATGAAGAGGCCGCAGCTAAGAACTGTGATTTATACTGATGTGACAAGATTTAGACCACCCATTTAATAAGTTTGGCTACTATCTCCGTATGAGATATAGTTTGAAACAGTAGTTTATTTTGAGAAAAAAATCACAGATTTGTGTGCATAGGTTTGTGATTTATGCAAATATGCGTGAAAGAATAATGTTACATTTCATTTGTGAACCATAGTTGGACAATGGATTTATACAATTCTATCGTTCCGTTTAGGGCTGCAAACAAACCAAGCTACTTGCGAGCTACTCGGCTCAAGCTCGGTCAAATCTTGACTCAAGACGAGCTTAACGAGCCGAGCTCGAGCTCGATAGCTTAACGAACTGAGCTCGAGCTTGAGTTTTTTGTGATTATTAGGCTAAGCTAGCGAGCTACTCGGCTCGAACTCGGTCAAAGCTCGGTCAAAGCTTGGCTCGAAACGAGCTCGAGCCGAGCGCCAGCTCGAAACTGAGCTCGATTGCTTAACGAGCCGAGCTCGAGCCTCAAGATACTCGGCTCGACTCGGCTCGTTTGCATCCCTAGTTCCGTTATAACTAGAAATAGACTTGTGTAGACCGGTTGTGCAAATTTCTCTTTTGTGCAACCTATGTTTTCATTTATTTTGTAAAAATTAATGAAAAATATTAGTTGTTATTAAATAATACTGAATAAAAATGTACATAAAGAGTAGAAGACTTTTGCTTTTTGATTAAATTCTCTATATCTCTCATTTTGAGAAAAGTGTTGATAGCTGGGCAGCAGAATAGTCTGTCTAAAATTATTTTCAAACGACTGGCACTAGTTACCTAAGACCATCTCCATCCACACTAGTTATCTCTATTTTAAAGCTAAAAAAGTTAAAAAAAATTAGAAAAAAATGCACCAAAAGTACTCGCAAAACAACTTGGCAAAATAGATATCTTAATTTTACTCGCTAGATCTGGCGAAGTTGAAAAACTGAACGGTCGCTCACCAATTTTCAGCTCTTTCCGTCACTCGCAAAAGAAAATATCAAAAAAAAAAAAAAGAAGAAGAAAGAGATCGCGAGATCACAAAACAAACAAAACAGGAAACAAAAACAAACGAGATCGTGATCTCGAGAAAAAAATTTGTTTTGGGATAGCGATCTGGCGAGATACTTGCGATCTCTAATATTTTTGTTGGGATTTTGGGTTCGCGATCTTGCAAGAAATGGGGCCTTTTTTTCTTTAAAAGTTAGGCTTGACTTTTTGTTTGTATATTTGGGCTTTAATTGTTTACTAGTTGCTTAGCATTTTATTTGGGATTTAACGGAATAGTAAATAAAAATAAAAATATTTACTGCTGGCTAAAATAAATAGCATTGTTAGAGCGGAGGTTTTTATTATGATTGTCACATCAGTATAAAAACAAAACATATTTTGTCTAATATATATATATATATATATATATATATATATATATATATATATATATATATATATATATATATATGGCAGATCAGGTGAGAACTGGTTCACACCTGATCAGGAGCAAACTCATCCGATGGCCGTTAGATCGTGTGATGATGTAACACCTGTTTTTCATTTTCTGTATTTTTGGTTGTATTTTTCTTTTTTTGGGTATTTGTTCAGCTTGTATTTCTTTTTGGACCGCGTATTGGATTTTCATTTTCAATATATTCATCTATTTGACTTTCGCCTTTATTTGATCTTCTTGATTCAATTGTCAGTTTATTGTTTCGTCTCTGTTTGATCGAGCTATTGTCTTTTATCCTCTTTATTTTTGTTTATTGTTCGTGCCTTATTTAATTTTTCATTTTTTTGTGTCATCTCATTATTGGATCATCTTAGAATTCCTTGTGGATCTTCTATATAAATCCTATTTAAAACCCCAGAAACCCTATTCTATTAAAAACCTTATTGGATCCTTTGCTATACCCATTAAGCTCAACTAAACCCTATACCCGTTTAACACTCCAAACCCACACCCTGAAACCCCATCAGCACCTAACCCTAACCCTAATATCCTACTGCATATATATTCATACCCATGCTTGTATCCCTATCACCTCTAACCTAGCCACTCATCTCCCTACTTCCGATCTCTCCCTTCCCCTGTCGCGAACTCCCTCTGCAGCGCCACCCTAGCACCCAACGGCAGGGCAGTACCCTGGCATTCCCCCTGTGCTTCCCCTCCGACGCCGCGACCCCCCTGGTCCCCGTCTCCTCCTGCCTCGCGAAGCAGCCATCGCGCCGCCCCATCTCCTCGGTGCTCCCTCCTTCCGGCCGCGATGCCACGCCAACAGCCCCGCCTGGCCCTGCCTCCTCCCGAGTGACGCCAGTAGCTGCAGCAGCGAGTGCTCCCGCCATCGCTCTTGGCCACTGTCGTCTTCTCACCGCAGCCCTGACTCTCTCCCTCTCTTCCTCGTGCTCTCTTGGTGTTTGTGTGTGTGTGCGTGTTGATTCGAGGCTTTGTTCGTGGTTCATGTTTCGTGATTCGTTCATTTGTTGAGTTCGTTGCCCAGAAATCTGTTCCCGTTATTATTGTTCTTGCTCCGTTCTCGTCGTCGGCTATAAGGCAAGTAACTTATATTTTTTTTGTTGTGTAACACAAGTACTAAATACCGCCTGTAGTGTAGCTTTTATTCCTAGAGTCAATTCTCATGAAAACCCTTGACTAGACCTTGTCTCTACTTATTGATCTATCCGTAGTTATCTCGTACACACACGACATGAATAACTTAGATCTAATAGATTCTTGATGTATACATGCATGTTGTTCGTAATTTATGATGTGTTGTATGATCTTGTGTGCATGATGTGTTAGTCGTAGTATAACTTCTTGTAAACTTGTAAAACACCCTATACCATGTTTCTTGGACATCTAGTATACTCTATTTCACACTTTGTCATGATTTGGATGAGTTTCATACGGACTAGTTGATTTTATGCATGAAGAATTTCTGCTTTTGTTGTTACCCCGTTTTTGTTCAGTATTTTAGACCATATTAAGGTCAGTATATGAAAATCATTTGTGAATATTAATTATAGAAAATTCTTGTCTACTTTCCAAATTTTTTGACAGATCTCAGTTTCGATTTGCGAGTTCCAAGTTATGACTATTTTACTACAGACGCGTTTAAAATTCCAGATCTAGTTTTATATGAATTCTGTATGGTGATCTATTTTCCTACTGATGTTAAAGATAATATTTTGATCCAATATTTTTCTAAGTACAACTAGACTTGATTGGGATTAACCCTAATTTTTTTTGGATTTAATTGATAACTTTTATAAACTATTTTATGCTTGCAAACAACTATTATACTTGCAGAATTTTCATGTTGTTCAGTAAAGAACCTTAATTTCAACCTGGTTCTATTTGCTGTTTGTAAAAACTTTGTGAATATGAATTTTAGCCTACTGTATCTATTTTATCACCCTTTTGATAGATCTAGATTTCGATTTATATTTTGTAAGATATTGCTGTTTTAGTACTGCTGTGTTTATGATTTCAAATTTACAAAACTGTTGTATCTTGCTGCTTTCTGATTTTACTTGACTATTCTATCTATGTTGGAAAATTATGAAACTTTATTTTCTGATACTAAACATACAAGGAAATACCCCAGATTTTTCGTGGATTTAATCAGTAAGTTTTTATGCTATTTTCTATTTATAAATGCAAGTTTCTGATTTCTGGCTGGATACAATTATGTTTTGAGACTTGTTTTTGTGAATTACCATATGAATTATATATATTTTCTGGATTCGGACGGGAGTCTATTTTCTAGATCTTCTGACAGATCCAGATTTGCATGTACGTGGCAACGGAAATCCCAGATTTGGTGCAGTACTGTCTTGTTGTCCAGAACTAGAATTTTCGTTGTCTTAGTCTATTTTTAGTCTTCCATCACCCGTTTGTGCCTTTGTTCAACTTGTACTTGTCCCTTGTTTTCTCTCCATGTTTCTTGAATTTTTTGTGAACATCCATGCTTGCTTGAATAGTAATAATAAGAAACTAAGCCGGGGTTTAAAGGGAAAGATCTAATAGTAGAAAATACAGAAACGTGTACTCGGAAGGGGATCTATAGATCCTACGTGATTGCTTGATACTTAATACCTGATACTTGATACTTGATACTTGATACTTGATACTTGATACTTGAGGCTTAATACTTGATACTTGAGGCTTGATACTTGAGGCTTGATACTTGATACTTGATTACTTGATACTTATTCCTGAGTACACTACCCTCTATGATCCACTATAAATTCTAAAACGAAATTGTTTGAATGTAAAAACCATGTGGTAAAAACCTGGGACGCATGAAGTGCTACCTAGATAGGACTAGATACAAGACTTGAACATGATCACTTGACACTTGACACTTGCTACTTGTTACTTGTACATGATACTTGATTCTTGACATTTGGTACCTGTTACTCATTTACATGATACTTGTTTACTTGTCACTTTTTACATGCCACTTGCACTTGTTCATCTTGCCATGCTAGTTGTTTCTGTCTCTTAATGTAGAGTTAGTTGCTCTATTTTGTTGTTACATCCTTTCCATGCTATACTTGTTTCTGATGTTACTCTAATCTTGTTTATCTTTCCTTGTACTTGTCGTCTGCACTACAAGCGGCCCATAACTTGCATTGACGGGAGTTTTGTTTCTCTTTCCTTTTTCCTGTAATTAATTAAATTGCATATTATGGTGATCAGCTGCCCAATGGAGTAGGTGATATAAGATTCTAGTTGGCTGGAATTCTTGCTACATTTATTTATCTCTTATTGCTTATCTTGAATAATTGTATTTGGTTACATGGATTATTTGTATTGGGCTTTGTGTCCCAGACTTGTGTTTTCTGCCAGACATTATTATTTGAAATTCACCATTCTTGCTTCTTATTTCAAGTAATCTTGTTGACTATATTGATTCAGTTATGCATGCGTGGTTGACTATTTCTCTTGTATATATCTTTATTATACTTGTGCTTGTTGTAAAGATCCTGACAGCTTATGGATAATGAAAATCATTCGCTGGACTTAGTCACGTATCCGTATTCTGTATTCTCTTTTTGGGAAGCGGGGCGTGACAGATGAAGATCTAACGGCTTGCGGTTATGTTCAGTTGTTGAGAGTGTTTTAGTAATTTCCTCTCTATCTCTCGCTCTCTCAGTCCATTCTCTGTATCTCTCAATCATCTCTTTTTCTCTCATTCCAGTCCCCCGATCCTGCTTCGCTCCAAATCTCGCTCGAAACCCTAGCTCCTCAGCTCCACCTCTCTGCCTCTTCGCCTCTCCGCCTCAGCTCTACCACGATGCCAATCTCTCATTCTCCCCCATCCTTCGAAACCCTAGCCCTCCACTTTCCATCTCCACCTAGCGCCGCCTGATCTCCATCTCACCATCGCCACCACCAATCGACTCCACCTCAACCCCCCCACCCCCCACGACCTCCGCAGCCTTACTCCAAAACTCCACCTTCGAAACCCTAACCTCCACTCTTCAAAGCTCCACCTTCCAAAACCCCCACCGATCTCCATCTCCATCTCTAACTTGGACTGAGGTAAAATTTCAATGTTAAGTTTTTTTAAAAATTGTTTATATACATCCAAAATCAGTAAAGTTTAGATCTTTAAATTGTTTAAATTGTTTATATATACTAGGTATGCCCGTGAACACGTGCCTACGGCAGGCACGTCATCGCAGGCAGTTAATATTAATCCTCCACTAAAATTTTCATATTAGCCAAGATACAAAAAAAAACCAAGATTTCATTTAAAAACGTAATAGATTTTAAAGAATTATAGTAAAAATTTCGACAAAATCTTCCCATAAATATTAGCCCTTTTACAGCAATTTCTTACAGAATTCTACTCACAATGATAAAATTAACATCACAGTTAGTCAATTTGAATCCTCCTCAGGCCAATCCAAGCAAAATCACACATGCATCATATATATAGGGCTCTTGGGGGGGGGGGATGTTCATACGACTCAAGATACAAAATAATAACCAATATTTCGTTTAAAAACATAATATAATTTTAGAAATTTTAGTAAAAATTTCAACAGAGTCTCCCCTAAAATATTAGCCCTTTTACAGCAATTCCTTACGGAATTCTGCAAACAATTAAAAATATAACATCACAGGCAGTCAATATCAATCATCCCCAGGCCAAACCAAGCAACATCACACAGGCATCGTATATAAAGGGCTCTGGGGGAAAAAATCATAATATGATGCAAGATACAAAATAAAATCCAAAATTTTGTTTGAAAACGTAATGATTTTTTAGAAAAACCTTTGAAAAACCTTTGAAAAATCAAACACAGAACCCAATACTCCACAACTTTGCGGGTACAAGTATTAACATAACTATATTATATCATCATCATATACAGATACTTACACTTATTACATCCTCCACCAAAATATATACACCAACCAACCAAAATAGACACCACCAAAATAGACAGTAACATAAAGAGAAAAAGAAAGCATTAGAAACATTCTGAGAATATGAAGATTGCAGATGGACAGACGACTAAACACGCCATAATGAAGAGACCTGAAAAATCACGATCAAGAATGAAAAAATCATTTTAATGGAAATGAAACAAATGAGAATTTAAAAAACCAACACTAATAGTTTGTAGGAACATTTATTTTCAAACCAATACCCTTCAAAATGACTGATGTACAAAAGAAATTTCCTTCAAGCTCGACGGTTTGAACAAAAAATGCTCTTCATCACCCCAACATATCTGCATAATAAAGCTTACTATTAGCTTACTATTACCATGTATGTTTGTTTTTTATATTTTTTTCTACACCTACTCAATTAAATTCGGAAAATAATGATGATTTATTTGTTGAGTTTAAATGTGTTTCTCTCGCTTTCTTAATCTTGTATGTTTATAAATATCCATGCATTTGAAGCCTACATCTATTGCATCCACAATTGCATTTCTAAGTTTTTTTAATGCTTGTCAGTTGGTTCATGTTTATATTTGTTATGTTTAATATTTTTTTGTTGCATGAAATATACCGATTTGTCCACTTGCTAACCATGTTTTTTTCTAGGGAAACACTACTAACTGTTGCAATTTGAAAGTTTAAAGAAATGAAAATCTGTTGGAGCCCATTGTTTTGGATGCATCTCTAATTCTTTAACATGGTTATGTTAATTTTGCAATTTGCAGGTAATGCTGGGGTGATTGTGAATCCAAAGGGAGAAATGAAAGGTAAGGCAATACACTTATTCTGTTTTAAGTGCATTATTGCAGAAACTTGCTTGTTAATACTGTGTCACAGCGTTCATCCTGTCAGTTGACAAAAAAATTAACTTTATTTATTAAGATAGGCATAGTCTCTTGATTTGAGAAATTGAATGCATTTATTAAGATAGGCATAGTGTCTTGCTTGGTACATGTTACTCACCTAACCTTTTTTTTTATTAAGATACAGAATTACGAATTTAAGATCGTTAAAGCTATGCCGTTTTCTTTGTTAGAAGTGAATATATACAGACCGTAGCTTGCATCATTTGATCTTTTCCCAGAAAAATAAAAAGAAAAACCACCAGTTTTCTTTCATGTTCTTGTCCGGCTTTGAAATTGAGTTTTTCCCCATTTATATATCAATCTTTTTTTCCACCCTCCTAAAGGATTAACTAAATATTTTGTAAATATTTCCAAATGCATTCTTAATTTTTTTAGCTTATTCTGTTGAAATTGACCTCAGAATGATTATTAATTGGTTACTTGCTTTTTCTTTGATTAGTTTCAGATCCATAAATTTAATGAGTTCTATTGGCTGTGGTTGTAGGATCTGCTATTACTGGGCCCATTGGAAAAAAATGTGTTCACCTGTGGGCTGTGGCCAAGGATTTCTAGTGCTGCCAATGCCGTTGTGATCTTAATTTTGTGATCTCTAGACTTTTGTAGTTTGTGTTAGGCTTGATTTTTTCTTAATAGATATAGTTATCTGGGTTGGAGTTTAAATTTCAGTGTTTATTGATAATGATAATATGCTATCTTTATAATCGGAAGTGCGGTTTTCTGATACTAAATTTCAAATTGAACATGTGACACTAGAGCCAAATGTGTGGTACTCTGCAAGAAATTCATTGAGACTACTTCAGATGAATCCCAAGTTTTGGAAAGTTTCATGAATGCATCCTGTGAAATTCTTGTTTTGATTGTAAATCTTGTTGCTTCCAAATTTGATTGTTTGAGTCTTAAGCAAAATTAGTTTGGCTGGTTTGGAAGGGACTACTGAATATATTTTCAGCGACAAAAGTGTTAATAACCTTCATTTGCCGGTAGATGATCAAGTTATAAGCTAAACCAATCAATTATTCATGTTAAAATTCCAGCATCACTTAAATTCCACTGTATTCTTTTGGATTCCCATACAAATTAAAATCAATTTCAATGATTCAGCTAAAATGAGAAGACTTTGATACATAGTAAAATAGAGACATCGCTGCAGGTAGCTTTGCATAAGCTATTACAATTACAAATAGAGACATGGTCGTAGTGTCATTTACTGATACCATCTAAATGGAATGTAAGCAAACTGGCCTTAGAGGTTCATCATCACCATTCAGATAGGATGTCGTAAAGGAGCTAGCTATATTCCCATCTCAGAATCCTAGCAGGCAGACGCACACGACCAATATTTTCTTTGATTACACCCTTTGCATATAGTCACTTGATACATACTCGGAATTGTCATATACATAGCACATTTGTATTTGATAAAGAGATAACACCCCTGCACCTACTCCCTTTGTAAATAGCCTAATAGATATATCTCAAGATTATACACAAACCTAAAAAAAAATTCAAAGGGTTCCCTTATTTGTTTAAATACAAAAACACAACTACATGAATATTTCCTTTTCATATAAAAAGTCACACTTACACAGCATTCATACATAGGAGGACATCCATATTAGATTATCGCACATAACACATGCATACAGAAAGCACACATACAGAAAGCAACCTGAGAATCACTTGATGCTACAGTAACGAATTTCAACCGTGTAAAAGGTACTATCCTCATTTCAACCATATTGAATTTTCTTCTATCTAATCCTAAAGTTTTGTTTTGATAAAAACTGTTTTACGTGGAGCATCAAACAAATGTAAATCTAATATTAAATGAGATCAAATAACATTTTTCTTCTAACTGGTACAACTTCAAGTAAAAAGGAAACCTTTCTCTCCAGGCCATTTGAGTTAAGTTATTGAAACCTGATGCCGCCAAACAGTTGTTTAATTTGAGTTTTTTTCCTTTCTATTTAACATTATTTTACTTAAAGAGCGTTTAGAAAGCTAATAGAACAACTAACCAAACATGTCCAACAAACAAAAAGAAGAAAATAAGGTGTGCATATGAAAAGAATGAACACAAAACATAAAAAGTTAAATAATAAGAAAAACTATTTAAGAACTTACCTGGCCAAACGTGTACCCCAAGTTTAAGGTAGCTCTCACTCCACCTTCCTTCTCATCTGTTAGAAGAATTGGACCTGAGTGTACCAAGTGAACTTTCTGGAATTGATCTGCAACAGGAAGAAAGTGAGAAGTAGCTCGAGGCGTGGGTTGCACTTTCTTTAAGAAACTATTTGGCCGATTCTGGAGATGAATCGTTGATCACCAAACACTTCTCCCGGGATACAACGAGCTTTTGATTTACAGTGCTGCCAAGACTCCAATCGCAGCACGTACCAACTTGCACCAGCAATCAGCAAACAAAAACCGCAGAAAAAAGATTTTGAGAAAGAATTGAATGATAGAATTTTTCTTTTCTGTTTCTGTATTTCTATATATTTTTTCTTCCCAAAGATGATCTATACTTATAGCTTGTAACCAGAAGCTATTAAATTGTATGCATTAATCGAAAAAACGGCTATATAATGAATATCATTTAATTTGTGAAACTGCTATAACATAAAGTCTATTTAAGTTTGAAACATTTATATTTCTTTAATAAAAAAAACGTTCTTGAATTCTGACACTTCAAAAAAAAGAGTTCTGTTTTTTTCTTTCAATTAGACCCCTAAGGCCCTAAGGCCCGGCCCGGTCATAGATATATATATATATATATATATATATATATATATATATATATATATATATATATATATATCATGTAGAATGTAGGAATCGAACCCCCAACCTCTTGTGAACTCAAAACTTTAACCGTTGGGCCATGAGACAGTATTGTCAACAAGATGAGTGTTTTGAATGTATACTCAATTCCAACATCATCTAAAGAAACAACCTCTGCTTTGTTTTCACATGATCTTTTGATAGCATAAACCAAGGCGTTCGGATCCCTACATAAATATTCCAAGAAAGTCTTAAATGGTACAAAGAATCAGATACATAAACTCAAATAAGTAAAGTAACAAATATTGGTCTTATCTATACCATCTGTATGGTAGAAAACATTAACTAATAGAGGCATTATGTGACTATCCTGATTATGAAGTAAAGGTGATTCACCACCTTATGTGTCATATTGTCAAGTTTTTCTCTATTATTATATCTTTAATTGGTAGTCATGTGGACATAGTTTTGTGGCACTCATCAATTCAGTGATCTATCTATCCATAGATTAGATCACAACCATCTAACTTTTGTTAAATGCATAAACATATGTATGTGAGAACTAATACCCAGTTTACTTGTACACACATGCAAACTACATGATGACCTTGAGGCCAATATTTGGTCAATTAGTTAATTGAAAACATAAAAGTTCAATGTCCTATTCCTCAGAGCATTAAACTTTTAAGTTATTGAACAACAATGAGATCAAATAACACATAATTTACAATGAGATCAAATAACATTTTTCAGTCTAAACAATGTTATTACAATGAGATCAAATAACATCAAATAACATTTTTCCACTAATTGACCAAATAACATTGTAAACAATGACTAAATTTAATATACTGTAAACAATGAGATCAAATAATTGACCAAATAAAACTATATACTGTAAACTGTATACTAAAAAAGAACCATACTTCCATACTTCACCATAGAAATAATTAACCATACATAATCAATACAACCATACTTAGGATCCGAGAATAATAACATAATTAAGCTCCGACAACAATAACAACAATAACAATAACCATACACTATTATCTATAGACATAATTAATAATGAAAAACAACCATACTTCACCATACAAAAATCATCTCATTTTTTTTTCTCCTAGTATTGGAACACATGGTGTTCCAGTGCAGTTAATCACCAATCAATTACTACATTTTTATTGTCATTTTGATAGAATAGATAGAGCAATTAAAATAAAATATTTTGATAGAATAGATAATGCAATAGTTTCGAAGTTGTACAAAACAGCTAGCAAAATAGAACACTGCAACTAAACTATCCCGAAACTGCAACTAAACTAAACTGCAAAATATTTTTCCACAATGTTCTTCGAATTTCTAGCAAACTATCTAAGCTAATCACCAATCTAAACTATCTATTCCACAACTAAACTAAACTGTAAAACTAAACTGTAAACTAAACTAATCACCAATCTATCTATTCTACAATGAGATCAAATAACATGTTTCCACTATTATAAAAAACTGTAAATTATATACTAAATTCAAGAGCCTTACTTGAGTAGGAGTAGGAGAGGCAGCAGTTATTACTTGCACTTATTACGAAACATCTAAACTTTGCAACTGCAACTGCAACTACAATTGCAATGCAAATAGCCAAATACACACTACCAAACATCCCCAAAGTTGCCACTGCTACTGCATTCATATCACACACCTCCCAATTGTAGACACTACCAAATTACAAACTTCCCAACATTCATGGCCAAATCAATCTCCAAACAAACAGTATAGCTACATAACAAAAAAAGGGAATTGTCTTACATCGCAAATCCTCGCGAATCTTGAAGGGCTCCAACACCTAACTCAAAACCAAATACAGCAATCTAGTTAGTAAGTTCATATTCATCAAATTTAGGGCATAAACATGGCTCATATTTCGGAAAATAACCTAAATTCATTACAATTCTCACCAGTTCTTTGAGTTAGCATGCTTCGCAATTCACAGATCTGATCTGATATGAGGATGGTGACGTTCGCCAGGAGATCAAACAGCCAAAATTTGAAGTTCAATCTCCTCTTGATCAAACAGCAATTGGCAGAGGCGGGAGGGTGGCTGCGCGAGGCTCGACGGCGGCAGGTGTCGAGGGGGCTCGACTGGCGAGCGGTCGACGGCGACTGGAGGTGCGGGAGGCATCGAGGAGGAGCTTGACGGCGACTCAGGGTGCTGTGGAGCTTCGGAGCTCGACAATAGTGAGGGCTCGACTGGATGGTGGTGGTGATGTACAGGGCGGAGGTTGACGACAGATTGGATTTTGATTTGGGGGTAAAATTAGGATTTCTAATATGATTGAGTGGAAGGGATAGAGGAGGGGGGAATTATCGGAAGAGATAGAGAGGGGGGGGGATTTCGGCAGAGAGAGAGAGGGGGGAGGACGGAGAAGTTATCGGAAGAGAGAGAGGAAGGGGGGGGGGGGATTTCGGCAGGGAGAGGGGGGGGATTTGAATTTGAGTATTGGGTTTTGAAATTTTGGGCGGAAAAATATGTTTTCTGAGAATCAATCTGAGCTATTGGTTTTAGGGGAGATTGAAGGAGAGCCGCTTGATAGCTTTCTTTGTAATTTATTATTATGTTGAACTACTGCATGTTTATTCTAGTATCTATTTATGTGATTATATTTTTTTGCGTGGTTGTGATTATTCTTTCATGCTGTTGAGTTAAGATTGGTACAGCTTATGGATGATGTTAATATCATTCGCTGGGCCTTCGTCACGGACTCGTATTCCCGTATTTTGGGAAGCAGGGCGTGACACAAATGCTTCAACTCTACCAATAGTAGTGCCAGTAGTCTTGAAAAGATATTTAGCCCCATCAAGGTTGTAAATATATGGATTTCTCCTTAGTCTAGTCAAAGATGTCTCTACACCCTGAAGATACCTGGAACAAAAATTTAAACACTCCTCTGAGAGATACCCTTCATCTATTGAGCCTTCAGGATATGATCTATTTTTAACATAACCTTAAGTCGGTATAGGTACCTAAACATGTAAAATTAATAAATTAGAACGGTGTATGGGAATAAAAGAAACAAGCTATTGAAGGCTTCAGTTTTGGATGAGGCATGAATAATTACCTCTCAATGGGATACATCCATCGATAATGTACAGGACCCCCGATTCTGGCTTTACCGGCAAGGTGGATTATCAAGTGAATCATTATAGTGAAGAACAATGGAGTGTTAATGATGCACACTGCTCCAATTGGTCAATATCTTCAACACGGAACACTCTTGAGCAAATTTTACAAAGATCTTTCAGGACAGTAGTGATTTGATCACACATTGAAGACCTTAGTACCACAGGAAGGAGATCCTGCATCAAGATGTGGTAGTCGTATGACTTTAGACCCTGAAGCCTCTTCTCCTTAAATTTGACACACCTTGCTATGTTAGAAGAATAGTCATCTGGAACTTTAAGTTCCAGTATAACTTTGCAAAACAATTCCAACTTTGATTTTGACATTGAATAGATTGCATGAGGTAGGCGTACTCTCCCGTTCGGTAATTCATCTAGGTGCAACTCATGTCGAATGCCTATTGACTTCAAATCAAGGTGGCTCTTGAGATTGTCTTTTGTCTTTCGATCATATCCCATAACTGTTCCTATACAATTTTTACCAATATTTTTTCATATATGCATCACATCTAAATTATGTCGCAATAAGTTGAATTCCCAATATAACAACATGAAGAAAATATTCTTCTGCTTCCATGTGCCTAAATTCGTCATGTTGTGATACTCATCTGCGTCACATAGATCGGTGTCCTCATGTTGCTCATCCCTTGCCCTTTTCTTGCACTTTTTGCTGACTTGTGGTTCTTTTCCATATTTGAACTGATGACCATCTATCTGCCTCAACACATCTGACCTAGATGAAGCTCTAGGAGCATGTCCCCACTCATCTGTACCATCGAATGTCGCTGTTTCTGGCCAAAATATATGTGTGTCATGCAACCATCTCCTATAACCCATATAGAAGAACTTTCTGCCATTGTACAACCGCCTTGAATGGGTTTGGTCAGCACAACAAGGACATGCATAACGTCCTTTAGTACTATATCCAAATAAATTTGCATATGCGGAAAAATCATTGATTGTCCAAGTCAATGCGACCCGAAGACAAAAGGTTTCTTTAGCCATTGCATCATAGGTTGGAACACTCTCCCACAATTTCTGAAGTTCATCTATTAACGGCTGTAGGTACACATCTATATCATCTTCGGGGCCTTTCGGTCCAGGAACCATCATGGAAAAAATAAATGAGGATTGCTTCATGCATTTCCAATGAGGCAAATTGTATGAGATTAACACAATAGGTCATATGCTGTATGTACTACTCATTTGCCTAAAAGGGTTGAAACCATCACTAGCTAATCCAAATCTCACACTGCGAGGATCTTCCGCAAAATCGGAATATCTTTCATCAATTTTTTTTCAAGATTGAGAATCAGCAGGATGTCTAAGAATCCCATTATTATTACGACCTTCAGCATGTTATCTCATATCAGAAGAAGTTTTCGAAGACATAAATAGTCTTTGTAGCCTAGGAATCAGAGGAAAGTAACGCAATAGTTTGGCAGGCTTCTTTCTCCTACTTCCCTTAACAGGAGCAATTTTTTGATCGTCTTGATTTGGTGTTTCTGTCCATTTGGAAGAACCACAAACTTCGCAATTCTCGAGACTCTCCTTACCTCTCCTGAAAGCATACAATCATTTGGACATGCTTCTATCTTCTCATATCCTAGATCAAAAGACTTTAGGAATTTTTTGATTTTATGGGAGGAGTTTGGAATACAAATTTTTGGAAATACTTCATTCAACAGTTCAGGTAGCATAATAAAGAACTTGGCAGACCACCCACTTAAACATTTGATCTGAAATAGTTTGACAATGAATGAGAACTTAGAGAATTTGGTGTAATCACGATATGAAGGAGTACTAGCATCTTCCAGCAACTTAGTGAAAGATTCCTGCTGTTTATTCATTTTAGGGCCGGGGCCGGGCATTTCATCCTCTACCCCACCACCAATGTGTGATGTTTCTGTTGACTCATTATGAACTTGGGTTGTTGGATTGTTGGTGTGGAATGAAACATTATGAATCCCAAAGGCATCCTGCACCAAAGCATGCATCTCATCGGGAACACTCAAGTCATCGTTCACTAAGGGCTTATCTTCATTTTCTAATACAACCGGACAAACAAGAGCTGACGTATGACCCTCTCCATGACAAAACCACCGTGTGTACCCTTGAAGAAAACCATTGACAACCAAATGTGTCTGTACTACGTTACATGTTCTTAAATTACAATGTATACACCGGAGGTATGGATCAAGAATTAAGTTGGGATCACGGGAATTTCGTTTGGTGAAGATAATAAAATCCTTAACACCATCCCGGCATGCACTTCTTGGACAATAGTGGTTTACTAATCCAACTTCTATCCATTATGACAATAACACCCAATCTGAAATATAAATTTGGTATATTAAATAGTATTAGATTGAAAAGACATTTTTCTACTTAATTTCACCCTTTTTAAAACATTCCCTAGTTGATTTTCATGTATATTACACATGTCAACCAATATGATAAATTTCATGTGTATTACAAGCCTATCAACAAAATTAACTCTAAAACAACTAAATCTCAAAAAAAAAAAACTCTATTCATAAAACCCTAAAATCTGGTTTTAATTAATATATGCAACTCCAATTAAACATAACACCTCAAGACCATTCAACACTTTAGAACATTAAACATTTTAACATATCACCTAAAAAAATGTGACTATATTCATGGAACTCTAAAATCTATAATTAAGGTTCTAAAACAAATAAACTGTAAAACAATTAACTTTAAAATAAATAAATCTCAACAAAATTTGTATAAAAAAATAATTAAATCTTAATACAATTTACTTTATTCACACGACCCTAAACCACCTTTGTGGGAATTATGCCAAGCACCTTTGTGGCAATTGATCAAACACATTGTGTTCGAGTCTAATATCGAAATAAATATAGTCTCCCTTGTATTTGTTTTTCCGTTCAAGGAGATGATGATGGTGAAGGATATTTGCTGTTGAGAGGAATATGGCGAATAACGAGGGTGCCGTGTGGTCAATATGATAACATGAAGAACAAGATGACGCTTTATTTATTTGGTTCATGACTAATTAGTAAAAAAAATACTTAGCATAATAATAACATTTATATTTGGCACATGATAAACCATTCAAAGCAACAAGAAGAATAAAGTATTATACCCCTCAATGCCAAAGTTGTTGATGGTGGGGGGACGGGGGAGGACTCAGGGGGCCGACGGTGGGGGCTACGGAGACGGCGACGGCGGGGGCTACAGAGACGGCGACATTGGGAAGAGCAAGGATTGGGAGTTTTGGGGGGGGGGAGAGAGAGTGACCAAGACAAAGAGGCGGGGACGGCGACGGGAGCCACTCCGACGGTGGAGGAGATGTCGGGAACGACGATGAAGGGAAGGAGGCAGAAATGACGGTCGATTTTAGCACACGCTCTAAATTGGGGTTTTGGAAAATTTAGAGAGAGAGACATCGGAATGTTAGGATTCAGGAGGTTTGGGGATTTTATCTCATTCCCTACCCCGGCATTTTTTAATAAAAACGCCGCTGTAGGGTACAAGAATTTTGTGTATATTAAGGCATTTCCTACCCCGACGTTTCAAAACGCCGCTGTAGGATGATCTACAGAAGCATTTGTTGTAAAACGCCGGCGTATATCGATACAAATTTTAATATCATTCCTGGTCCTACCCTACCCCGGCACGACTAGGAGAACGTCGGGGTATATATGCCGCTGTAGCATATAAATGTTGTAGTGAACCCTAATTGTAGTCTTAATACATAAGCCGTCCGATATATCATGCAGAAAAAGCCACACAACATGAACCATATGATCAAACCTGGAGTTGAAGATTGGACCAAAAATATCAACAAGATAAAAGCCCAAATAGTGCCTGCGCGCCGCTGTCGGTCGACTGCCAAAAGATGCAGTCTGCTGTCCTTTAGGTCTTCCAAACCCGAGGCTATGACAATCGACTGTACAATGCTATCTGCTTGTTGCTCTGTTCTATGCTTCCCTCCACTCGATGCTTTGACCTCCGTGCTTTGTCGCCTCTTCTACTAATCGAACGTGTATGTAAGACATACAATCCTAACATTAACTGCAAAGAAAATAAGTGAAATTGCATTTTGTAGTTTTGTAATGTCGAATCCAACATAATTTCATTTTAATTCATCACTTTTTTTTTATTAAAAGTAAATTATTATACTGACTTGTGGTGCGTTAGAGCTATAGATTTTGAATGATGTATGGTAAGGTTCATTTTGATTAAGTATATTAGAAGTAATGCTCATTTTATTTCCTTTTCCTGATTCTCAGGCTATTTTTTGCACGGTTAGTCGTTTTATTATTTTCTTAAATTCTCTTTGATTCATTCACTTATTTTCCTTGTGATTCCAAGAACCACAACATCAGTCTGTTGCACTTACGAACAGATTCTATTTGCATATTGGACAAGCCATCCATGTCACAAATACATAAACATTCATTAATTTGCTAGTCTGATTGCACACAAAAGAATAATTGTTTACTTATTATCTAGCATTCATTCTTGTATTGTATTGCGAATCTAATTGTTTTCAATGTTTCAGGACATTGAACAGCTTTACCAAAATTTTGATTGCATGAGGAAATGGATGAATCGGATGCGGACAAATAGTTTGATTATCATGTGGTTGGTTGTATGCCAAGCTCTTGTTGTTTAAAATTTGTAGTTTGAGGGTGGAAACTTTGTAACCTTGTATCTGGTTTCCCTCTATTCATCCCTGCTGCTACATGTTGTTCAAATTTATGACCTATATCGGTGTGCTCGTGAACTTGGCCTTTTTTTAAATGAAAAAAAAGACGATTTTATACTTAATTTTGCATGTTAACTTTACCTTGGTGATGATTTTGCCCGTGTTGAATGTACAAGTTGGTTACACGGACAACGACAATAGAACTGGTTTCACGCCTGTCCTCTCAAGCCATATTAGTAAAGATTTGAATGCCTCGACAAAGTTTAGAAATTGCCCCCTTGGCTATGCTCAGGGCCGGCCCTAAGGTAGAGTTCAGGGAGACGTCGGGGGTAGGCGCAGAGGCTTCGAGGGGAGAGAGATGCATGAAAGAAGGTGAAGAATGGGTTCGGAAATGAAGGAGCTAGGGTTTCGCGATTTTGAGGTTGAATGAGTTCGGGAATGAAGGAGAGAAGAAAGAAGTGGAGAGATGAAATGTGAAATCACCAAATCACCCTTCACTATTTTGACTCGATCTTGACTTTTGGATCTTCATCGAATGGCTGAGATGTCCAGCTCACGATAAGAATCTCAGCTCACCAGCTCATAATAGACTTTCTCTCTCTCTTTCTATATATACTAGTAAATTACACGTGCGATGCACGTTTTAATAATTTCAAAAAATTAAAATAAAAACTCTGATGTAGGGAGGATTTGAACCAGAAACCTCTTTTATATTAGTTATGTACGTGCGTTGCACATGTTGGTAGAATGACAAAATGACAAATGACACTAAGGCCTGCTCCCATTATAATATTAGATATATATATATATATATATATATATATATATATATATATATATATATATATATATATATATATATATATATATATATATATACACACACATAATGCTTGAAGTCAAATTACAAATTGTTTAATTTTTTAGGGACCTCCAAATTTTATTTTTTGGGCCTTTATTTTTTTAAAAAAATTACTTGGGCCGGCCATTAATTCATTCATTTAATTGGACTTTTTTGGGCTTTTGATTGATTTATTAATTGATTTATATATCTCCAAATATCTAATCTATTTCTCCCCACTCAAACACACACACCAGAATACCCGAACACCTGACCCAACACCCATACCTGTGTAACACCCCGTAAAATTGAGTTATGATAATTTTTCTCCCGCATGTTATGCACGAGTATTTTGTTCAATTGCATATAATATTTTATGTAATACCTTGAATAGTTTTATATGCTAGTTTGTAAAATATAAATATTTGGGACCCATATGAATATTTAATATTCTATTTTTGAATAAGGACTTAAGAGTAATTGTGTTAGGGGCTTCTAGGAAATGATTATCACAAAAAGGGCCTTAATGATATTATCAATTTTCTTATATTATGCATGATTCTTGCTGGTTAGTGGCATAGGGGAGGTTTAGGGAGGTGTAGTGATTAATTAGAATATAGAGTTAGGGGAGGTGAATTAATGGGTTGGATTATATAATGCATATTTAAGCATATAACTACCCATATAAGCCTAGATGAGAAACAAACTCTTTGGAGTTGAAATTTTCATAAGGTAATTGTGGTAGGGTAAAAATGGCCTGAGGCCCAACCAGGGCCCAATACAATTCTCACTCGAAAAGGTAAAAATAGCTATCTAGCTCGGCCCCGAACCACTTCAGGGTCGGCGCCGAACCTCATGTTTGCCCTCACAGTACTGGCCTCCTCGTGCCGACGAGCCTCGGTAGTCCTCGGAGTCCGACCCGTGACAGTGCCACAAGCCGTCCCCCCTCTCTGGCGAAGCAGAAGGATGACCTGGCGCAGCCTAGGCCCTCCGATTCTCCCAGAAGCACAGAAGACCCACGATCAGCCATGTCAGCTCCAAATACCACCCAGGGTTTTGCCACGTCAGCCCTATAACGCTCCTGGTATGGCCACGTCTGCCCTAAACCCCCTGGGCCCTCTGCCACGTCAGGCCCATGGGCTTTCAGGTCCAGACCCGGCCCCCAAGCGGATCCAAACCCGGTTGGAATTCTCTATAAATACTAGACCCTCACCCACCTTTTCAGGTAATCAATCTTTCGCCACTTAAATATACCTAGTTATTGCTACTCTCTCACAGAGACTGACTAGATCGTCGGAGGGTCCGCCACCGGGATAAACCCCGGTGTTTCAGGACCGTCTGCAGGTACACAAGACCTCGGATCCGACCCCTCAGATCCGAGCCCAGACTTCAACATCATTCCGAGCTCATCGTAGGTTCCAGAAGGTCAACCGAAGATCGGCAGACGAGCAGCATTCTCCTTCAAATACAAATCGAGTCCGAACTCACACCTGGTGCATCCACACGTCTCCCAGAAATAAACCGCATCAGGTTGGCGCCGTCTGTGGGAAAACGCTTCAGAAGCCGATCCGAGCCAGACCCTCGAGGGGCCTCGACAACCGAATCCTCATGGCCTCCAAAGGCAAGGGGGCTGCTTCCTCCGTCAACCGACGGGACTCGCCCCCACCAAATGCTAACGCCGGGCCACGCACTTCAAAACATAGGGCTCCCCCTCAAGAGTCCCAAAGGAGCGTCACCCAGCCAGTCCAGCCCGACCTCCGGGGGATAATCCTCAACCGCAAGATTACCCGCAACAGGGGAAGGGCCGCTTCCAACCCGGCCCCGAACCGTCCAAGACCGCCCCCCGAGGGACGAAGACCCGCGCTCAGCCGAGTCGGAAGACAACCCTCGGACCGACCAAGCCGGGTCGAAGGAGCCCCCGTCACTCACAAGGAGTTCCAAGACTTCCGAAGAGAAATTCTGGGAGCTCTCCGACGGGCCCCCTAGAGAAGAAACCCTCCATTCCCAAACAGGGTCGGACGCCGAAGCCAGCGCGTCCCGCCCATCATCAATCCAGCAAGAGGACGACGGCGTACTCCTAAGGCGCCTACAAGAAATGGAGGATCGCCTCGATCACATAGGGGACGGCAGGCCAACGAGCGGCTCAGGGGTACAGACCTGTCCGTCCTCCCTTCTCCGCCCCCATCCTCCAAGCAGAAATACCCAGGAATTTCCGACCCCCTCAATTCGAGACTTACGACGGCGAGGGAGATCCTGCTGATCACATGGAGGGTTTCAAAACCCTCATGATGATTCACAGCGCCTCGGATCCCCTGCTATGCCGAGCCTTCCCTGCTACTCTTCGGGGTCCAGCTCGTGAGTGGTTCTCGAAGCTCGCCCCCGGCTCCGTTTACTCCTTCGACCAACTCGAGGGCAATTTTCTCGCCCACTTTGTCACTAGCCGGAAGGCCGAAAGGACCAGCGCCTCATTACTAGGGCTCAGACAGATAGAGGGGGAATCACTCAGGGTGTTCGTTCGGAGATTTACCGCTGAGGCGAGGTCGGTCTCCTCCCTCGACCCTGGCGTCGCTTCAGCGGCATTCCGACACAACGTCCGTCATGGACAGCTGAAGGCTTCTCTGGCGAAGAGACCCCCCGTTGACTTTCCCGACCTCCTCAATAGGGTTGAGAAATACATTAGGGCAGAAGAAGCCCTTAACCCCGAAGATGCCAGGGACGCCACCGGGAAGGGAAAGCGGAAGACCGAAGAAGTCGAGCCATCAAAGAAAGCTCCAAGGGACCCGGGGGCCGTGAAGAAGGTCCCGCCGGTCCCCCGCTTCGAGAGGTACACTCCCTTGACACATAACGTATCCGCCATCCTCTTGGAAATCGAAGACAAGGGCATTGTCTGACTACCTCCCCGATCCAATAACAACAAGAATCGAGATCAGCGCTTCTACTGCCGCTTCCACAGAGAGCATGGGCACGAAGCCGACCAGTGCCGAGCCCTGAAAGACGAAATCGAGGAACTCATTTCAAGGGGGTACCTCCGAGAGTTTACCCGAGAAGGCCCACTGGACCGGCGAGACGCTAGGAACCGGAGGCCCTCGCCTCCGAACCCTCCTCCAAACCACGCCCAGGGTCGGGACCCCGATTCCGAGGGAGCCACAGATATACCTTTCATCTTACTCTGTGTCCACGGAGGGCCGATGGGAGGTGAATCGAATACTTCCCGAAAAGCCTTCATCCGAGAGGTGAACGCTGTTCGAGACAACCCCTCGCCCAAACTGCAGTCGAGGCCGGTCTCCTTCTCAGGGGAGGACCTCGAAGGTGTCCGCTTGCCCCACTGCGATGCCCTCGTCATCAGTCTCCACATGGCTAATTGTGAAGTTCGCAGAATCCTCGTCGACAACGGCAGCTCGGTGAATATTCTTTTCCTCGAAGCCTTCGAGAATCTCAAGTTACCCAGAGGCAAACTCAAGCCGGCCGGGTACACCTTGCACGGGTTCTCCGGCGTCCCTGTCGTGATAGAAGGGATTGTTACCCTCGACGTTACCGCCGGATCGACTCCTGTCAAAAGGACCGAGTCCATGGACTTCATGGTAGTCAGCGTCAAGGCGGCTTACAACGCCATACTCGGCCGACCTGGACTATGCTCCCTCCAAGCGGTGCCGTCGGCTTACCATCTGAAGCTCAAATTCCCCACCCCGCAAGGAGTCGGCGTCGTCCGAGGCAGCCAAGAAGCAGCACGGTCATGCTACATGACCACCGTCGGGGGAGGTGTGTTCCCCCTCGACGCCGGGCGAACATAGATTATGGCCTGGCTAAGTGTAAATCTATTTTTGTGTAAAACCTCATATGTAAAGGGCTGTCTTAGCGGCCCTCCCTATCTTATACTAAAAATACCCCTTTTTGTCCGAACCCAAATGTCTCGATAGACTCAATCCGAGTCCAGACTAAGGGTTCTTCCTAAGGCCTCACTTCGATCCCTCGCGGACCGGTGGAGCCGAACCTTGCCTCCGACATTATGCGCTACACTACTAGCCGGAGCGACGAAGGAAAAGGATTCTTTATTCGTGCCCCTTTATTTCCGTTCTGAAAAAATAAAAGAAACAAAGACCGTTACAGGACCACTCCGCTCATCTCAAACCAGAAGAAATCTTAGGGCCCTTCGGGTCCAATGAGGCGCGAAAGTACTCCGACCAAGCAACTAGGAGCCCTTCTCCTCGTTATGATAGTCCTTAGCCTCAACCACGGTCGACACTCCACCCACAGAACTCTGGGCGTCATCCGGTCGCGTACGCTGCAACAGCAACAGCGCAGAGGGAACCCCCTCCGCTTGCCGACCCGCGGAGGAAGAGAACGAGACGCCGAACATCGCCTTGTAACGATGTATCTCCATCTCCTTCTCCACAAAGACGTCGCGAAGCAACCCCCCAGGAAAGGGCCTCGGCGCCAAGGTGCTCAACTCGGCCTGTACGAGGTCCACACCGCCGAGCTCCCAATCCCACATCGCCCTCCTCAGCTGACGCGCCTCCTCACTTAAGGCTTCGGACTTATTCCGATAAAAGTTACAAACCGTATCAGTGTCCCGAGTCCCCCTTCGGTGACAAACCAGCGCGGCCTCCAGGGCCTTAACTCTACTCCGGAGCCACGCCACATAGAAACTACGGGAGTCCACCTCGGGGAGGAGAGCCGCGACCTACAAGAAAACCAGCCAACTTAACACACATTCGCGAGAAAGTTCGGAAATGACCGAGGTCAAAACAGTTGGCCGCTCAAAAAACTTTTTTTTACTACTATAAATCCTTGTACTTCTTACAAAAAATGCGGTGGCCAGTCCGCGGGAGGCAAATACAGTCGAGGAAGAGAAAAGAAAGATAAAAAATATACAACTCAATGTCCCACCTCGGCCTCGATAGACGGATCTGCGGGTGCGTCGGCTGGTGGATCGAGGGCAGGCCCTTCTTTGCCAGGAGTCTTCGACGTCCCCTCGATCTCCATGTCATACTCAAAATTGGACAGATCGAGGGTCGGGAAGAAGTGCCTCACGTGACTGAGGGCCTTCGCATAACTTTTGTCCTGGGCCTCGATCACCATCATCTGACCCGTAGTCATCACCTCCTTCGCCTCCTTGGTGAACTTCGTCTTCAGGGAAGCCACCTTCTTCTCCCACTTTGTATCCTTGGCCTTGAGCTGGAGCTCCAGCTGCTGCTCCCTCTTGTGCGAACCCTCAAGTTCGATCCGCATCTCCTTCATCTCCCGCTCGCTCTTTTCCGCCCGAGCTCACTCCTGGGCCAGGGACGCCTCGTAGAGGTTCTTTATGTTGGCCCCCTGTATGCAAACCTACAATCAACGAGCACAGATAAAGATAAGGCGTCCGGACGAAAATCAACGAGGGGGACAGGGTTGACGGACTTACCAGCACAGTGGCCTGCGCCAGGCGTGCGAACGCCACCTTCACGGGCTCGCCCTCCATCGCCTTACGGTCACGAGGGGTCGCCAACTTCTCCACCACCTCGACGGCTTGGGCCTCCTCGGTCAGGCAGTCCCCCATCCGAACCGACCAGTCTGGAGCCCACCGCTGCCGCAACAACTCCACCACCGGATCCTCTTCCTCGACCTCAACCAAGGGACCTTTTCCCTTGTCAAGAACAGAGGCCCCCGTTAGGCCCTGACCCTTCGAAGCAGCCGCCCCCTTGCTCGCCTCCGAGCGGACCCTCTTGGTCCTCGGCTCGAGCTGGACCTCTGAGATGACTAGGGACGACCCCCTCGGCCTCTTCGCCGCCTCCTTCTCAGCCTTCTCCTTCCTCATGGCGAGCCTCCTGGCCTTGATCGACTCCTCGTCCATATCTGCGGGAAAAGCCATTAAAAGCAATAAGCAAAAAAGTACGAAAGGACCAAGAGAAAAGAAACAACTACATACACATAACGGCTGGGCTCAGTCCAACGCTCGCCAGGCTGGCCTCCGTCACCTCCGTCCAATCAATACTAGGTGACAGACGGAGGCGCTCGACAAACCCCCATTCTTCGGCCGACAGATCCCTCTGCCTCGGCGCTTGGTAGCTCAGCTTGGAGTGGTTCCATCGAGTGGGGATGTCCCATGGCTCTTCACTCCGGATCACCAGATATTTTTCCTTCCATTTCTTAATGGAATCCGGGTGATTGCGAACAACCTTCACCTTACTCCGGGGGGAGACATAGTATACACCCTCGGCCGACGAGCTGACCATCAACATCGCGCGGAACACATTCAGCCGCAGGGGCACTTGCTGTTCCTCGCACATCAACACAAAGCAGATGATCTGCTTCCAAGAATTCGGTCCGTACTGCATGGGCGCCAAGGAGGCCCAGTTCAGCACATCCCTAACGAACGGGTGGATTGGCAACCTCAGGCCGGAGATGAAAGCATCCACAGGGAAGACACAATACCAAGCTGATAGGGGATCGGTGGGGCGCAGGGTAGAGCTCGGCAGCAGCAATTCGTAGCCAGGCCCTATATGATACGCCAGCTGCAGAACCTCCAAGTCCCCGTCCTCCAAAACGGTCGAGATCGCGTCCATCATCACCCTCCTCCGGCTCGGCGAAGAGGGCTGCACTCCGAAAAGCTCCCGGTCAGAAAGATCGTCGGGATATTGACGGAAATGCTTCGGCTGTACGGGCGAACCCGTCATCAAATTGTGGAAAACAGGCGCCTGGCTCGAACCGCCGGTCCTCGACCCCGCCTTCCTCGGGGCCCTCTTCTTCTTCTTGGCTCGCTCCGACGAAGGAGTAGACGATGACCCCAGGCCTGTCGGCGTAAGTCTGGAACCTGCGCTCGGAACGGTGGACCTCCTCACCACATCACCCTCGCCTCTCTCCTCCTCGGAAAACAACTCCAACACACGAATGCCGTCCGAACCATCGCCGGCTTCCTCCGACTCGCTGCTTGCCACCACAAAGGGACGTCGGGAGCGTGACGGCCTCATCTGGTGTACCGCCTCCTCCTCACCCACTGAGTCCTCCCACGGAACCGAGCCAGAAGGGTCCGCAACCGGCACCGACCCCTCCTCAAGCACGGGCTCTTCCCACGACGTCGATGTGGAGACAGGCTTTCCTTCCCCCCTGGACGTCGACGCCGACGAACCAGACTGAGCCCTATCCATCTGTGCCTAAAGCTAAACAAACTTACCAACTCACCTGGAACCGCTTCGGAAGGATGACCCTAGTACGGCAAGCTGCAAGAACAGGTGCTGAAGGGTTGAGAGATTTTTTGAGGAAGAAGGCAGCAAGAAAGAAGTAGGCGAAAAGGGAAGAGAGGAGAATACTTATAGAGGAGAAGAACGACTCCTCGACTTCCACAATGACTGTTCACTGATTGACGCACAACTGCTGCCTAGAAAATCGCGCCACGACCTCGAAACGTGTGCTGCTGACGTCATCAGATGCCAGACTGACAGCCCAACTCAGGGGTCGGTTCGGATGGAGTACGCGACGGAGAGAACATTTTTACTTAAAGGTTTAAGGCGCCGTCCTCAGACAGACGCCCCGGGCTCCAGGACTCGGTCGGTTCCCCTTTCACCCACGAGCAGCTCGGGACTTACAGCCTCAACAGCCGAAACCCCGAACTGTTCGAGGGTGAGACAGAAACCACCATCACCTGGAGCCCTATTTGAAGACAGAGTGGCCAACCTCCAATCGGAGACGACCCACCCATCCGGGGCAATTCGGCCCCTAACCTTTGATTTGGTAGATGCCCCTCCCATCTGGATCTCTCTCGGGCCAAACAACCAGATCAGGGTCGTCTGACCCGAAAAAGGATCCAGACAGCAGAAGCTTCACCAATCTGAGGCTCCTCAACTATCGGTCCAAATTTCGGTGGTCGCCCCTCTCGCCCTGATCCCCCCTGGAGCTGACTACCACTACGGGGCCATCAGATCCAAGAGAAGATCGGGGCGGCAGAGAATCCACCTCCCCCGACACGACCGGGATTAAACTTAGCAAGAAACAGACGTCCGCCGGAGCAGACACCTTTGAAGGCCAATAGACCACCCTTGCTGTGATCCGACTCACTGCAGAGAGAGGGATACTTATAGCCCCCCCCACAGGCCAGCCTTTATGACATGGGGAAAACCAAACGACGGAAGACCAGGCGCCACGCATTTATTAGACGGCGCCATTAAGGCACCTGGGAAGTTGGAACATCGCACAGATCCCGGGACGCCTTTAGTGCTCCGCAAAGACGGCAGGCTACCCTCCTCCACATTCTTGAGGCTCAAACGGTTCGCCACCACCCTTACCGACCCATAGATCCCTCGCCGACTCGGGAACAAGTCCAGCACCAGAGTAGTCTTTTATGGAAAACACCACGGCTCGCCATCGCCCTTGCCGACCCGTAATCCCTCGCCAAGCTCGAGGTCAAGTCTGGCACCAGGGCAGTCTTCTCCGGAAGGCTCAACGGCTCGCCATCCCCCTTGTTGGCCCATAAGTCCCTCGCCAGCTCGAGGTCGGGTCCAGCACCAGGGTAGCCTTCTCAGGAAGGCTCCACGGCTCGCCATCGCCCTTGCCGACCCGTAATCCCTCGCCAAGCTCGAGGTCAAGTCTGGCACCAGGGCAGTCTTCTCAGGAAGGCTCAACGGCTCGCCATCCCCCTTGTTGGCCCATAAGTCCCTCGCCAGCTCGAGGTCGGGTCCAGCACCAGGGTAGTCTTCTTAGGAAGGCTCCACGGCTCGCCATCGCCCTTGCCGACCCGTAATCCCTCGCCAAGCTCGAGGTCAAGTCTGGCACCAGGGCAGTCTTCTCAGGAAGGCTCAACGGCTCGCCACCCCCTTGTTGGCCCATAAGTCCCTCGCCTGCTCGAGGTCGGGTCCAACACCAAGGTAATATTCTCAGAAAAACACAATGGCTCGCCATCCCATTTTTACAACCGAAGACACTTCTCCACGGCTAGCTCCCGCACCCCCGCAGGAGTGGGGGGCTTGTGTGGTAGGGTAAAAATGGCCTGAGGCCCAACCAGGGCCCAATACAATTCTCACTCGAAAAGGTAAAAATAGCTATCTAGCTCGGCCCCGAACCACTTCAGGGTCAGCGCCGAACCTCATGTTTGCCCTCACAGTACTGGCCTCCTCGTGCCGACGAGCCTCGGTAGTCCTCGGAGTCCGACCCGTGACAGTGCCACAAGCCGTCCCCCCTCTCTGGCGAAGCAGAAGGATGACCTGGCGCAGCCTAGGCCCTCCGATTCTCCCAGAAGCACAGAAGACCCACGATCAGCCATGTCAGCTCCAAATACCACCCAGGGTTTTGCCACGTCAGCCCTATAACGCTCCTGGTATGGCCACATCTGCCCTAAACCCCCTGGGCCCTCTGCCACGTCAGGCCCATGGGCTTTCAGGTCCAGACCCGGCCCCCAAGCGGATCCAAACCCGGTTGGAATTCTCTATAAATACTAGACCCTCACCCACCTTTTCAGGTAATCAATCTTTCGCCACTTAAATATACCTAGTTATTGCTACTCTCTCACAGAGACTGATTAGATCGTCGGAGGGTCCGCCACCGGGATAAACCCCGGTGTTTCAGGACCGTCTGCAGGTACACAAGACCTCGGATCCGACCCCTCAGATCCGAGCCCAGACTTCAACATCATTCCGAGCTCATCGTAGGTTCCAGAAGGTCAACCGAAGATCGGCAGACGAGCAGCATTCTCCTTCAAATACAAATCGAGTCCGAACTCACACCTGGTGCATCCACACGTCTCCCAGAAATAAACCGCATCAGTAATCTTATAAACTTTATTTTATTTCATAAGCTCTACATCATTAACATAAGAGTTGATAGTAATAGTGTATGTTTTGTTGTGGTCATAAGGTTAAGTTTATCAGTTTTGGTGTTGGAACGCTTCGAGGAGCTTAGAAGTAATCGAATTCAAAAGCTATAGGTGGATAACAACTTTACAACTCTAATTTCAACTATATTGTAAAGTGTATGCATGTTAGAGAAGCTATATAGGTTGTATTGGATGAGTATTCATGCTTAGATTATGTGTTAATTGTTAATTAATTGTGTGAAATTATGGTAAGATTAACTTGAAAACGTTTTACACTTTATGTCCTGAATTTTGGACTTCCGAAAATAATTTCTCATTAACTAGATAGAATCTAAAGCTGAATATTTTATGTGTTTCCCGTACATGTCTATAACATCTCTCCAAAATTTCATGACTTTTAGATGTAATTTGGTATTTTAAATAAATCCGAATTCATTCCTGATTAATAATGGAAACATGACATATTCTATAAACTGTCGTGAATATCATACTTATTTCCAAAAATAATTTCTCTCCAAATATATAGAATTTGAAGCTAAACTTTTCATATGCGTATCAAGTATATGTCTATAATATGTTCATAAAATTTCACGAGTTTTTGATATCGTTTAGTATTTTCAAACTTATGACTAGTTGACAGTTATACCTTAGTTATGAAATTTTGTACAGTTTCTGTACTGAGTTTTAGATTTACTTCCGAAAATTGTTTCTCTTTAATTAAATGGAATTCGAAGTTGAAACTTTTATATGTGTATCCTATATATGTCTATAACATCTCTTCAATCTTTCATGATATTTGGATGCCATTTGATATTTTAAATAAATCCGAACTCATTCCTGGTTAAGAACTGAAACATGACTTATTCTATAATTCTGTTCTGAATATCATGCTTACTTCAAAAAATTATTTCTCTTTAACCAGACAGAATCTAAAGCCAAAACTTTTATATGTGTATCTTATATATGTCTATAACACACCTTCAAAGTTTAATGATTTTTTGATGTCATTTGATATTTTAAATAAATTTAAACTCATTCCTAGTTAAGAACTAAAACATGACATATTCTATAATTCTGTCCTGAATATCATGCTTACTTTCAAAAATTATTTCTCTCTAATTATATGGAATTTGATGCTGAACTTTTTATATGTTAAACTAATATATGTCTATAATATTTTCAGACAATTTCATGAGGTTTGGATATTTTTTATTATTTTAAATAAATTTGAACTTAGGAAACAGTTTGCCTTGGTTCTGGAAATTTGTATACTTTTCGGTTTTTGACAATTTTAACCTCTTATATGCAGTATTTTGAGGAAACTCAAAACTAAGATTTGAAGTAGATTCTCTAATATTTCCTTTCAAGTCTAAGAAATCAAATTTTCTTGAAGTTGAGATTTTTGGTGATTTTTATAAGTAGCAGGAGCTGCAGTTTTCTGAAATGTGAACATATTGTTTTGCATATGGATTTAGACAAATCATTGTGGTTAGATTTAGATGTTCTTGACTACATTTTTGCAGTAAACTCATTTATGTTTCATATGAAACTAAGAAATCTATTTTTTCTGATAAATATTTGAATTTATATAATTTTTTGTAAGACCACTGGGTTGCTGTCCAAAGACAAAGTTGGATATTCAAACAATGGATTCTATACATGAGACCGGGGATACGCCCTGTAAATCCACGTATGTGGCTAGGGGTAGGCCGGTAAGGTCCATGATTCCGAGAGAATGACTTGGTCAAATCTAAGGAAATAATTATGACTTAGGCGATGCCCGAGTCCGACAGGAGTTAGAGTACTCCGAGGGAGGAGTGAAATGGGGTTGGTATGACCAAGATTCCAATTTGTGTGTAATGTAAGTCCGGGATAGAGACCGTTAAGTCCATATTATATTTTGCATCATTTAGACTAAGATCTTGCATTAGTTTAATTCATATTTTATATTAGAAGAAATTATGACAGAAACAATGACAAATATATCCAGTAGAGAGCTGCGGTTCTTAGGAATGTTCGGGATTGAGGATACGCCTGAAAAATCCACAGAGTGTGGCTTAGGGCATGCCTGTCAGGTTCGCAGTTACGGGAGATCGACTTGCTAGGGTTCATGACTGATGATATGCCCGGTAATTCCATAGTAAGTGGGGCAGGGGTATGCCTGCCAAGTCCAATATCCTGGGGGAGCGACTTACATGTGATTACGTGTTGGAGTACAAATATTTGGGTTTAGGCATTGCATAGTGATGAGTTGAATCCTGTAATGAGAGGAAAAGCTAGTAGGTTGCATTCAAGAAACTATATTGTATGTGCAACATATCGTTCCAAACAAATAACATATTTGAATTGTGCATGTTAGCATAGTAAATATATGTTTGACACTTTAGTAAATTAGTTCCAAACTCACTCATACGACATTGTTTAATTGACTATTTTCCATTTACATTTAATACATTGATTCAAGTGTTTAATCTATTATGCTGTGTTTTGGGAGTTAGTTAAAGTTGTTGGGATTTTTACCCTCAGCCTCACAAGCTGACGAACCCACAGATTTCTGTTTTGCAAGTAAGGGTGCTTGAGGTCTTAGCATAAAAGTGTGACATCCTGATTCCGTCATCTTATCAATCCAAGTGGTTTGGACTTGTAGTAATAATTTTGTATTTTCCTGTATTATATCATGCTTATGTACTTAATTGAAGTAAAAGATTCTGGGTGTGTCACGAATTTTTTTTTTCGTGTATGAAATTCAGGGCGTTGTACCCCGAACCCGAACACTCTTCCTCCATGCTCCAACCCGAACCTGATCCCAGTTCCCATCTCCATTCTATTTCTCCCTAAATCTAATCCCCATTCCTTAAACCCCTAATTCTAAAGCCCTAGTCCTTTCCCTACTACGTCCATCTTCGGCAGCCTGACAGTCAGTTCGACTCCAAGTCCAACTACCCATCTCCAGACTCCGACATCCCTAGTCCAAACTCCCGACTCCTAACCTCCCAAGTCCCATTCTCCAATCTCCATCCTCCATTATAACTTCCTCCAATCTCCATACATGCCCAAGTAGTCTGAGCCCCGTCGACGTCTCGACTCCCGATCCAGACTCCTATCCTGTAGCCGCTTGGTGTTGCTGTTAACACTAGTAAGAAACCCTAAAATCCGGACCAAGACTTTTTTGCTTTTGGATTAAACTCCCATCGGGTGGACCTTTTTTTCAATTAAAAACTCACATTGTGTGAAATTTTTTTGCTTGTCAAATTATCTAATTGTTCTTCATTTTACCTAGTGTAACGACTCAAAATAGCTTGTTTGGTTGGAGATGCTCCAAGACTTTTTGCTTTTGGATTAAACTCGCTATGTCTCTTTCAAACCACAGGAATTAGTTACCTAATAAACGAATCGACCGTTCCATGATACGCTCAACTCATCACAGCGGCAACAACACGCTCTCCCTTCCCCCACCAATCCTTTGAACCCCAACCCCCGCCCCCCGGCGCACGTTAGCAGCTCAACCCCCCTAACGGGCCGGGCCAAACCAACCGGAATATGGGCCAGTCCAGCTCCACCCCGTCCAAACCCCCCCGCCACCTCAAATCAACCGTCCAAATGCCCCACCACCAAACTACCACCACCACCACCGCCTGCCACGTGGCAGCACGCGATCACACCCTCGACATCCCCGACGAGCTCCTCGCCCTCATCTTCCAGCCCCTCAGCTCCGGCGACCGCAAGCACTGCTCCCTCGTCTGCCGCCGCTGGCTCCTCGTCGACGCCCAGTCCCGCCTCCGCCTCTCCCTCGACGCCCGCAGCGCGCTCTTTGACGCCCTCCCTTCCCTCCTCTCCCGCTTCCACTCCCTCTCGAAGCTCGCCCTCCGGTGCGACCGCCGGTCCGACTCCATCTCCGACGCCGCCCTCGACCTCGTCGCCGTCTCCTGCCCTAACCTCACCCGCCTCAAATTGCGCGCCTGCAAGGAGATCACTTCCCTCGGTATGAAATCGCTCGCTACGGAGTGTAAGAAATTGAAAAAACTCTCTGTTGGATCTTGCTCTTTCGGTGCGAAGGGGATCGATGCTGTTGTGCAGGGCTGTCCACTTCTTGAGGAGATATCGATTAAGAGGTTGAGGGGAGTGAATGATGGTGAGTCTGTTAGATGTGTTGCCAAATCGCTTAGATCTGTTTGCTTGAAGGAGCTGTACAATGGACAGTGTTTCGGACCGTTGATTGCTGGGGCGGAGAATTTGAAGACGTTGAAGGTGTTTAAGTGCTCCGGGGATTGGGATCGGATTCTTGAAGATGTCGCTGAGAGAGTGAAGGGGATTGCCGAGGTTCATTTGGAGAAGCTGGGAGTGACTGATCGTGGTTTGGTTGCTTTGAGTTCTTGTTCGGAGCTTGAGGTTCTTCATCTTGTGAAGACACCCGAGTGTACGGATTTGGGGTTGAGTTCTCTGGCGGAGAAATGTAGGCTTTTGAGGAAGTTGCATGTCGATGGATGGAAGACGAATCGGATTGGTGATGAGGGGCTTGCGAGTGTTGCGAAGCGGTGCGTTAATCTTCAGGAGTTGGTGTTGATTGGTGTGAATCCAACGACGGTGAGCTTAGGGCTTATTGCCAGTAACTGTAAGGGTTTGGAGAGGTTGGCTCTTTGCAGTAGTGACACCTTTGGGGATGATGAGATTAAGTGTCTAGCTTCGAAATGTCTATCTTTGAAGAAACTGTGCATTAAGGGTTGTCCAGTTACGGATAGAGGGATGGAGGCGCTTGCGGAAGGATGCCCTAAGTTGATAAAGGTGAAGGTGAAGAAGTGTAAGGGAGTTACGTCGGAGGGTGCTGATTGGTTGAGGGCAAGAAGGGAATTGTTAACTGTGAATTTGGACTCAGTTGCGCAAATTGAGAACCAAGATGCAAGCATGAGTGAGAGTGGGATGATTGAGAATGATGTAGATGTTGTGGAGAATCAGATTGCTGGGTTGGTTGAGCAGCTTGCTGCTATCAATCTACCATCGAGCAGTAATCGGAGGCTTTCGCCATGGAAATATAGGATAGGTTTTGGCTCGAGGAGGAACTTCTTTGCTTCTACTTTCAGGAGATGTGGGGGAGGCAGCAGAGGGAGCAATACTGACCGCCTAGGAATGGATAGAGAATGACCCTTCTCGATTTCTTGAACATGTACGTTTTCAATTATTGTTACTTTTTTGTTTAAAATTCTACTGTGGCAGTGCTATTGTTTCTGTTTAATTTTCCATGCTTTCTTCTGAATTTGGATTTCTGGTAGTTTATTTGCAGTGTCTGAATGAATGTGTTGCATGCATAGTTGCATAATCGTTTGTGCTCGATATATACCAATGAATTTGCTATTCAGGACATTTTTATTTCATTCATATTCTGCCTATGGTGAAGTTATTTATGCGTGGAATATCAAGTAAACATTTAGTTATGTCGTATGATACTCTGTCCGCAGTCTGTTAGCACTAAGAATGTTTAAAAGAAAGACCTAAAATTTGATAGGAAAAATCTCAAGTACAAGCTAGATTGCTTTAAATGCTCAAGCTTCCTATTGCATTCCTTATCAGTGATTTATTATTATTGTTATTACTTTGTTAATATTTGAAACTGAGGTTAAAAGTAAATATCATCTTCCTATTGCAACTATGTTTCTCATGGGCGGCTTGGACATTGCAGCGCTCTTCTTTGGATTTTTTATGCCATTATTTATACTCTAATGATGTCTAATGTCTTCCTGCCCGGACATATTAATTTACTGTCGATAATTAGCCTCATATATTTTCAGGATTAAATGTTTCAAAAGGTCTTAACCACATGATGGAGACTTTTCTTTTTGCCTTCCATTTTTTTTCCACTGTCAGATTTAGAGGAGAAGTCTTCTATGAAATCATTCTAATTGTTAGCCTTTGGCAGGTTAAGATGTTAAGCCATCTGGAAATTTCTTCGATTATGTATACTTCATCTTCCTTTGAATACAAGCATATGTATCTCGAAGTAGACTATTATCACCTTTATTATATTGGACTATGACTGTCAATAAAGATAACTTTTTTATTGTCTAGGAGACTTGGTCAATTATATTGATTTGTCAATGAATTGTTTTCTCAGTTCAATCTGAAATGTACATATGTAGACTGTCTTAGACTTTGTCTTTTTAAAACACAATGAAGTCAAAATTGACACTTTCTTCTTCTTACTTTTTTTTAAATTAGAAGCTTGGTATGGCTCTAAGGTCATTCATTAATTATATACTTCATGCTTTCTTGACATCATAATAATAAATCTGCTCTTTCGATTTACCATATATCCCTTAAAAATTGCAAAGCTTGTTTCACTTTATCATAATTACACTGTACACTTCAAAAACAACATTAAGAATTCATACATGAGTGTGACTGTGTCTATGTAGTTGTTGTGTTGTTTAGTTTTGTCACGTAGGATGGAACTGTCTCTAAATTTGGTCATCCTCACTAATGTTTAGTTAATTTTCTGCCATATAAAAAAAATTCCATTTAGATATAGTATTAACTTTCACACTAGCAGGCATGAATTTTCAGTGGTTATACGATATGGCATATTGGCATCTTTCAATTACATACTTCATTATTTTTAATTTAATTTTTAATCATTATTGTCATTAATTTCTAATATTATAATGGGAGAGTTGGAGTTGTCATTTGTAGACAACCCAACCCGTGCATTGCACGTACATAATTAATATTATTAATTATATGTGCGATGCACGTCTTAATAAATATATTTTTTAAAAAGTAAAAACTCCGACGTAGTCCTTGAACCTGAGACCTACTTTATATTAGTTATGCACGGGCAATGTTAGGTTCGAAGCCAGACTACGTCGGAATTGTTATTTATTTAAAAATATATTTATTAGGACGTGCATCGCACTGTCAATTACTAGTGTGATTAATAGAAGATTGGAAGTCTCAAGATTCCTGAGTTGGTAATCCTGGATAAGTCGTTGTCCGTTGCAAGTTAATAGGCTAGTGGCCTTTGATTATATAGTCTATACACATAACTACTATGTACTCAATATTTATTTGTTTGCCTATTCTTGTCACTTTAAAAAAAAAATTATACTCTTACACTAAAGAAGCATATACACAGACACCTTGTTTACACAAAATAATGGACAATAAGACAATACAACGTCCACATAGAAATTGTAATGACATCTATGTCCAGCTTGACACGGATTCAAAATAGAAACATTCATGTAACATATCTATCATTGCATGTTTTATTAACCAAATTGTATTTTACTGTATTCATGTTCTAAATAGTGCTGCCTGGTTTCTCGACTTCATAGATAGTACTGTCTTGCAGTTTTTAGTATGAGTTATAGTGTTATAATATCTAACTCCTGTAGTTGACATGAGCTTTATTGGTCTTAGGATCAGTTAATTTTAAAAAGGTATGTCGGTGCAGGAAACATAAGGTGGTCAACACTGAATCATTTTTTTGAAGATTTAGAAAAGTTGCTGAATATTTTTTCCTTCATCTACTGAGAGATATTCAAGGTATTACTCCGTAGGAAAGTATTACCCAAACAAATTGCCATGGATATAAGCCTATAGAACCATCAAACCTCTTCTAACACATGATATACTAATACTATACAAGTCTTCATTAGGATCTTGGAAAGGTGGATGAAGTTTATTGATTTTCATATTTTCTTAGGCAAGAAATATGATATGGTTTTCTCTTATATCAGTATTTTTCTCGGATAGATTTGATTATTGAGAGGTGAATAGAATATAGAATCTTCTTGCTATGTTTCTTTGATGACATTAGGAGGGACAAGAAGAAAATAATGAGTGCTTGAGGTAACCTTAGAAAGTTAAAGAAAGGTGAGTAGTTATGCTGGTGTGGTCAATAATGGCCCATGCTATGGTCGTATGCCACCAAACGAGATTTTGTGGGCTTTGGGAACTTGTGTAGGATCACACATGCAAATTGAACCCATGGTCAGAGGGTCAAGTATCAACTGCTGTCCATGTTAAGGACTTATCAGTCTTACGGAAAGCAAAGAAGATAGGAGACAGAAGGTCAAGTGCTTAATGATCCAGATACCATAGTTCCCTAGAGCAGTGTTAGGGAGTCTGAGAGAAATCAGCATCTCTGATGAAACGAATCCTCCCATGGACCTGCTTACCTTAAAAGACCCATGATGAATGTGGCAAGCCAATTACTTAGCCATGCAATACTGTGGAAGGCTAATAATAAGCAGGAGCGTTGAGGGAGTTGAATTTGGATCCAATCCGGCAAGAGCACTTTAAGGTTAGCTTAGATTTTGTGGGACACCGTTAAAGATTCAAATGCCCACTAAGGGTTTGTTTGGTTGGAGGGGAATGGAGGGAAGGGGAGGGGAGGGATTTTTTATAACATTTCTTGTTTGGTTCATTTTTTAGGAGGGGAGGGGAGGGGAGTGGAAGGGTGCAAAATCCCTCCTGAGCAAATTTTGGCTCCCCTCCAATATTGGGGGGATTTGGAGGGGAGGAAAAGTTGGTTTAATTTTCTTAAGTGATTGGACTAAATTGCCCTTTTTAGATCTAAATCCCTAAAATAAAAAACAGATCCTCTCTCTCCCGACTCTCTCTCCCACTCGCGCTCTCTCTTTCTCCCCCTCCTTGTCGCCTCCCCTCTCGTCTCTGTCCATCGTCCCGCCGTCCCGCAGTTGCCCTCGTCTTCGTCCATCGAACCGCCATCCCGCCGTCCCGTGGTCCCGCCGTCGCCAGCTATAAGGTCACCCATCGAATCTAGTTTTACTTCTAAGAATACACTTCATTCGTTCATTAAATCTGGTTTTACTGGTTGTAAGAATACACTTCATTCATTCATTCATTAAATCTGGTTGTAAGAATACACTTCATTCATTCATTCATTCATTCATTCATCGAATCTAGTTTTACTTGATGAAGATGCTATCCTTGAATTGGAATCTAAACATTTCTAGATTCATTCATTCATCTGGTTTGCTTCATTCATTCATTCATTCATCTGGTTTGCTACATTCATTCACTAGTTCGTACTATGCTGGCTATCAAGTATAATCAATTCGAGCATTAGTTCTACTTGATTTTATCGACAATAATTGAATCAACTTATCAATCTGCCTTTTTCTTTTAGATTAGATATTGGTTTTCTTATCAATCTGCATTAGGCCTAATTTAATTTAATTAATCTGGTTTGCTACAAGTAAATTTAATAATTCCAACATTGAAATTTCCATTCATCTGGTTTTCTACAATGTTTCATTCTAATTTAATTTTGTAAATGTTTCATTGTGTTAGATGGATCATCAAGATTGGGAAATAACAATCAATAGATGGTTTGATTTGCGCCGAAGAGCTGTAGCTCAGTTCATATGTGCTGTTGTTTATTACTATGTTAGGATGTCTCGTAAGAGAAAAATTAATTATAGTATGAGTTCCGAGAGAGAAAGGGTACGTGAAGAAATAATGGGTATAAAAGTAATTTAATTATAAAATCTCTTCCCTCCCATTGTGAACCAAACAAGAAGATAATTATTTTTCCCTCCCCTCCCCTTCCCTCCCCTCCCCTCCATTAAAATCCCTCCCCTCCCCTTCCCTCCCCTCCCCTCCTTTGAACCAAACAGTCCCTAAAGAAATGAAGGATCCACTTAGGCAGCCAAACCAATTAAGTAATTGGATTTGGATTTAGATTCTGGTTTGGATTGACCAGTTCTTTTATTGGCTTAGTAGGTTTTCTATGACTACAAAGTTGCTCCAACTACCGAGGGATTAAAATAATGAGTCATACGATGAAAATTTGGGAGAAAGTGACCGAACATAGACTAAGACTAGAAACTACAGTGTATGAGAATTAGTTTGAATTTATGTCTGAGAGGTCAACAATGGAAGCAATTTATGTACTAAGGAGATTTATAGAAAAACTAGATTTGCCCGTGGCCACGTGCCTACGGCATGTCTTCAGAACGATACAGCATATGAAAAGTCTTGTAAACAGTAAATCAACAATTATGTAACTGAAGTTTGAATAGTATGACAATAATTAGTTGTAATATATATATATATATATATATATATATATATATATATATATATGGGAAAAAGGGGTATGAGCAACTTGCTCATTTAGTAAATAAACAATTGATGATGTGGCATACATGTGATTGGAAAATCCTTAAAAGGGTTAGTTGTCCAATGTATCACATGCATAACACATGACACATAATCAATTGCTCATTATTAAATGAGCAAGTTGCTCGTATCCCTTTTACCCTATATATATATATATAGAGAGAGAGAGAGAGAGAGAGAGAGAGAGAGAGATAATTAAATAAATAAATGAGTTATTTTGGGGGGGATTTGAATTTGAGTTTTGGGGGGAAAACTTTTGGGGGAAAAATGTGTTTTGTAAGGATAAATCTGGGCCTTTGATTTTGGGGAAATTGAAAGAGAGCCACTTGATAGCTTTCTTTGTGTTTTATTATATAGATATAGGAAGAATAAGAAAGATCTACATATAATTTTTATAGATATAGAAAAAGCATATGATAGTCCCTAGAAACATAGTATGGTGGGTGTTAAATAATAAAAGAGTAACTATTCGGTATATTGAGGTAATTAAGGATATGTATGAAGGGACAATAACCACAATTAGAACAACCATAGGAGAGACCAGTGATTTTCCTATTACAGTAGGTTTACACAAAGGTTCGACTTTAAGCCTCTATCTCTTTACTTTGGTTATGGATGAATTGACGCGAGAAATACAAGATGATGAGTATAATTTAGTGATATTCAGAACACAATTGAGGAAGTAGTAAAGCTTGATGGTCAAGAGATACCTAAGAGAGATCGTTTCCGTTATTTAAGCTCGATTATACATAGAGATGGGGAGATTTGTGAAGATGTTATATATAGGATCAAAGCATGGTGGCTTAAGTGGAGAAGTGTCAGTGGTATTTTGTGTGACAAACGTATACCTTTGAAGTTGAAGGAAAAATTTTAAAGGACGTTTGTTAGACTAGCAATGATGTATGGAGCAGAGTGTTGGACAACAAAGAAACATGTCCAAAAAATGTGTAACGGAGATGAGAATGCTAAGATGGATGTGTCGTAAAACAAGGAATGATAGAATTAGAAACGAGTATATACGACTATACGAGACATGCTAAAGGTAGCTCCAATCCAAGATAAGTTAAAAGAGAATCGCTTTAGGTGGTTTGGACATGTCACACGTAGACCTAGTAGTCCCCCCGTTAGAAAGAGTGATTTGATAAGTATTGAGGGTAGAGTTAGAGGTAGAGGAAGACCTAAACTAACTTGGATAAAAACGGTGAGAAAAGATATGATAGCTTGTGACCTTATATAAGATATTGCGCTAAACCAAGCAAAATGGAAAACCAGGGTTCATGTAGCCGACCCCAACTAGTTGGGAAAAAAGCTTTGTTGTTGTTGTTGTTGTTGTTGTTTAGGTTTTGTATGACAATATGGCTGCCTTTTATAGACAAACCGCCTTTAAATTTGTTTGATGACATTTCGAACATATGAAACTCAACATGTAAATAAATCTTTTTTTTTCTAAGAAATACTTCATTCATCTCGACAGTCAAGCAAACATTTTCTTCAGTAATTGCAATATGAAGGAAATAGATCCTGATTTTCTACCTATCACATGAAATAGAACTTATTTTTCTTTATGGTCATGTTGCCAGACCCACATAAAATCCTTACTATCAAGTTTCGAAAGAAACAGTTGTCATTTATTAGTTTGAGACTGTATGATACTGTGAGTATAAATTAACATATATCAAAATATATGCTTCATGTTATTGGTTCCTAGGTTTCTATCCATATTCAGATTCAGTAAGAAAACTAGTTTATGTCTGGTATCCATATTTAACTCATTAAGTTGACTGGTCTATTTTCTTGTGGATCGATACCTAACAAACTTGTGTAGTAAGTGCCACTAGGGCTAGTGGTTAGCACCTTTGCTAGTAAGAGGCCGGGTCAGGTCTGAATCCAGCTTGAATCATTTCCCTTTATGGGAAAAATGTGTGTGGATTATGAGCCTTGTGTACAAATAAAAAAAAGGTCTTGCAATTGTATCATGTTATGTAGCAAAATTGTCACTCGTGGAGTAAGCTTATTGTCGGAGGTAGCCATTCATTTTGTACAAATTGGAATGTAATGGGAGGGGAGGAAGAAATATGTTGAACTGAAGTAGTAAGATTGTAAGACATCATCCTTTGGCAACTTTTGCTTGAAAGTCGTCGATATTGCATGAGTCAATTGTGTATGAAATAATAAACTATATATTGTCAACCAGGGTCATGATCTACTAAGTGAAAGTGAAATAAATGAAAACTCATTTGACATATTTCCTCTCAAATGCATGATCCACACTGTTCAAAGTAATATGTCAGAAAACATATGAAAAAACATACGACGAAGAAATATCACGAAGTCTGAACATGATGTGTCCATGCAACAAGTGATTGCAAAATGAATGATTTTTCAGCAATAAAACAAATGAAACAACTTAAAGTATGGACAAAACATGTTCAAACTTTGTGATATTTCATCCACCTATGTTTTATGCCATGGAGATTACTTTGAACGGTATGGACCATGCATTTGAGAGGTGGAGATAGGTGAAATAAGATGTCACTTATTAAATGTGTCACGTACTAGGTCATGACCCTTTTTAACCCAAACACTATGTATAATTATTTGTACTTTTTCTTTTGTCATCCATCATATATTTAAAAACAATAAGCAGGCTATGTTGTTTCTTCAGGTGAAAATGGTGTTATTGTTAACTGAGTTACTAATATGGAAGTGAAATCCAATATTCCACACATATCAGCTCTTCATCAGCTTAATTATTGCTTTCGAACCTTAAAACAATACTCCACTGGCCATATTCTTTAGTGTTATTTCCTTAGTTTTATGGGTGAGATTTTGAATTAGTAGATAAATATTCATGCATATGGTTTCTTTATATATTGATTTATTTATCTATGTTTGTAACTGCTATTATATGCTTTAGTATTAAAAGTGAAAAAAATAAAAATCTTCTATGTGAAAGATCTCATGTCCGGAGTAGTTGGTCATAGCTGAACAGTAATATTTTTAAGGTAGAGGTGTCTCAGCTCTTCAAACCTTCATACCCTAGCTGAACAGTAATATTCTTTACTTGTATTTTTGGAGTTGATATCACTATACTTCGTGTGTTGAGGCTCACATTGGATGCCGACTCATGCATTGCAGTTGGTCATTTTCAAAGCAAAAATGAAAGTAATCTTTAGATCAATTTCCTTTGATTATATGGTTCTTTGTTTTTAGGTTCAGATTCTTTACTTGAATGCATATTCTTCGGTGACCAGGGTTTCAAATTGTATTGTACAAATGGATATATATGCAATATAATTATTAGAAAGGCACATGAACACTTTATATAGGCAGTGTTATGATTACATCTCCTTGCAGTTTCATTTACAACTGTTTGCATTAATTTGAGAAAGCTTGCTTCTGGTCTGATACTTGGAGTCTCAAGCTATACCCAAATGCATTGGTTCAGGCCATCAGACTAATAATAAGGTCAATTAGGAAGAGTGACACCATTCCAGTGTTTGAAGCAAAGATTAGAGGTAGGCATAGATAAATCTGGATTGGGTAGTTCAGAAGGATATGTTAAGTCTTATTGTGATGAGGTGATGACCCTTAACTAAGTTGAATGAAGAAAAACGACCATTCATGTGGTTGACCCCCAAGAAAAACGACCATTCATAGATTTTGTTGTTGTCATGACTAGTCTTAAAACTATTTAAGAATCTTATATTAGTGCCAGGCTCTCTTCAATTTTTTTCTTTTTAATTGTTAACTAAATTTCATGGGCGATTTTCACTGTTGACCAGAATGGTGGTAGAAACTGTAGTAAAGAATAGTTTTTACAATGTTATGTAGCATTTTAGGACAACTCTTGTTTTTAAAGTTCATGTTTTAGAATTCTGATACACAACTTTCATAATTTCAGTTACTTCTCTTGTTTTATGACTTGATCAGTCTTCAACTTGCTGATTTGTTATTATTTATAGGTGAATGCCTATGGAAAGTCGTGGCAGGTTGCATTATCATCTGTGCTACTTATAGCTGAAAACCGTCCTGTTATATCAACTGCGAGAGAATACCAATCCGGCCAGGGTTTCGATTTGCATCGAAAATTACTGAATTCGTACCATTTTTCAGTTAATCTATGCGCTAATATAATTTTCATTCTCTCTGCCAAGGAATCTGATACTAGTTTTGTTCATGTGTGGAGTTTGTATCTTCAGTACTTTTTTCTTAGTTTTGTTTGCTTCAGTATTTGGGAACAACCTGCTTCGGGCAGAAATGAAATCCTCGTGAATTGTGGTACCCATGTTTGGTTCTAAAACTGAAGGTCGCAGTTTGAATCCTCTACGTATAACACCTAGCTTTGAAATCGCCGTGAATTTTTCAAATTTGTATTTTTGAAGTTCCTTCCTACAAAACAAACATAGAACACAGGTAGAAGTTGCTCAATTGTGGTAACCTTAGTCCTTAGATCATGAGTTGCAGGATGTTGTGGGTTTTATTGGGGGTAATGTGTATACGGGTTTAGGTTTATTCCTTGAACATCGAAGTATTTTATTTAGTGGTTACTTCAACTCTAGCTAAGAGAGATCAAAGAAGAAAGTTGAATGATAGCGATTGTAAAATTAAAGCCAGGTAGCTTTGAAATTCTAGCAAAAAGATGCCATAAATGCATCTTCACATGTAACTAGAGATTGCAGTGGTTAAAATCTTTGTGCATTCTTCGTGCATAAAGTTACTGTCTTCTTGTTTTGTACATATGTTTATCTAGCCAAAAGGAATACTGTACTGTATCCAAATCCTAAGTTCAAATACGTACACTACAAATCACAAGTAACAGCCATCCTTTCTTTTAGGCTAAATTTGAAAATCCCCCTCAAGTATACCCTTTCTGCAGAAAACAGTATTAAACATTTTTTTGCGCAAAAAATTTCTCTGAAGTATGTTTAAAAAGAGAGATGCTTCAGCCACTACCAATTTCACTACCATTCTCTTCACTATCTAAGGTGGCATACTTCTATTGGAGAGTTCTCCCACTAACTCTATCTTCCTCGACCTATTGGAGTGTGCCACCTAAGGTAGTGAAGAGAAATGTAGTGAAATTGGTAGTGGCTCTAGCATTACTCTTTGAAAAAAACTCACTCCGTCAGGGTTAGGTTTTGGATGTTTTTAACTAACTTTTCTGTTTGTATTAAAAAATCAAAAAATCTCTCTGAAGTATGTTTTGAAAAAATCCCATTCCGTCAGCGTTAGGTTTGGGATGTTTTTATTAAAAACTAGATCTAACTAATTTTTCTGTTTGTATTAAAAAATCACATTCAGCTTTGCAAGTTGGTTCAGAAAATATCTTATATCTTTCTTATTGTTGTCGAAAAATCTCTAAAATCTTAACCCTAATAGAGTGAGTTTTATGCAAAACATACCTTAGAGGGGGTTTTTACGCAAAAAAATATTTAATGAGGTTTTCTATAGAAATTGTATACTTCAAGGTTTTTTTTTCCTTCCAATTCAGCCTTTTTTTTACCTACTAGTTACAAGCCAATGTTGATATGGGTTAGCTTTTTGGCTCCACTCTTGTTCAAAACCCTACATATCAGCTTTATACATACTTGCATGAAAACGATTTTTCCATAGACTTTTCAGAATTTGTCAGCTCCTTGCTCAAAGCTTGAAGAAGTGAATAGGCCAAAATAGTTAGGTTAGAGAGAGATCGCATCCAAGTATCAATGCCCTGCAGAGAGAGAGAGAGAGAGAAGAAAGAGAGTGCATACCCATAACAAATTAATAAAATAAATGCTACTCTAGTAGTACTGAGTAATTGTTCAACAGAATAAAAAATAAATCATAATAGCTCCAACATGCATTGGAGTGGGACAAATTCAAACAAGTGCAAATTATAATAAGAGTAATGCTAGAGCCACTACCAATTTCACTACATTTCTCTTCACTACCTTAGGTGGCACACTCCAATAGGTAGGGAATGATAGAGTAGGTGGGAGAACTCTCCAATAGGAGTATGCCACCTAAGGTAGTGAAGGAAATGGTAGTGAAATTGGTAGTGGCTAAAGCATTACTCTTATAATAAAGAACAACAAAACAAGTATATACATAATAAAGAGGTTTTCCTAATAAAACTTTTGAGGGTGTGGGTATCTAATCCGTGATGCTCCACTCAGTCGAGAGTAGGTCCAATCACTATCTCATCGTCGTGTTACTCGTCCACCTAGAACGCTTTAGCGATTCTCTCCATCGGTTCCATCGTCACAACCGTGGTCCAAAAGAAAATAAGATGCATGATATGAGTTAAATTACCTGAAATACTATAACAAGTCCCATGAAAGTAAAAATTATTTCTGTCAAACCATAAAACTCAGGTCGTTGCGACGATGACGTTATATCACGCTTCCCTCATCTCGCGTCTCTCGTTAGCCAACTTGGGGCTATTCATAGATCCTCACAAGACAAGGGGTAATCATTTGCTCCGAGGGCTCTCAGGACCTTGACCAGAACTGCTTTGCTCCTATGACATTCTATGAACAGATGGTTTTTCGGTTCCATGTGTGTATTGCAAAAGCCACAATTGGTCGCAATGTTCAGTTGTCTTTTAGCAAGGTTCTTCCTTGTTAGGATTGCATCGTTGAGTACTAGTTAGAGATAGACTTTTATTTTCAGAGGCACCTTGGCCTTCCAAAGTATTGTTGCTCATTTCGGTCCTCTAAAGTGGATACAGTTATAGAGAGAGCCTACAGTAAAGGAATTGTTATTCTCCAGCCCCAAGCTTTCCGGTATAGGCCTTGTGAACATCTCACTCCCGATTGTGCAATATATGATTGTAGTGCCCCTAATCTCAATCAAGACTCTAGATTTAGTCAGGATCTGAAGGAGGGTCTCCATGACTCCCTTTTCGACGTTTTGGTCACCGTGATGTGAGGTTGAGACACTTGCTCATATAGTTCTGGAAATAGGTCTCTGAAAGGGTGTGCACTATACCATTTGTCCCACCAGAACTTGGTCGATAGACCATTGCCTATGAATGATGTAACATAGGTGCTAAATTACCAAGGAGGGCCAGGTTTATATCTCTTAAATTGACGATGCCCAGTTCCCCATGTATTTTCTTCATACATGCCTTCTTCCATGCCTTCCTCCATGCCTTCTTCCATTATATTTAGTCGAGATCTGCACGAGGGTCTCCATGACCCACTTTTCGACGTTTTGGCCACCATGACGTGAGGTTGAGACACTTTCTCATATAGTCCTGAGAACAGGTCTCTGAAAGGGTGTGCTCCGCACCATTTGTCCCACTAGAACTTGGTCAATAGACCATTGCCTATGAATGATGTAACACATGTGCTAAATTACCAAGGAAGGCCAAGGAGAGCCAAGTTCATATCTCTCAAATCGACGATGCACAGTCCACCATGAATTTTCTTTATACATGCCTTCTTCCATTTGATTAGGGTGGTAGCTCCACCCCCCCGGTCAACACCTCTCCACATGAATCTTTTTCGGACTCGATCGATCCTCCAGATAACCGACTTTGGTGATTCGAAGAATGACATGCAATAGGTTGGGAGACTGGACATTACCAAGTTGAGGAGGGTCACTCTACCCCCTAGAGATAATGATTTTCCTTTCCACCCTGACAATCTAGCCTATACTCGGTCAATAATTGGCAGCCTGTTCGATTTCTTTAGTTTCACTGGTTTGATTGGCAGCCTAAGACATTTGATAGGGAAGCTATCAAGTTTGCAATTCAAAGCGATTGCATGTACCTTTGCATCCTCTTCTTCCATGGCAATAGAGGTAAGGTCACTCTTGTGAGAATTTACTCATAATTTAGACAATGCTTCAAAACAATAAAGTGCTCCTTTGATGGTAACGGTTTCCCCCATATCCTTGTTTCCAAACAGTAAGGTGTCATCTGCGTATTGTAAGATTGTACACCCAGGTTAGTTTCTTCCACTAGCTATTGAGCCGATCCACCCCGCTTGTCTGCAATTATCCATCATGGATTTAAGAACATCTGCAACAATTGTAAATAGGAGGGGAGATAGGGGGTTCCCTTGTCTCGGACCTCTTCTACAAGAAAACGAAAGACCGGTCATTCTGTTAACCAAGATGGATGTTCTACTCGTATTAGTACTGTGGCGAATCCATCTAATCCACCTGCCTCCAAAACCTCTGCCTCTAAGTGTTTCTAGCTGACAATCCCACTCAACCGAGTCGTAAACTTTCTGGAAGTCCAGTATTAAGAAATAGCGCTTATCGTTTGAGATATGATATGCATGGATTGTTTCTTCTTTTGTGGCTACGCAATCCAGAATATAACGACCTTTAACTTTGATGAAACCAGTATGTTCACAGCTAATTAATCCGTTCATCACTATTCCTAATATATTAGCGAGGGTCGTAGTGATTATCTTGACTGAGCAATTAAGCAGACTAATGGGTTGGAAATCACCTACTTTGTGTGAGTCTTCCAGTTTAGGAATAATGATTACTTCTACAAAGTTAATTCTGCCTAGTTTCAATCTATGATCATAAAATTCGGTCATGATTGCCATCATATCATCTTTAATCTCTTCCCATAAGGTATGATGGAACAAAATAGGAAAACCATCTGGTTCAGGAGCTTTCTCCTTACTCATTTGAGAGATTACCTCATTCACTTCCTTTTTTGTAAATGCAGCTTCTATGGCCGACAAAGGTTGTGCCATGTTTTGGGATCTAGAAATTTTCTCTCAGGGAAAACCTTAAACTCTGTCTTGCACCCGAGAAGATTTTTGTAGTGAGACTGGAAGACCTATTTAATTTGTTCCTCTTCTTTTATCATCTCTGCCTCCATTTGGACTGTCAGGATAAGGTTGGATCTCGAGTGCACACTCTCTACTCGATGGAAGAAGGTAGTATTCGTGTCTCCCTCTTTGAGCCACGAAATTCTAGACCTCTACTGTCATTTAAGTTCTTCTAGTTTGTACAGTTGGGCTATGTCTTCTCTTAGGCTTAGCAACCAATTTTTTTCTACTTGATTGAGGTCCCTAGTTTCCTCCAATCTTTCCAGTTCGTCAATACCCTTCAGAATGGACTCTTTAGCTAGCTAGATTGTTGCAAATCTAGTACTATTCCATTTTTGAAGCTTGGCCCAGAGCCTGCAAATCATTTTGCACTAGACCGCTGTTGCCTCTATTCCCCTAGTTGGTAGTGCCTAACTTTCCATAACTAGGGGATGAAAGCCTTGTATTTCAAGACAAGCTTTCTCAAACATGAATTTCATCGGTTTCCTAACATTTCGCTATCCAGAAGAGAGAATAATAGGGACATGGTCTGAAGTTGGTCTCGGTAGTGTTGATTCTTGATTTTGATGATCACAACACAGTGCAACATGTGTCTATGTTATACAGCTGACATTGCAGTGCAGAGACTAAAGACAATTATAGCTGAACAAACAAACAAGCTCAAACAGATACAGATGAAGAGGACAAGGATCAAAGATTCAATTCAAGACTCAAGACTCAAGACTTCAAGCTCAAATGTGTTATCTTATTTTGTCTTGTAAAACATTGTATTTTATTTCTTGTTGAGTTTTAGTCTGATGTAAAGCCTTGTCAACACACACACACACACACTCAAAAGTTTCATAATGCATGTCTCTTAAAAACCCCCAAAAATAAGTCAAAACAGTTTGAAGAATTTTAACTTTTAAGTACCAGTCGACTTAAGCTTTTGCCAGTCGACTGATAAGTACAAAACTGTTTAAAATTATTCAAACTCTGATCAGTCGACTCATATGACAACCCAGTCGACTGTTCGAGAGTTTTTGACCGTTTTCTGTTTTTCAAAATCAAATTTTTTCAAAATCAAAAGTTCTGATCCGTTGGTTGACAGTTGTGTAACCGTTTTCCAACGTTCAGGGGATCAAAACTCCTTATATAGAGGTTCATATCTCACAGAAAAGTATAACTTGATTTTCAATACATCCGAGCATTCTTGTGAAAAACTTTTCAAGAGATTTTCTGTGAGAAACAAAGCCTTCAAAGTTCATACACTTTGGTTCTCTACATTCAGTCCAGTATAACATTGAATTCGCTCTGGACTGAGTATAGAAGTCAACCTTGTGATTTAGCCTAGTGCATCAACACATACACCAACAAGGCTATAGGTTGATTGTAAAAATTCTTCTTGTACTTTTGCTCTCGGTTGGAGAGTGGTTGTTGACTCTTGGTTGTAGAGTCGGTGTCTTTTTCACTCTTGGTAGTAGAGTGGGTTGCTTTCTCTGGTTGAGAGAAATGACTACGGGTTAGACAAGGTTGTTGTCGTAACGCCGTAGGGTATTCTTGTAATTTTTCAAGAATAGTGGAAATCTCAAGTGGGTTGCTTGGGGACTGGATGTAGGTCGGGAGGACCGAACCAGGATATATCTTGTGTACTCTGTGATTGATTATCTTGTGCTTTGCATTTACTTTTGCTTATTTAAGTTCTGCAAAACTTGTCTGGCCAGTCGACTCAGCTTCGTATCAGTCGACTGATCAGTCTTGTATTAGTTGTTCTCTTTGTTACATCAGTCGCCTGCCTTATCTATAAGTCGACTGCATCGAGAGTTCAAGTTTCTTTTATTTTGGCTATATCAGTCGACTGGTTCACCACTAAGTCGACTGTGCCGAGAGAAATTTTTTATTCCGCAATTTATTTTTGATAAACACTATTCACCCCCTCCTCTAGTGTTTGTTGCTTAGCCTACAGGATCCAACACTTGGTATCAGAGCAAGGTTACAGGCTATGGCAACCACTTCAAATACAAATCAGTACCATGAAGGCCAATCTACACAACGGCCACCACTATTTGATGGAACGAACTACAATTATTGGAAGTGCCGAATGCGAATCTATCTCCAATCAATTAACTACGAGATATGGCAAATGACAGAGACGGAATACACTGCCCCTACCATTCCATATGCACAATGGAATGATGATCAAAAGAGTCAGACTATGAACAATGCCAAAGCAATGAATGCTTTATTTTGTGCACTGACGAAGGAAGAATTCAATCGTGTATCCAATGCTACAACCGCACATCAAATTTGGCATACACTTGAGGTAACACATGAAGGAACAAATAAAGTAAAAGAGTTTAAAATTTCTGTTCTTGTCCACAGGTTTGAGATGTTCAGAATGAAGGACAATGAGACTGTGTCCGAGATGATTACAAGATTCACAGACATCACAAACTCTCTTGTGGCGCTTGGAAAGATCTATACCCAAGCAGAGATGGTCAGAAAAGTCCTACGTGCACTCACTCCAGAATGGGAGAAGAAAACCACAGCAATAGAGGAGGCGAATGATTTGTCAACACTTACTCTCGAGAATCTTGTTGGAAATCTCATGGCATATGAGGTCCAACTTGAAGATCGAAAGAAAGATACTGAATCACACCAAGCAAAGAAGAAATCATTGGCTTTTAAAGCCATGACTGACTCAGAAGATGAGGAAGAAGATGAAGAAGAAATAGCAATGTTCACTCGGAGATTCAAGAAGTTCTTAAAGAAGGGTAAGTTTCATTCTAAAAGTAAAGATTCTAATGACCCTCCTACATATTTCAGGTGCAATAAAATAGGTCACATGAAGAAGGATTGTCCCTTAGAAAATGCAAAGAACAAGGAAAAATCATCCAACTTCAAGAAGGACAAATATCCAAAGAACAAATTTGCCAAGAACAAAAAGGCCTATCAAGCTACATGGGATGATAGTGATTCATCTTCCGAAGAAGAAACGGATGAAAATAACGAAGTGGCAAATGTGTGTTTTATGGCTGCACAAGAACATGTAAGTAATGATTATGATTCCGAAGATCTTCTTGATGCTTTTAATGAAATATTCCAAGAGTTAAAGAAAGAAAAGATTAGAGTTAAGAACCTTGAGAAAGTGAATCAAACACTTAATCAAGAAAATCTTAACCTTGATAAGGAAGTAAAATCCTTAAATTCTCGCATTGCAAGTTTAGATACTGATCTTGAAACTATCAAAAAGAATTATGAAGAGATTTCAAAGAACGTGTCTAAGTTTAACAAAGGCAAAGATAATTTAAATGATATGCTTCATCATCAAGTTACATCTAATCAAAAATTTGGACTTGGTTTTAAGAAACCTTCTGCAAAAGAATCTCCTGTTTTAAACACTAGTAAGAATAAATCAGCATCAATTTCTAGTGTTACACACAAGTTGTATGATTTTTTTGCAAAACCAAAGGTTGTTAATTTCAGTGATAAAAGCAAAACTAACATTCGGGTAAGTCGACTGAACCACACCACCAGTCGTCTGTCCAGAGAAAGTGGATCTTATTCCATAAGATCAAAACCTCCTATAAGTCGACCTAGTGCATCTACCAGTCGACTGATGTACACCAACATTCGACTGAGCAACACTGGTAAGTCGACTGGACAGAACAAACTAGTATGGGTTCCAGTCAGTCTTAATCAGAATGATAGAATTGCTTATATCAATTCTTATATGCTGAATGTGTGTAATTCTACCTATTATATTCCTGCTTATGGAGGAAGATCAAACTCTTCATGGGTTTGGTTTCCCCCAAACTAATGTGTTTTGGACCCAATAAAAAGGGTACCATATTTACCTTAAATTTTTTATAGGTACCCAAGAAAGAACGCTGGATATTAGACAGCGGATGTTCAAAACACATGACAGGGCATGCCAACCTACTATCCACCATTCAAAGTATAGATGGAGGAACCGTCACCTTTGGAGATAACAACAAAGGCAAAGTCATCGGTATTGGCATGGTCGGTAAAATATCTAACCCTATTATAGAAAATGTGCTATTAGTTAATGGTTTAAAGCATAATCTCTTAAGCATTAGTCAATTGTGTGATAAAGGTTATAAAATAGTTTTTGAAAAAGATGCATGCTTAATTTATGATTCTACTATGCAAAATGTTGTTTTTCAAGGCTTTCGTAAAAATAATATCTATGAATTATGTTTGAATGCAATTGATTTTTCAAATGATTTTTGCTTAATAGCTTCTAACAATGAATCTTGGTTATGGCATAGAAGATTTGGACATGTGAACATGAAAAATCTCTCAAAATTATCTAAATATAACCTAGTTAAATGACTGCCAAAACTATCCTTTAAAAAGGATAAGTTATGTGATTCATGTCAACTAGGAAAACAAATCAAATCCACTTTTAAAACAAAAGACGTAATCTCTACTAGTAGGCCACTTGAATTAATTCATATGGATTTATTTGGCCCTACTAGAGTTGCTTCTTTAAATAAAAGTAGATATGTGTTTGTTTTAGTAGATGATTTTTCAAGATTCACTTGGACATTCTTTTTAAAACATAAAAATGATGCTTTTGAAGAGTTTGCACATTTTTGTAAACGTGTTCAAAATCAAAGATCTCTAACCATAGTCACTATTAGAAGTGATCATGGTGGAGAATTTGAAAATGAAACATTTACAGAATATTGCAACAAGAATGGTATAACACATTCATTTGCATTTCCTAAAGCTTCACCACAAAATGGTGTGGTTGAAAGGAAAAATAGGACTTTGCAAGAATGTGCACGTACTATGCTTGTTGAAAGCAATCTACCAAAGCATTTTTGGGCTGAAGCTGTTGCTACAGCTTGTTATGTTTTGAATAGAATTCTTCTAAGACCTAAACTAAAGAAGACTTGTTATGAGTTATTTTTTAATAAAATTCCTAAAGTTTCTTACTTTAAGACATTTGGTTGCAAGTGTTTTATTCTAAACACAAAAGATAATTTAGACAAATTTGATCCTAGATCTAATGAGGGTATCTTCTTGGGATACTCAAATAGGAGTAAGGCATATAGAATTTTCAATAAGTCTACAATGACTATTGAAGAATCAATGCATGTTACATTCGATGAATCCTTACCTTCATCAACATTAAATAAGGATGATGAAACTGATTTATCACCGTTAGATAATGTGATTAAATCCTTAGAGCAAACTAATCTGTCTGATAAGTCGACTGATAAAGTCTCCCAGTCGACTGACATAAAGCAGTCGACTGAAGAACAAGTCAAGTCGACTGATCCAATTGAGATATCTTCAACTTTACCAAAGTCATTTGTTGAAGTTAAAAATCATCCTCATGACTTAATAATTGGTGACATCTCCCATGGTATTCAGACACGTTCACATGTTAATATGATCTCTCATACAGCATTCTTGTCGGATTTTGAACCGAAAAATATACAAGAAGCTTGTGAGAATGAATATTGGATGAATGCCATGCAAGATGAACTAAACCAATTTATAAGGAATGATGTATGAGATTTAGTTCCTAGACCTCCTGATCAGACTATCATTGGTACCAAATGGGTATTCAAGAATAAGTTAGATGAATCAGGACAAGTTGTAAGGAACAAGGCTAGATTAGTTGCCCAAGGATATAATCAAGAAGAAGGTATAGATTTTGATGAAACATATGCTCCTGTTGCTAGACTAGAATCTATTCGTATTTTATTATCTTTTGCTTGTTTCATGAATTTTATACTTTTTCAAATGGATGTGAAAAGTGCCTTTCTTAATGGGTTTATTAAGGAAAATGTTTATGTTAAACAACCACCAGGTTTTGAACATGAACAATTTCCAGATCATGTTTATAAATTGAAAAAGGCTTTATACGGTCTCAAACAAGCACCTCGTGCTTGGTATGATCGTCTAAAAACTTTTCTTTTAGAAACAGGATTTGAAATAGGTAAAGTAGACACTACTTTGTTTATCAAAAGAGTTAAGAATGATATCTTAATCATACAAATATATGTTGATGATATAATTTTTGGTTCTACTAATAATAATCTATGTCAAGAATTTGCTAATACCATGAAAAATGAATTTGAGATGAGTCACATGGGTGAACTCAATTATTTCCTTGGATTGCAAATTAAACAGTCCTCAAATGGCATTTTTATCAATCAAGGCAAATATGCAAAGGAATTACTCAAACGTTTTAACATGGATAGTACTAGTAGTAAATCCACACCTATGGCTACTACTACTACTCTTGACAAAGATTTATTAGGTAAGAGTGTTGATCAAAAACTCTATCGAGGTATGATTGGTTCACTCTTATATATTACTGCAAGTAGACCAGATATTATGTTCAGCGTATGTTTATGTGCTAGATATCAATCTAGTCCTAAAGAGTCTCATTTAAAAGCAGTGAAACGAATTTTAAGATATATTAAAGGCACATCTGAATATGGTTTATTTTATCCACGCACCGATAATTTTCAACTTTTGTCTTATAGCAATGCCGATTTTGCTGGAAGCAAAACTGATCGCAAGAGTACTAGTGGTACATGTCACGTTTTGGGACATTCCCTAGTCTCTTGGTGCAGTAAAAAGCAAAACTCCGTATCCCTATCTACCACAGAAGCTGAATATATCGCTGCAAGTTTGGCATGTGCACAAATTTTATGGATGAAACAAACTTTGTTAGATTATGGTATTTCATTTGAAAAACCCTCAATTATGTGTGATAATACCAGTGCAATTAATCTATCTAAAAATCCGATTCAATATTCACGTACGAAACATATTGATATTCGACATCATTTTCTACGTGATCATGTTTTAAAAGGAGATATATCTTTAGACTTTATCTCTACTGATAAACAAGTAGCAGATATATTTACCAAGCCCCTTAAAGAAGATACTTTCATTAAATTAAGGAGAGAACTTGGAATTTGTGATTTTATTGATACTTGTTGAACATGGTTTCTGCTAAGTCGACTGTCTTTGTGTATAAGTCGACTGCATTGTCTTTCTTAAACATATACTTCTTTTATCAGGCCAGTCGCCTGGTTCATATACCAGTCGACTGATTAGTAGATATAACATTTTTATTTTTCTTCTCGACTCAGTCGACTGATAACCCCTACCAGTCGACTGTCGCGAGATCAATTGTTTTCAGCGAGTCTTCATCACAGTTTTGAGATAAAACTGCTCAATTTCTCACCCGTGACTCCTTATCTCAGCCGTTGATATCTTTTCTTTGCATCTGAGCCGTCTATTCTCTGTTAAAAACCCTTTACCAGCCCCTCTTTCTCACTTTTACCGATCTCAAATTTCACCCCCAATTTCAAAACCCTAAGGCAAGAGAATAAGAAGCTCAATTCGACCAGATTTCAAGTCGACTGCTGGCTGCTGTCTCTCTCTTCCATCTTGGTAAATCTCGATTTCTTGTCTCCTTCCAAAACCCTAATGGCACCCAAAAGATCTAAGAGAACTCACGAGGGTACTTCTTCTTCACAAGAGTACACCCAATACCTTTTGAGTCACGATCTACTTGATCGTTGGTATCTCTTTTGTACCATTCAAATCTTCCCTGGAAGATTTGTAAATTTTAATGACTTAGATCGTTTTAACCTCATTCCCCTCTTTCAAAATTGTAGTCTTTATGACTTTCTATCATTATCTAACCAACCAAATTACTATCCCCAACTTATTTATTTGTTTTATACAAATATAACCGTTGTTCAACGAACAAATGGGGAAGTATTAATCCGTTCGTCAGTGAAAAATATCAAAATGACTTTAACACCGACTAGGATTAATGCAATGTTGGGTATAGATGATGGTGGAATTCCTCTTGATGAAGTTATTTTAGATGATGCTTCTATATTGTCTAGAATTCTCTTACCTAATTCTCGACTTCCAATGACAAGCAAAAATCTAAGACCAATTGCTAAGCTTGTCGGTAGAATATTAGCTTATAACATCCTTCCTAAAAAGGGGAGTTATGACCAATATTCTACTGAGTTACAAAAAGCTATCTATGCAATTTTTGGTAGGATAGCTGTTGATTGGGGTCAAGTTATTTTTTCCAAACTTAATCAAGACCACACTCATTTTCTACCCTTTGGAGGTTTCCTTACTAGAGTCCTTACTGCTTTCAAAGTTGATCTTGAGTCGGAGACAAATGTTGTTTCTAGATATGAGTGTTTCGATCGTGCTAGTTTGGCACGAATGAAACTTCTTGATGTTCCTACTCGATCACCTCCTAGGTCTCCTCCAATGTCCCAAGCTCCCCTAGGTTCATCTTCTCGACCTAGAGCCTCTCAACCTTCTACTTCTGATGATCCACCTCTCCCTCAAGCCAATTATGATGATCCTCGAACCATGTACGACTGTGTGTCTTACCTAATGAATCATTCAGTCACAGTCGATAGACATCTTTCTTCCCTTGGTTCCAAACTAGACCATGTTAGTTCTGAGGTAGCCCATCTTTCTCATCTCTTCACTTCTCAGTTTTCTCCTCCTTCTCAAGATGTTGATAACGAAGACTCCGAAGAAGATGATTGAAGATTACTTCTTTTTATTATTATTTATGTAATTTTCTTTAAATGTAGTTTGGTTCTATGTATTAAACTTTCCTTTTATGCTTGTTATTCCTTTTAAATGCAAAATCTTGTTATTTTATGCTTTTTGATGATTCCAAAGGGGGAGAGAAAGAAAGCCGCATCTCAGTTATATTTTATCTATGTGTTACATACATTTTCTCTGTGTGTTATGTTCTATCTATGCTGCACTTGTTACATTCACATATCTCCCTGGTCAGTCGACTTACCCAAGGATACAGTCGACTGCTGCTGCATCTGTGATACAATGCTTTAATGTTCTGGTCAGTCGCCTGATCTATTTTCCAGTCGACTGATACATTCTGTATATCAACTTTTTTCTTTATGTATGCATATTGTGTTTTTAATAGGGGGAGCCTTCCAACACTTGATATCTATGCTTGTATGTCTGTTTATAAATTGTTATCAGCTATTGTGTTGTCATCATCAAAAAGGGAGAGAATGTTGATTCTTGATTTTGATGATCACAACACAGTGCAACATGTGTCTATGTTATACAGCTGACATTGCAGTGCAGAGACTAAAGACAATTATAGCTGAACAAACAAACAAGCTCAAACAGATACAGATGAAGAGGACAAGGATCAAAGATTCAATTTAAGACTCAAGACTCAAGACTTCAAGCTCAAATGTGTTATCTTATTTTGTCTTGTAAAACATTGTATTTTATTTCTTGTTGAGTCTTAGTCTGATGTAAAGCCTTGTCAACACACACACACACACACTCAAAAGTTTCATAATGTGTGTCTCTTAAAAACCCCCAAAAATAAGTCAAAACAGTTTGAAGAATTTTAACTTTTAAGTACCAGTCGACTTAAGCTTTTGCCAGTCGACTGATAAGTACAAAACTGTTTAAAATTATTCAAACTCTGATCAGTCGACTCATATGGCAACCCAGTCGACTGTTCGAGAGTTTTTGACCGTTTTCTGTTTTTCAAAATCAAATTTTTTCAAAATCAAAAGTTCTGATCCGTTGGTTGACAGTTGTGTAACCGTTTTCCAACGTTCAGGGGATCAAAACTCCTTATATAGAGGTTCATATCTCACAGAAAAGTATAACTTGATTTTCAATACATCCGAGCATTCTTGTGAAAAACTTTTCAAGAGATTTTCTGTGAGAAACAAAGCCTTCAAAGTTCATACACTTTGGTTCTCTACATTCAGTCCAGTATAGCATTGAATTCGCTCTGGACTGAGTATAGAAGTCAACCTTGTGATTTAGCCTAGTGCATCAACACATACACCAACAAGGCTATAGGTTGATTGTAAAAATTCTTCTTGTACTTTTGCTCTCGATTGGAGTGTGGTTGTTGACTCTTGGTTGTAGAGTCGGTGTCTTTTTCACTCTTGGTAGTAGAGTGGGTTGCTTTCTCTGGTTGAGAGAAAGGACTACGGGTTAGACAAGGTTGTTGTCGTAACGCCGTAGGGTATTCTTGTAATTTTTCAAGAATAGTGGAAATCTCAAGTGGGTTGCTTGGGGACTGGATGTAGGTCGGGAGGACCGAACCAGGATATATCTTGTGTACTCTGTGATTGATTATCTTGTGCTTTGCATTTACTTTTGCTTATTTAAGTTCTGCAAAACTTGTCTGGCCAGTCGACTCAGCTTCGTATCAGTCGACTGATCAGTCTTGTATTAGTTGTTCTCTTTGTTACATCAGTCGCCTGCCTTATCTATAAGTCGACTGCATCGAGAGTTCAAGTTTCTTTTATTTTGGCTATATCAGTCGACTGGTTCACCACTAAGTCGACTGTGCCGAGAGAAATTTTTTATTCCGCAATTTATTTTTGATAAACACTATTCACCCCCCCCCCTCTAGTGTTTGTTGCTTAGCCTACAGGATCCAACAGGTAGGTATTTAGCGTATGCTAATGGGAATTTCGTCTCCCAGTCCAACGTGACTAGGACTCTATCTAGCTTTGCCATTATCGTGGCCACTTGTATATTAGACCAGTTGAACAGCCTATCTGGAATTAGGATATCGACCAATTTCAGGTCCATGATAACCCAATTGAACTCCTTTTTATCGACATTACTAGAACTTCTTCCACGATGTTCGAAAGTGAAGCTCATGATATTAAAGTCCCCTCCAACTACCCAAGGGTTTTGTCAACGTGTTTGGATTGAATGTAGTTCTGTCCAAAACGTGGCTTCGGAGGACGATGATTTGGGTTGTAAACTACCGTCACAGTTTGAGCCCAGTTATAGGTTGATACTGGATCGAAACCGATAACAAAAATTTTCCTTGGAATTCATCTAGGTAGATGAATATATCAGGGTTAAAGCCAATAGCGATGCCATAGTGGAGTGGAGGATTCTCCACTCTTTGATCTTATTACCACTGAGTCTCCTGAATCTAAACTCATGAATGAGTTTGGTCTCTTGGAGACCAACAACCCCTGTTCTGGACGTATTGATAAGGTCACTACCCATCTCTCTCTTGCCCTGTCCCTCCAAACCTCTAACTGTAACGCCCCGAATTTCCTACACAGACAATTTGTAGCACATCCAGAATCTTTTGCTTCAATTGAGTACATAAATATAATATAATACAGGAAAAATATGGGAATCTTACTATAAATCCAAAACTCTTGGATTGATAAGATGAAGGGCTCAGGATATCACACTTTAAGCCAAGGTCTCAGGCACTCTTACCTGCAAAACACAATCTATGGGTTCGTCAGCTTGTGAGGCCGACGGTAAGAATCACAACAGGTTTAAATAACTACAAAAATAATATAACAACATACATAGCATAATAGAAATAAAACTGGAATCGATGTAATAAATATAAATGAAAATTTGTCAATTATACAATATCATATGTGTGCGTGTAGATCTAATTTACTAAAACATCAAACATATGCTTATTATGAAAATATGCACAAATCCAAATATGCTCTTTTAATGCACGCTTGTTTGGAATGATATGCCGCCCATACAACATATTTTTCGAAAGCAAGCTACTAGTGTTTCTTCTCATTATAGGGTTCAATCCCTCGTTATGCAATACATACTCATGTATTCTACACTGTATCTAACATTTATCTAGTGACTAGTAAGGATGCAGTTGTTCAGTCCAATTTCGTCCATGCAGTTGGTAGTGGTCATGACGGGACCCTGTGGTCTTTCTCCACTCCTGAGCATCCATAATGGTGCCTAGCCCCGGTGGTCTCTCTCCACTCTTCGGTCTTACATATTCCACCCCGCTCGATCACCAACGGTCTCTCACCACTCTCCGATACTACCGGGATCCTGTGGTCTTTCTCCGCTTCCGGACCTCTCTATAATTTATCATGAATATAAGACGAACCTGCAGGCATTTCCTGCTCCACCTAGAGACGCAGAGTTAAACTCTCACCTCCTATTTGTATTTGATAACATAGAACATCAACGGACACTTATGGGTCCATCTCCTAAGTTCTGACAGGAGTCTACGGCCTATACATCTGAACCCCCATTTTTAACACCAGATCCCAGAAATTAACAGTCGATACAACACCGTACGTGTCACATTGACAAGTGAATACAACTTCCAATAATTATATAAATTCCAATAATTGTCAGAAAACTGGTTTCTTAGTCTCATATGAAACCTCAATGAGTCTACTACAATATGGTAGTTAAGAACATCTAGATTTAACCCCATTAATCTGTCTAAAACCATCTGTAAGACAGTAGGTTCATAATCCAGAAACTACAGCTCTTGCTACTTTTAAAAATCACAGAAAATCCCATACTTCTTGGAAATTGGGTTTCTTACTCAAAAGAAAGATTAACGAGCCTAGTTCAAATTCTCAGTTTGTAGTTTCCTTAAAATACTTCATTTAAAAGGTTAAAACGATCCAACACCAAAAGGTGTATTAATTTCCAGAATCCAGGAAAACTGTCCACTAGTTATAAGTTTGATTTATTAAAAATAATAAACGATATCCAAAATTTATGAAATTTTGTGAACATATAATAGACATTCACTAGATTCACATATAAAAAGTTCAGCATACAATTCCATATATTTGGAGAGATATAATTTTTGAAAATAAGTATGATATTCAGCCAGAATTATGAAATAAATTATGTTTCATTTTAAAACAAGTAATGTATTCAAATTTTATTAAAATAGCAAACGACATCCAAAAATAATAAAATTTTGAAGAAATATTGTACACACATACAGGATACACATATAAAAGTTTCAGCCCTACATTCCATCTACTTAAAGAGAAACGAATTTCTGAAGTGAGATCAAATTTCAGGACAAAAACGATAATAGCATTTCTAGTTTAATCATATCGTAATCTCACAAATTAATTAACAGCAATTAACACCCATAATCGAACAACATCCATACACAATCTAAGCATGAATACTCAATTTATATAAATTATCTAGTATGCATACATCGTATAATATAAATAGAATTGGTTAAAGTTGTTACCCACTTATTCGTTCCCGAATTTTGGTTATTTCTACGCTCGAATTGAACGACGACTACGGTACTACAGATAGCAACCGTGATGACGATAACGGTACTACGGACTGCAATTGTTCGCTGAGTAAGGACAGAGTAATAAAATTAGGATTATATGTAGGTATTTATAAAATTATATATATGTACAAAAGATAGACAAAGCAAGAGAGAAACAGTGAGAAGCTCGGATGGCGAGGTGATGGTGATGAAGTTGGCGATTGGTGGATGAGCTTTGGGTTGTCGTTAGCGTTGGTTGCAGGGTGGTGGTGTTGGAGAGGTACAAATGGAGATGTCGGGGTCTTGGGTGGGAGGCAGAAAGCAGTGGAGAGTCGGGGGTGGCGACAGCGAGGGGAGGATAAGGTGGAGTGGAGGTGGTGCTGGCTTGGAGCTCGGGAAATGAGGAGGAAGAAGGAGTTGGGGTGTGTTGGGTTTCGGGAGTGAAAAGGAGTAGAAAATAAGATGTGATGGGGTGTATGTATGCATGTATGTGAATATGTATATGAGTGAGAGAGATGTGGTATATATATATATATATATATATATATATATATATATATATATATATATATATATATATATAGGTAGGGTGAGGTGGACACAACAGTAGGGGAGGTGAGTTGATGCGGGCTGTAAAATGTAGTTGGGGAAATGAGAGTTGGTTGTTAGGATTAAGGGGTTAAACTATGATTATGGATAGGATTATAATTACTCGGGGTTAGAGTTTGAATTTAAACTCAAATTGAATAATCGGAAAAAGTTAGAATGGATCAGAAATTATTTGGGATGAGTTCAAATAGGAAATCAAAATGAATTGATAGAACGAAAAGAATTTATAAGAGATCGAAATACAAAAACATAAAATATTTATATTGATAATGTATAAAACACATGTGTATAGCACATGTGGGACAAAATTGTCATAATTCAATTTTGCGGGTGTTACACTAACATTTCAAAATAGTACATTCATTGATAACAATATGGGGGTTACTGTAACGCTCCGATTTCCATATACTGGAAAACCGTGACATAACTCTTTCCTTCAATTAGCCACAATACACAAAAAAATATGAAATTTAAAACTTTTTATTCAACACAAATGTATTACAAGTCCGAATGTTATAAAACTGCAATACATTACATTAGTGTTACAATAATACCTTTACAAGCCCAAGTGTTATAACTTTCAACAAATTACATCAGAGTACAATAAATAAAGAATAACACTTGGTACTTCACTTGGATGCTTTCCAACAAATAAATAAATTACAACAATTGTTACAAAAGAAACAATTGTAATCAACATATATTACAGCGGAAAATAAAATCGACTCCTGCTTCTCTTGCCTTGAGTCCTCCTAAATCCAGTACTTGTACTTCTGCAATCCAGTACCTATTGAAGTGGGGACGTCCGTACATATACTGACACTTTAAGGCTGATGACTAGCAGCGATTCTCAACTATAAGCAAACAGATTGATAAAAAGAGAAACATGTATATATAGTTGATGTGTCAGTGTATGCTATGACTTAGACTCTAATACAAGATTAACTAATGCAATAATGCACTTATTCTAATGCAAGCGAGACTCAGGAACAGTATGCAGCCCATACTACTTACGCCCCAAATCAAGTCGTTTCTTCATATATAGGGATTTGAACCCGCGTCATGAATTCTACCTTTGTACCCATCCTCTTCCTGACACATACTACATGACACATACTACATGACTGATGTGGTTGCAGGTATGGTCTAGTTCCGCTACTGCAATACAATAGTGGTGTCCTCGTTTACCACTATTTCCCGGCGAACCGGTCCTCGCTCAAAACCAACACAAACTACAAGATACTTGTTAATCTTCTTCTGTGCCCTCAACTCATCATGAGAAGGCATAGAACTTGATGGAATCGTAGGGTCTATTTCCCTAGAAAAACTTCCCGTTCTTATCATGGTAGTTTAGGAATTAACAATCAAGATACGGATACCCTAACGATGTCACTAACCCTAACCAAACAAGCGAGACATGCCACTGTGCTTCCAACTCGTCATGGAAAAGCACCGTACGTGTCCCTCTTCTAACCAAACAAGCGAGACATGCCACTGTGCTTCCAACTCGTCATGGAAAAGCACCGTACGTGTCCCTCTTCTAACCAAACAAGCGAAACATGCACTGTGCTTCCAACTCGTCGTGAAAAAGCACTGTACATGTCTCTCTTCTAGAGAGTGTAACAATTTATCAACACAATTAACCAAGTTGTAACCTAGACTTCACAAGATCTCCTCGTTTCCACTCGTAGCCTACCTATTCAAGACAATACCTACATTCGAGCCCAATGAGCATCGTACGAGACAACAACATACATATGAGCTAAATAAGCTATGTATGAGACCAACAACTACATACGAGCCAGACGAGCTGCGTATAAGCAAAACAACATATAGAAACAACCATGCAGGTAATCTAACAACCTAGAAGCAACAAAACGTGCTTACTAGCAAAATTCGATCTTTTATAATTAGAAGCAACAGAAGAACCTTCTAACCGTCTAAAATAGATTTACTAACAAAAAAAACCCGAAAGCAACATAAAAACCTTCCGACAGCCTAGAAGAAACCAGTGCTATGCTTATCAGAATTCGACAAAAATCGACTTTTTAGAAAGGTGAGAACATCTACCATAACTCTCCAGTTGAACACTTTTTCAGATTCTATAAGGAATCCAAAATCTAGTCCATCGAACACACGCAAACAGTTTAACCAAACTGTGGATTTTCAACAAAAAGCTGAAACTTCACAAGCTGGTAACTCTTGCTCTACTTGTCGGAATCTAACGAAACTAGACAATTTGAAAAGGTGGGAATATCTACTACAACTTCCTAGTTGACCACTTTCTCAGATTACTTAAGGAATTTCAAATTCCTGCCTCCGAACATACGCAAACAGTTAACCAAACTACAGAATTTCAACAAGAGCTGAAACTTCTATAGCTTGTAACTTTTGCTCTACTTGTCGGAATCTAACGAAACTGGACAACTTGAAAAAGTGGGAACATCTACTACAACTTCCTAGTTGACCACTTTCTCAGATTCTGTAAGGAATTTTATCCACCGTTATTTGAACACATGCAAAAATTAACCAACAGCAGATTTCTCAACAAAAAGTTGAAACTTTGAAGGCTTGTAACTTTTGCTCTACTTGTCGGAATCTAACCAAATCCTACAATTTAGAAAGGTGGGAACATATACTACAACTCTCTAGTTGATGACTTTTTCAGATTCCTTATGGAAATCAATCTACCGTCCCTTGAACACTCGTAAAAACTAACAAAAGACGGCCAAAGCTACAGCGAAGCTGAAACTTTGAGAGCTTGTAAATTTTGATATACTTGTCGGAATCTAACCAAATCATACAATTTAGAAAAGTGGGAACATATACTACAACCCTCTAGTTGATGAATTTTTCAGATTCCTTATAGAATTCAATCTACTGTCCCTTGAACACACGCAAAAACTAACAAAAGACAGCAAAAGCTACCGCGAAGCTGCAACTTTCAAAGCGCATAACTTCTACTCCGCTTATCGGAATCTAACCAAATAGGGAAATTTGGAAAGTTAAAAGAGACTCTACTACAACTCTCTAGTTGAACACTTTCCCAAATTCAGTAAGTAAAAGATTCAAAACATCGAAAAACCCAAACAGCGAGCTTTTCAGCTTAAAGGTTGGCTGCTGCCTTGTAAAAGGCATAACTTCTACTCCGCTTATCAGAATCTAACCAAATAGGGTAATTTGGAAAGGATATAATGTCTAATACAAATTCCTAGTTGGTCACTTCCTCTGATTCAACAAGTAAGGGGCTCAAAAATATTGAACAAACACAACAGTAAGTTTTCAGCTAAGCTGACTGCTCTGTTTTGTAACGACCATACCTTTTGCACCACTTATCGAATTTTAACCAAATAGGGCATTTTGGAAAGGTAAGAACGTCTACTACAATTTCCTAGTTGATCATTTCTCCAAATTCCCTAGGAATATCAAATTTCAACCCCTCGAACTTAAGCCGAACTTCACCTCAAAATAGCAAGTTGCTGTTTTTGCCCAACACTCGCTATTTTGGGAGAAACGGTTGTTTCACCTATCAAAACCACTCCGAAAAATCCACAAAAATTTGAGCATGGTAATAACACCCATAAGAACCTCTAAAATAAATTTGGGGGTCAAAATTTCACTTTTAACATAGTTAAACAATTCTAACCCTAAAACCACAAATATTGAATCTTTATGGTTCTATTTTGTGTTCAACCACTTGAATCTTTGCATGCTCTTTACTCTAGTCCATATACACATTAAATTAACTCAATACAACAAAATACAACAATAAAAACCCTAATAATACTAAAAACGAGCATGAGAATGAGAAACCCGCACCCTAAATCGTGTAGGAAGAACTTGCCCTTCTTCTCCTTGCTCCTTGTTCTTGATCCCCCCAGAACACACCATGAAAAGAGAACCCATGAACTCTAACCCCTTTTGTGATTTGATTTTTGATCTCTCTTTCTTTTCTTTCTTCTCAATTTTTTTTCCAAAACAAAACAATTAAAAAGTAGAAGGAGAATGAGAGAGAGAGAGATGGAGAAGAAATGGGTTTCTTTTTGCCCTCTTGTGTTTTGGCCGGCCAAGGAGGAAGAGGAGAGGGGGGGTGGGGGGGGGGGGGGGGGGGGGGGTTGGAGGGTGTTTTTATAGGAGAAGGGTTGGGGTTTGTGGTAGAGAATGAAGCCATGTGTCACTCTTCTCATGGTTAAAACAATTGATGTTCAAAATACAATTTTATGTTACAATCGACACCCTACTCATCCCTAACCCTTAATTTTGTTCATGATTGATCAAGAATAAGAGGTATTTCCCAAAATCACATACTACATGATTTCGTACAAACGTACGAAATCGATACAATTCAAATACGTACATATATCTGTATATACAGATAATTTTTATTACTTAAAATGAATAATCTCTACCAAAGATATTTTAATTTAGAAATAATAATAAAAATAGTTTTATTACCGGCCTGGAAGATTCCAGTATCAATTTGATACAAAACAGATATATACAGACTAATTTATACGTATAGATAATGTTTATTAACAAAACCGGGTAATATCTACCAAAAATATTTCATTTTGGAAAATAAAAATAAAATAATAATAAAATAGTAATTTTTAATATCTTTCCGGGATTTTTCAGACATTTTCTCAAAAACACATTTTTCATGATTTTGTACAAGTGCACAAAACTGATACAATACATATATATACTTACTAGTATATGTATACAGATAAATTTTTATTAGAAAAACCAAGTAATTTCCATATAAATATTTTAATTTAAAAAATAATAATTTATACAATATAATATCCGTCCGGGATATTACAATACTCCCTCCTTAGAATAGTTCTGTCATCAGAACTACGTTAAGTCAGGAAAACAGAAAAACATCCATATACTAAGTAACTCGGAGAAAGAAAGCTTATATGGGTTTCCGGCTCCCAAGTGACTCATCCACGAACTGGTTCTCCAAAGAAGCCGACCTTGATCCTAAAGCTGCCTGCAAACTCTGCCAAAATCGAGATGTAACTCTTGAATTTTGGTCAGAATTGTTGATACTGGTACTCCATGCTGCTTCATTACGCCTTCACTGTGGACTTCCACTAATTTCTCTAGTGACTAAGTTATCTTTATCGGAAGAAAATGTGCAGACTTTGTCAACTGATCCCCAATAACCCAAATTGAGTCATTCATTTCTGAATTTATGGGTAATCATGTGATGAAGTCCATACTGTGTTCCGAGATCAACTTGCCGCTTCCGTGCTTCAATCCCTGCATCTCCTGCCTAAGCCTCTGACTTGCTTACTTCGACTCGGTTGCAGCTCCCATCGTGCCAAAACTGAGCTCTAATCTTGAGTAATCACTTCAATACTGGCTTGCCTGATCTCATCATTTATCTTCTTACTCCCTTCATGGTCTTTGACTGAGGTTAATTCTTCACTATCTTGATCTTTTGCGGTTCGGTAGCCACTCCCTCATTAGAATAGGACATGGCCTACGAACGCCACTTCAGACTTCCTGCATTCACTTTGACGATTTGCACAAAGTTGATGCTCCTTTGATGGTGACAGCGAGTCCGTATTGAGATTAGATTGTAGTGAAATCTCCTTTGGCTCCTCGCTCGAGATCATTGAACCATCCTTCGAAATCGGCTCACTCTCTTCTATCAATACATCCTCGATTAGGATACCCTCGAATACCATCATTAAAACACATATACTGGAATTAGTCCAGATATAGAAAAATTATAAAACATAAGTTGAAAGAAACAACGATATGAATTATAACTGTCAACAACTAGCTAAAACCCGACTCCTAAAAGGCATCCAAGTTTAACTTTTCTACTGTGTTGGACTGTAAATTAAAGTCAGCTTTGATACCACTCTGTAATGCCCTGATTTTCATACAGTGGGGAACCGTGACATAAGCCAGAATCTTTCCTTCAATTAGCCACAATACACCGAAAAAATAGGAAATTTAAAAATTTTTATTCAACACAAATATATTACAAGTCCGAATGTTATAAAACTGCAATACATTACATCAGTGTTACAATAATACCTTCACAAGCCCAAGTGTTATAACTTTCAATAAATTACATCAAGGTACAATGAATAAAGAACAACACTTGGTACTTCACATGGATGCTTTCCAACAAATAAATAAATTACAACAATTGTTACAAAAGAAACAATAGTAATCAACATATATTACAGCGGAAAATAAAATCGACTTCTACTTCTCTTGCCTTGAGTCCTCCTGACTCCAGTACCTATACTTCTGCAATCCAGTACCTATTGAAGTGGGGACGTCAGTACATATACTGATGCTTTAAGGCTGATGACTAGCAGCGATTCTCAACTTTAAGCAAACAGATTGATGAAAAGAGAAACGTGTATATATAGTTGATGTGTCAGTGTATGCTATGACTTAGACTCTAATGCAAGATTAACTAATGCAATGATGCACTTATTCTATTGCAAGTGAGACTCTGGAACAGTATGCAGCCCATACTACATACGTCCCATATCAAGCCGTTTCTTTATATATAGGGATTTGAACCCACATCATGAATTCTACTTTTGTACCTATCCTGTTCCTGACACATACTACATGACTGATGAGTTTGTAGGTACGGTCTAGTTCCGCTACTGCAATACAATAGTGGTGTCCTCGTTTATCACTATTGCCCGGCGAACCGGTACTCGCTCAAAGCTAATACGAACTACAAGATACTCGTCAACCTTCTTCTGTGTCCTCAACTCATCATGATAAGGCATAGAACCTGATGGAATCATAGGGTCTATTTTCCTAGGAAAACCTCCCATTCTTATCATGGCAGTTCAGGAATTAACAATCAAGATACGGATCCCGTGCTCCCAACTCGTCATGAAAAAGCACCGTCCGTATCCCTTTGACAGGGGAATACATCCCAATAACACCACCTAGCGTCAGCATATAGGAGATGTTGGATTATAGGGTATCACTCCTAACACCAACTCTCACCCTTCGGCAATTTATAGATAAAAATGGTTAAGTAACTGTTACTACCCTAACGATGTCACTAACCTTAACCAAACAAGCGAGACATGCCACTGTGCTTCCAACTCGTCATAAAAAAGTACCGACGTGTCCCTCTTCTAACCAAACAAGTGAGACATGCACTGCGCTTCCAACTCGTCATGAAAAAGTACCGTACGTGTCCCTCTTCTAGAGAATAACAATTTATCGACACAATTAACCAAGTCTTAACCTAGCCTTCACAAGATCTCCTAGGATCAGAATACCTATTCAAGACAATACCTAGATACGAGCCCAATGAGCATCGTACGAGACAACAACATACATATGAGCCAAATAAGCTACGTATGAGACCAACAACTACATACGAGCCAGACGAGCTGCGTATGAGCAAAACAACATATAGAAACAACCATGCAGGAAATCTAACAACCTCGAAGCAACAAAACGTGCTTACTAGCAAAACTCGATCTTTTATAATTAGAAGCAACAGAAGAATCTGTTGGATCCTGTAGGCAAGGCAAGAAACACTACCAGGGGGGGGGGGTGAATAGTGTTTTATAAAAAATTAATTACGGAATTAAAAATTATCTTCTGTTTAGTCGACTGTAAAAGGAAGTTCAGTCGACTGAGGAGTCAGAGTAGAAGAGTATTTTGATACGAGTCTGGTAAGTCGACTTAATACAGAAAGACAGTCGACTTGTCAGAAGAGTTTTTGAGAAGATTATAATACCAGTCTGATCTGTCGACTTAAGATGGGAATACAGTCAACTTACCAGAACGGTTTTGAGAAAATTGAAATGCAAGTAATATTCAAGAGATACAACCACAGAAATTTTAACCACAGAGTACACACGATGTATCCTGGTTCGGTCCTCCCGACCTACATCCAGTCCCCAAGCAACCCGCTTGAGATTTTCGACTATTCTTGAAAAATGTACATGAATACCCTACGGCGTTAGACAACAACCTTGTCCTATCCGTAGTCCTCTCTCGCCACTAAAGAGAGCAACCCACTCTTACACCAAGAGCGAAAACCTGACTCTACACCCTAGAGCCCTGCTCTCCAACCAAGAGGAAAAGAAAACAATAAAATTGTTTACAATCAACCTATAGCCTTGTTGTGAATGTGATTTTGTACGTGGCTATTTGGTCGACTTATAGATTTAGTCCAAGACGAATTCAATGTTATGCTGGACTGAAAACAGAGAACCAAGACTTAAGAATTAGAGTGCTTGAGTTGGAAAACTTTTTCTCTTTTGAAAGTAAGAACACTTAAAATTTTTTCTCGAAATCTTGGAGACCTTCCATGGTGATTCTAAGCTTCTATTTATAGAGTAGAATCCTTGGAAGTTGTAAAACGGTTTATTACAACTGTTTACAAACGGATATATATTTTTTGAAATAAAAAAATCAAGTTTTGAAATCAGTAATCTGTCAAAACGGCTTGAACTGTCGACTGGATTGCCATTATAAGTCGACTGGCCAGAGTTTGAAGAAGCTCAGACAGTTTTGTACAAGTACAGTCTACTGGTCCTTAATGGTAGTCCACTGGTACTCAACAGCTGACCTAGTTCAAACTGTTTTGATCTTTACTTTTGAAAACCACACAGTTATAAAATTATATGTGAGTGTGTGTGTGTGACAAGACTTTTACATCAATCTAAGACTCAACAAAAGAAGATTACATTTGTTTTTACAAGACACAACATATAAGACATTGAAACTTTGGTCTCGACTTGAGTCTTTAGTCTTGATAGAAGCTTTAGCCATTGTCTTTGTATGAAGCTTTGCTTGATCATTCTTCAGCTTTAGAACAACTTGCTTGATCAATTTACTTTGAGGCCTTTGTGTATCATACATGATAAACTTTGATACAACCTGCAATATATGAGAGGTAGCACAACAACTTTGCATTGTGGTGTAATCATCAAAATCAAGAATCAACATTCTCCCCCTTTTTGATGATGACAACACAATAGCTTAAAATAATGGAAATAAATATTACAAATGCTTACATGCTCCTTCTATAAAATGTACAACATGCATAGGTGTGAAAATATGCACAGAGATATGCATCACAAAACATGCACAAAATAACACAAAGCATAGCTATATTTTCTCCCCCTTTGTCATCAACAAAAAATGGAGGAAAAAAGGGTAGCAGTAAAGGGAAAAGAATCGCCTCAAAAGATGTGTCAATTTTTGAATTTGAAGAATACTGATGCGCGACAGTTGACTGGTCTTAGAGGGAAGTCGACTTAATCGAGAGCAATATAAACAAGCGAACATAGCACTAATACAACTGGTTAGTCGACTGGGTACTCTGCACAGTCGACTATCCAGAACATAAAACTCAGACAAAAACTTAGAAAAATAAAGATACTTGGCAGTCGACTAAAAAATACTTGTAAGTCGACTTACCAGAGAAAAATTTAAAAAACATCACGAAAACTACAAATCCCTAGTTCTCTCCTTAAGGTGATAAATGTGTCTTCCTTAAGGGGTTTGGTAAAGATGCCAGCTACCTGTTTATCAGTAGAAATAAAGTCTAAAGAAATTTCTCCCTTTAAAACGTGATTACGTAAAAAATGATGTCGAATATCAATATGTTTCGTGCGTGAGTGTTGAACCGGATTTTTAAATAAGTTAATGGCACTGGTATGATCACACATTATTGAAGGTTTTTTAAATGAAATACCATAGTCTAATAAGGTTTGTTTTATCCACAAAATTTGGGCACAAGCCAAACTTGCAGCGATATATTCAGCTTCTGTAGTAGATAGAGATACCGAATTTTGCTTCTTACTGCACCAAGAGACTAGTGAATGTCCAAAAAATGACATGTCCCACTAGTGCTCTTGTGGTCAGTTTTACTACTGGCAAAATCCGCATCACTACAAAAGTTGAAAGTTATCGGTACGTGGATTAAATAGACCATATTCAGACGTGCCTTTAAGGTATCTTAAAATACGTTTCACAGCTTTTAAGTGAGACTCTTTAGGACTTGACTGATATCTTGCACACAAACATACACTAAACATAATGTCCGGTCTAGTAGCAGTTATATATAAGAGTGAGCCAATCATACCTTGATAGGGTTTCTGATCGACACTCTTACCTAATTCATCTTCGTCAAGGGTAGTGGTAGTAGCCATAAGTGTGGTCTTACTACTCGTGCTATCCATGTTAAACCGTTTGAGTAATTCCTTAGCATATTTTTCTTGATTAATAAATATGTCATTATGTGACTGCTTAATTTGTAGTCCAAGGAAATAATTGAGTTTACCCATGTGACTCATTTCAAACTCGTTTTTCATGGTGTTAGCAAACTCTTGACATAGATTACTATTAGTAGAACCAAAAATTATGTTATCTACATATATTTGTATGATCATGATATCTGTCTCTATTTTCCTAATAAACAAGGTAGTATCTACTTTACCTATTTCAAAACCCGTTTCTAAAAGAAAAGTCTTCAATCGATCATACCAAGCACGTGGTGCTTGTTTAAGACCGTATAAAATCTTTTTCAATTTAAAAACGTGGTTTGGAAATTGTTCATGTTCGAAACCTAGTGGTTGTTTAACATAAACATCTTTCTTTATAAAACCATTAAGGAACGCACTTTTAACATCCATTTGAAAGAGTGTAAAATTCATAAAACATGCAAAAGATAATAAGATACGGATTGATTCTAATCTAGCAACAGGAGCATATGTTTCATCAAAATATATGCCTTCTTCTTGATTATACCCTTGAGCAACTAGTCTAGCTTTGTTCCTAACAACTTGTTCTGATTCATCTAACTTATTCTTGAATACCCATTTGGTACCAATTATAGTATGATCAGGAGGTCGTGGAAATAAATCCCATACATCAATTCTTATGAATTGGTTTAACTCATCTTGCATGGTATTCATCCAAAATTCATTCTCACACGCTTCTTGTATATTCTTCGGCTCAACATTCGACAAGAAAGCTGTGTGAGATATCATGTTAACATGTGATCGCGTTTGAATACCATGTGAAATGTCACCAATTATTAAGTCATGGGGATGATCTCTAACTTCAACAAAAAACTTTGGTAAAGTTGGAGACATCACAATAGGATCAGTCGACTTGACCAGTTCATCAGTCGACTGATTTACAGCAATCGACTTGACTTCCTTATCGGTCGACTTATCAGCAAGGCTAGTGTGCTCTAAAGATGTAATTACTTTATCTAAAGGTGATGAATCAGTTTCATCATCTTCAATTAAAGTCGATGAAGACAGAGATTCATCAAATGCAACATGCATGAATTCTTCAATAGTCATTGTTGACTTGTTGAAGATTCTATATGCCTTACTCCTATTTGAGTATCCTACAAAGATACCCTCATTAGATCTAGAATCAAACTTATCTAAATTATCCTTAGTGTTCAGAATAAAACACTTATATCCAAATATTTTAAAGTAAGAGACCTTAGGAATTCTATCAAAAAATAGCTCATAACATATTTTCTTTAGCTTAGGCCTAATCAAAATTCTATGTAAAACATAACAAGCTGTAGCAACGGCTTCAACCCAAAAATACTTCGGTAAATTGCTTTCAACAAGCATGGTACGTGCACATTCTTGCAAAGTCCTATTCTTCCTTTCAACCACTCCATTTTGTGGTGAAGTTCTAGAAAATGCAAACGAATGAGTCATACCATTCTTGTTGCAATATTCTGCAAACGTTTTATTTTCAAATTCTCTACCATGATCACTTCTAATAGTGACTATGGTTAGAGACTTTTGATTTTGAATTCGTTTACAAAAATTAGAAAATTCTCCAAAAGCATCATTCTTATGTTTTAAAAAGAAAGTCCAAGTGAATCGTGAAAAATCGTCTACTAAAACAAATACATACCTACTTTTATTTAAAGAAGCTACTCTAGTAGGGCCAAATAAATCTATGTGGATTTATTCGAGCGGCCTACTAGTAGAGATTACTTCTTTTGTTTTAAAAGTAGATTTAATTTGTTTACCTAGTTGACATGCATCACATAACTTATCCTTTTTAAAGGATAGTCTTGACAGTCCTTTAACTAGGTTGTACTTAAACAATTTAGAGAGATTTTTCATATTCACATGACCAAAATGTCTATGCCATAGCCAAGAATCATTATTAGAAGCTACTAAGCAAAAATCATTCGAAAACTCATATGCTTTTAAACACAATTCATAAATGTTATTTTTCCTAAATCCTTAAAAAAATATATTTTGCATGGTAGAATCATAAATTAAACATGCATCTTTTTCAAACATGATTTTATAACCCTTATCACATAGTTAACTAATACTTAACAGGTTTTGCTTAAGTCCACTTTCTAATAAGACATTTTCTATAGAAGGGTTAGTGTGCTTACCGACCATACCAATTCCTATGACATTTCCTTTGTTGTTGTCACCAAATGTGACTGTTCCTCCATCAATTTCTTGTATGGAAGATAGGAGGTTGGCATGACCAGTCATGTGCTTTGAGCATCCGCTGTCAAGTATCCAACGATCTCTCTAAGGTACCTATAGAATATTCAAAGTGAATATGGTACTCTTTTCATTGGGTCCAAAATAGATTAGTTTGTGGGAAACTAAACCCATGAAGAGTTTGATTTTCCACCATAAGCAGAAATATAATTAGCAGAATAAAATACAGTAAGCAAATATGAATTAATATAAGCAATTCTATTTTTAGAACTCAGGTTGACTAGAACCCATACATATTTGCTCTGTCCAGTCGACTTTACAACACCTTTCAGTCGACTTTTACTGTTATTTAGTCAACTGAGAGGTAGTATAGGTCGACTTATCTGAGGTATTTGTCTCGTTGAATGAGACTCAGTACCTATGGACAGGCGACTGATATGTGAATTCAGTCGATTGGTCTGAACTGTAGATTTGCCTTTTTCATGAAAAGTTATAGTTTTAGGTTTTTTAAAAAACTCATAAAGTTTATTTTTAACACTAGAAATAGATATAGATTTGTTTACACTAGTGTTCTTAGAAGAATGAGAATTTTCAAGGGACTTTTTAAAACCAAGTCCAAACTTTTGATTAGATTGCATTTGATTTTGAAGAACATCATTTAAATTCTCCTTTCCTTTATTAAATTTAGATACGTTCTTGGATATCTCTTCATAATTTTTCTTTAGAGACTCAAGATCCATATCTAAACTAGAAAGACAAGAATTTAAAGATTTTACTTCTTTATCAATGTTAAGATTCTCTTGAGAAAGTGTTTGATTAACTTTCTCTAAGTTCTTAACTCTAATCTTTTCTTTTTTAAGTTCTTGAAAAATCTCGTTGAACAGCATCAAGTAAATCATTAGAATCATAGTCATTACTTACTTGATTTTGAGATGCCATAAAACACATGTTTGCAACCTCGTTTGTCTCATCAATTTCTTCTTCCGACGAAGAATCGCTATCATCCCAAGTTACTTGGTATGCCTTTTTGTTCTTCACGAACTTGTTCTTTGTGTACTTGTCCTTCTTAAATTTGGACGCATTTCCCTTAGATTTTGCGTTCTCTAGTAGGCAATCCTTCTTCATATGGTCTGTCTTGTTACACCTGAAACAAGTTGGAAGTTCATTAGATTCCTTAGATTTTGAATTAAACTTACCTTTACCTAGGAACTTTTTGAACTTTCTCGTGAACATGGAAATCTTTTCCTTATCTTCTTCTTCATCCTCGGAGTCTGACATGGCTTTGAATGCTAATGTCTTCTTCTTTGATTGTTGTGGTTCGGCATCCTTCTTGTGCACTTCAAGTTGTACCTCATAAGCCATAAGATTTCCCACAAGATTCTCAAGAGAAAATTGTGTTAAATCATTGGCCTCTTCTATGGCGGTGGTCATATTCTTCCATTCGGGGGTTAGTGCACGAACTACCTTCCTCACCATCTCGGCTTGAGTATACGTCTTTCCAAGTGCCACAAGTGAATTGGTAATGTCCTGTGAACCTTGTAATCATCTCAGACACATTCTTATTCTCCTTCATGCGGAACATTTCAAACCTATGAACAAGAACATATATTTTAGATTCTTTTACTTTATTTGTTCCTTCATGAGTTACCTCGAGTGTGTGCCAAATTTGATGTGCAGTTGTTGCATTGGACACACGGTTGAACTCCTCCTTTGTAAGGGCACAAAACAGTGTATTCATTGCCTTTGCATTATTCATTGTTTGGTTCTTCATTTCATTATTCCATTGTGCATATGGAATAGTAGGAGCGGTGTACTCGGTCTCTGTTATATTCCATATTTCATAGTTGATGGATTGAAGGTAGATCTTCATTCTAAACTTCCAATAGTTGTAATTGGTTCCATCGAAGAGGGGCGGCCTTTGTGTAGATTGGCCTTCATGGTATTGATTTGCATTATAAGTAGTTGCCATTGCACTCAACCAGGCTCTGATACCAAGTGTTGGATCCTGTAGGCAAGACAAGAAACACTAGAAGGGGGGTGAATAGTGTTTTATAAAAAGTTAATTGCGGAATTAAAAATTATCTTCTGTTCAGTCGACTGTAAAAGGAAGTTCAGTCGACTGAGGCGTCAGAGTAGAAGAGTATTTTGATACTAGTCTGATAAGTCAACTTAATACGAAAAGGCATTTGACTTGCCTGAAGAGTTTCTGAGAAGATTGTAATACTAGTCTGATCAGTCGACTTAAGATGGGAATACAATCGGCTTACCAGAACGGTTTTGAGAGAATTGAAATGCGAGTAATAAAAGATTCAAGAGATACAACCACAGAAATTCCAACCACAGAGTACACACAATGTATCCTGGTTCGGTTCTCCCGACCTACATCCAGTCCCCAAGCAACCCACTTGAGATTTTTCACTATTCTTGAAAAATGTACAGGAATACCCTACGGCGTTAGATAACAACCTTGTCCAATCCGTAGTCCTCTCTCACCACTAGAGAGAGCAACCCACTCTTTTACCAAGAGTGAAAACCTGACTCTACACCCTAGAGCCTTACTCTCCAACCGTGAGAAAAAGAAAATAATAAAATTGTTTACAATCAACCTATAGCCTTGTTGTGAATGTGATTTTGTACGTGGCTATTTGGTCGACTTCTGGATTCAGTCCAAAACGAATTCAATGTTATGCTGGACTGAAAACAGAGAACCAAGACTTAAGAATTAGAATGCTTGAGTTGGAAAACTTTTTCTCTTATGAAAGTAAGAACACTTAAAATTTTTTCTCAAAAGCTCGGAGACCTTCCATGGTGATTCTAAGCCTCTATTTATAGAGTAGAATCGCTGGAAGTTGTAAAACAGTTTATTACAACTATTTACAAACGGATATATATTTTTTGAAATCAGAAAATCAAGTTTTGAAATCAGTAATCTGTCAAAACGGCTTGAACAGTCGACTGGGTTGCCGTTATAAGTCGACTGGCCAGAGTTTGAAGAAGCTCAGATAGTTCTATACAGGTACAGTCGATTGGTCCTTAATGGCAGTCGACTGGTACTCAACAACTGACCTAGTTCAAACTGTTTTGACCTTTATTTTTGAAAACCACAAAGTTATAAAATTATATGTGAGTGTGTGTTTTCGACAAGGCTTTTACATCAATCTAAGACTCAACAAAAGAAGATTACATTTGTTTTTACAAGACACAACATATAAGATATTAAAGCTTTGGTCTTGAATTGAGTCTTTAGTCTTGATAGAAGCTTTAGTCATTGTCTTTGTATGAAGCTTTGCTTGATCATTCTTCAGCTTTAGAACAACTTGCTTGATCAATTTACTTTGAGGCCTTTGTGTATCATACATGATAAACTTTGATACAACCTGTAATATATAAGAGGTAGCACAACAACTTTGCATTGTGGTGTAATCATCAAAATCAAGAATCAACAGAATCTTCTAGCAGTCTAAAATAGATATACTACTAAAAAAACCCCGAAAGCGACATAAAAACCTTCCGACAGCCTAAAAGCAACCATTGCTACGCTTGTCGGAATTCGACAAAAATAGACTTTTTAGAAAGGTGAGAACATCTACCAAAACTCTCTAGTTGAACACTTTTTCAGATTCTGTAAAGAATCCAAAATCCGGTCCATTGAACACACGCAAACAGTTTAACCAAACTGCGGGTTTTCAACAAAAAGCTGAAACTTCGCAAGCTGGTAACTCTTACTCTACTTGTCAAAATCTAACGAAACTGGACAATTTGAAAAGGTAGGAAAATCTACTAAAACTTCCTAGTTGACCACTTTCTCAGATTCCTTAAGGAATTCCAAATTTCTGCCTCGAACATACGCAAACAGTTAACCAAACTACAGAATTTCAACAAGAGCTGAAACTTCTATAGCTTGTAACTTTTGCTCTACTTGTCAGAATCTAACGAAATTGGACAATTTGAAAAGGTGGGAACATCTACTACAACTTCCTAGTTGACCACTTTCTCAGATTTCGTAAGAAATTCTATCCACCGTCCTTTGAACACACGCAAAAATTAACCAACAGCAGATTTCTTAACAAAAAGCTAAAACTTTGAAAGCTTATAACTTTTGCTCTACTTGTCGGAATCTAACCAAATCATATAATTTAGAAAGGTGGGAAAATATACTACAACTCTCTAGTTGATGACTTTTTCAGATTCCTTATGAAATTCAATCTACCGTCCTTTGACACACGCAAAAAACTAACAAAAGACAGCCAAAGCTACAACGAAGCTGAAACTTTGAGAGCCTGTAACTTTTGCTCTACTTGTCGGAATCTAACCAAATCATACAATTTAGAAAGGTGGGAACATATACTACAACTCTTTATTTGATGAATTATTCAGATTCCTTATGGAATTCAATCTACCGTCTCTTGAACACATGCAAAAACTAACAAAAGATAGCTAAAGCTACAGTGAAGCTGAAACTTTCAAAGTGCATAACTTCTACTCTGCTTATCAGAATCTAACAAAATAGGAAAATTTGGAAAGTTGAGAGACTCTACTACAACTATCTAGTTGAACACTTTACCAAATTCAGTAAGTAAAAGATTTAAAACATCGAGAAACCCAAACAACGAACTTTTTAGCTTGAAGGCTGGCTGCTACCTATCGAAATATAACCAAATAGGGCAATTTGGAAAGGTGAGAACCTTTACTATAACTTCCTAGTTGTTCACTTCCTCTGATTCAGCAAGTAAGGGGCTCAAAAACATAGATTAAGTCAAACAGCGAGCACTTCAGTCCAAGCTGGCTGCTGTGTTTTGTAAAAGGCATAACTTCTACTCCGCTTATCAGAATCTAACCAAATAGGGAAATTTGGAAAGGTGAGGATGTCTACTACCCTAGTTGATCACTTCCTCTGATTCAGCAAGTAAGGGGCTCAAAAACCTTGAACAAACAAAACAGTAAGTTTTTAGCCAAGCTGACTGCTCTGTTTTGTAACGGCCATAACTTTTGCACCACTTATCGAATTTTAACCAAATAGGGCATTTTGGAAAGGTTAGACCATCTACTACAACTTCCTAGTTGGTCACTTCTCCAAATTCCGTAAGGAACATCAAATATCAGCCCCTCGAACAAAGCCGAACTTCACCCCAAAACAGCAAGTTGCTGTTTTTGCCCAACACTCGCTGTTTTGGGGAAAACGGTCGTTCACCCATCAAAAACTCTCCGAAAAATCCACAAAAATTTGAGCATGGTAATAACACTCCTAAGAACCTCTAAAATAAATTTGGGGGTCAAAATTCCACTTTTAACATAGTTAAATAATTCTAACCCTAAAATCACAAATATTGAATCTTTTTGGTTCTATTTTGTGTTCTGCACTTGAATCTTTGCATGCTCTTTACTCTGGTCCATATGCACATTAAATTAACTCAATACAACAACATACAACAATAGTTACCCTAATAATACTAAAAACGAGCATGGGATTGAGAAACCCCCACCCTAAATAGTGTAGGAAGAACTTGCCCTTCTTCTCATTGCTCCTTGTTCTTGATCCCCCAAGAACACACCATGAAAAGAGAACTCATGAACTCTTACCCCTCTTTTGGTTTGATTTTTGATCTCTCTTTCTTTTCTTTCTTCTCAATTTTTTTCCCAAAAACAAAACAATTAAAAAGTGGAAGGAGAATGAGAGAGAGAGAGAGAGAGAGAGAGAGAGAGAGAGAGATGGAGAACAAAAGGGTTTCTTTTTGCACTCTTGTTTTGGCCGGCCAAGGAGGAAGGGGGGGAAGAGAGGGGGGGGGGGGGGGGGGGGGAAGGTGTTTCTTTAGGAGAAGGGTTGGGGTTTGTGGTGGAGAATGAAGCCATGTGTCACTCTTCTCATGGTTAAAACAATTGATGTTCAAAATGCAGTTTTATGCTACAATCGACACCCTAATCATCCCTAACCCTTCATTTTGATCATGATTGATCAAGAATAAGAGGTATTTCTCAAAATCACATACTACATGATTTCGTACAAACGTACGAAATCGATACAATTCAAATACGTACATATATCTATATACAGATAATTTTTATTCGTTAAAACGAATAATCTCTTCCAAAGATATTTTAATTTAGAAATAATAATAAAAATAATTTTACTATCGGCTCGGAAGATTCCAGTATCAATTTGATACAAAACAGATATATACAGACTAGTATATACGTATAGAAAATGTTTATTAACAAAACCGGGTGATATCTACCAAAAATATTTCATTTCTAAAAAAAAATAAAAAAAATTATAAAATAATAATTTTTAATATATGCCCAGGACTTTTCAGATATTTTCTCAAAAACACATTTTTCAAGATTTTGTACAAGTGCACAAAACTGATACAATACATATATATATATATATACTTACTAGTACATATATAGATAAGTTTTTATTAGAAAAACCAAGTAATTTCCATAAAAATATTTTAATTTAAAAAATTATAATTTATACAATATAATATCTGTCCGGAATATTACAGTTACGTATGGGGTTGGCATCTATGGATGCACATAGGGATTCTTTATCAAGTTCTCAACCCCTAATGTTATTGAGGAGTAAAGCATTACGATCCTTATCGCCTACCACAAGACCACATTTAGAAAGATTAAAAAACTTTTGAATCAGAGATAAAATTGAAACTTGACGCTAGAAAACTACGCGTACCTCCACCGTAGGTCTTAGTTGCCTTAGTAGTGTCGCTATCTCTAGTTAGTCTCTCAGGGACTCCACATGAGATCTTTTTGCTACCTTCTGCACCCTAAAGCCTTGATTCTTGTGTCGGTTCTTGTGGCTAGCATGTGTGTCTGTCACTGAAGAAGGAAAAGTGGAGAGTACTACTTCTGGAGTATGGACCACCTCCATAACTTCCTTTCTAGCAAGAATCTGCTGAGTATCTTCAACCATCTCTTCATCAAAATCTGAATCCTTATCCGTGTAAGGATCGTCATCCTCTAGGTTAAGACAAACATACTTGTCTAAATCTCTGATCGTGTCAGTGTACTCAACAACATCATTTGACAAAGTTAGTATTGGATTTGGAACAAACCCCTTCTGTAACCCCTGTTTTTCATTTTGGACATTTTTGAGTGTATTTTTCATTTTGGTGTAATTTCTCTCGTTGTATTCCTCTTGTATTTCTTTTGGACTGTATATTGGATTTTTGTTTTAATATACTTTCATTTTGTCTTCGTTTATTTGAGTTCTTGATTTATTGTCCGTCTTTTGATTCGTCTCTTTTTGATCATGCCATTATTTTTGACTCTCATTGTTAAATTTATTTTTATCTTCATTTCGTTATTTTAATGCATTCATTTGTGCACAATCACATTTTGGATCTTCATACCCAACTCACACTTATACCCAACACCCATCTACAAACCCATTATCCCATTTTAAAATCCATTACCTAAAACTATATCACCTGGGTCCATTTTAACATTCATTAATCAATCCCAAATTACCTTTCCCATCAGAAACCATCCTAATCTAATTATAATCCTAATACCTATTACTTTATATTCCTACCTTTGAATCAAAACCGTGAGCTACTACCTGTTAGCCTACCCGGATTGCACCCAAAAAACCACCCGACCCACCTTTTCTTTTTTCCACCTGTAGCTGCCACCAAAAGGATTGCACCTCCCTTTCTATTAACCTAGTATATATATACCCTTATATATCCCAACCTTGAAGCATATTTGTTCTTCCCAAAACCCATGCACCCTATTCCATGCTCTCTCTCTCCTGTGTCTCTTCATCCGTCTTCGTGCACTCTCTTGCTCTTGGGATTTTCTTGTGCGTGCTTGAGTGCGTGTGTGGATCGTTCGTGAGTTTGTAGATTTTTGTTCGTAGGTTTTCCTCTTACTTTTGAGTTCATCGTTTTTTATCCCGATTTAAGGCAAGTAACTTGTACTTCAATTCATTTGTTTGATACAAGTCTCAAAGTTCACCTATAGTATAGTTCGGTCTAGAGACGACTCTTGATTGTATTTTTCTTGATGGTTTTGTCTCTATTGTGATAATTTGGCCTGACTCACAACACAATTTGGATATGAGACAACCTAGGATTCGCCCGTTCTTGATTTGATTCATGTATGTGAGACTTTGGTGAGAGTTTGTGTTTTGGTTGAGACCCATATGATATATTTGGTGTGGACATGTTAATAACCCTAAATCATGATGTTTAGACATTTGGTAGACTTTATTTCAAGTTTGGTTGAGTTTGGATCAATATTCTTGAATCTATATTGTTTTTGTTCTTGAGGGTGAAATCTGTATTTTCTGGATGTTCTGTTTTGTTTGCTATTTTTGGCAGTGTTGAAGTTAGTATCTTGATTTCGGTATAAAACATAAGTTTTAGATAATTTCGTTTATTTTCAAACTTCTCTGACCTTGCTTGATTTTGATTTCGTATGACTGAGTTATGACTGTTTTAGTACAGAGGTGTCGATCTTTTCCAGATTTTGTGTTGCGGTAATTTTGATAGCAAACTATTTTGAAGAACCATGTTATACATATTATTTTGATTTGAAACTTTGGTCAGTGTTTCTTTATTAAGTTAGGGATTACCCAGAATTTTGGTGAATTTTATTGATAAGTTTTATGTGATGTTTCATGCTCGTCTATAAAATCTATACATGCTGTATTTTGCTCGTTATTCTGTAAAAAATCCTATTTTCACTATGATTTCTTATACTGTATGAAAAATATTTGTGAAATGGAGAAGTTATTATATTTTACCTATTTTCATATCCCTTTGGCAGAATTGGATTTCGTTTCACTGGTTGCGAGATATCTTAGTTTTCGTACAGCAGTGTTGGGATTTTCAGATTCGCTAAACTATGTTTTCTTGATGCTTTCGTATTTTTGGTGACTGATCTATTCTTAGTATAAATTTCTGAAACTTTATATTTTGATTCTAGACATTTAGGGGAATACTCCAGATTTTTCCTGGATTTAATTGAGAGATTTTGATGAGGTTTTTCTGACTGAGAATTCGTTTTCCTGATTTTTGACTGTACATGTTTTCTATTTTCGAATCTGTTTTGAGTTATGATGTTGTAAAGTACTATGTAACTTATTTATATTCACTGGATTTGTGTGGATGTCTATTTTCCAGATCCTTCGACGGATCCAGATTTGCATTTCTGTAGCGACAAGAATCACTATTTTAGTACTGTACTGTCATGCTGTCCTTAATATGAACATACACTGTTTTGCTCATTTATGTGACTGTATAATATCTATGATTGTTTATTTGTTCCCCTGAACCTGATACTGATTATACCATGTTAGTTTGACACTATTTCGTACTCATTCATGCATGTTTGATGACCATAATAAAAGTAACCAAGCCGGAGTTTCTTAAGGGAAGATCTAGTAGTGAAAAATATGGAAACGTGTACTTGGAAAGGGAACTAGTGTTCCATACTGTTACTATACTGTTACTGTTACTGTTATCTGACCCTGTCTACATTACTTCCCATAGGAAGGTGTAGAGTAGAAGAGAACCACTAGGTTCTGACTGTTACTGTTACTGATCTTGAGTACATTGCCCCATCATGGTCCACTATGAAATCTAAAAGCGAAACTGTTTGTTGTAGCAACCATGTAGTAAAAACTGGGATGCATGAAGTGCTACCTAGCTAGTAATACACACAAGACTAAAAGAACATAAAACCTGATACTGTTAGACTGATACCGTTAGACTGATACCGTTGGACTGATACTGTTATACTGATATCCTGATTCACTGATTACTGAGCTTACTGTTACTAGACACTGTTAGTTGCCATATGACACTGCATTTGACATAAAACAACTGTACTGTTAGTATACCATGCTAGTTGACTTCCATGCTATTAGTTAGTTTTCCCATGTACTTGTATCCTACATTATAAGTGGTCCGTAACTTGCAATTGACGGGTACTTATTTTTCTCTTTCCTTCTTCCCTACATTCGTTGAATTGCAGATTTTGGTGATCAGCTGCCTGATGAAGTATGTGATCTAAAGTTCTAGTTGACTGGAGCTTTTTCTATCTTCATTTATTTCCCGTTTCTCATTTTTTTTACATTGTATCTGTTACTTGTATTTTTTGTGTTTGGGCGATGTGACCCTGGATATTTGACTTGTTCAGAACCTGATTATTTGAGATTATTGTGTTTGGTTTCAAGTATTTCTGTTGGTATCTTGTTTCAATTATACATGTTGGTTGACTTTTCTGGCTTCCGACTCTGATTATATTGTGATATGTTGTAAAGATTCTTGAACAGCTTATAGATGATGAAAATCATTCGCTGGACTTTTGTCACGATCCGTATTCCGTATTCCTTTTTGGGAAGCGGGGCGTAACACCTTCTTAGGCCCATTCTTCTCTGCCAACATCGAAGTACACTTTGATGGTGTCAGGGTTGCACCAAGGGTAGTAGTGTCTGTTGTCTTCTCCAATTTGATCATCAGAATCTTTTTTTATTTTCCATCTCGAACCCAGTTTTGTTATCTATTTCAAAGCCCAACACATCTTGGCTGGACCCCACCCAGGCCCAAATTGAGATTTCGCGGGCTTTTTAGTAAATTCATTGATGGGCCCTGATTATATAAGAATTTGGACTGGATCTGGTCTTTCCACCAAGCCCACCAACTGAGCTTGGACTGAATTGGGGGGAACCTGAGAAGTGGTCTCCACTTTTTGCTCCAACATGCCAGCTTGCAGGCAGCTATCACCCATTTCCTGTAACACTCCAAACCTACCCAAAGACATGTAGCTTTCTTAGGGGAAAAATCGATTTTTCCCCTTATGAATGTGTCACGCCCCGCTTCCCAAAAAGGAATACGGAATACTGATACGTGACTAAGCCCGACGAATGATTTTCATCATTCATAAGCTGTCAGGATCTTTACAATATTTCACAGGAATAATCAGAGTAGGAAGCAAGATAAGTCAACCACGCATGCATATATGAATCAATATACCAATAGGAATTTACTTGAAATAAAATTTAATAAATCTCAAATAAACTAGATCTGAACAAGTCAATAATTCTGGATCACATTTCCCAATACAAATAATCCAAGTAAGAGATACATTTATTCAAATAAGCAACAGGGAATAATAATAATAGTAAAACTCCAACATCTAGAATCTCATATCACCTACTCCATCTGGCAGCTGATCTCCAAAATTTGTAATTTAATAAATTGCAGGAAGAGAAATAAAAAACAAAATATCCGTCAATACAAGTTACGGGCCGCTTATAGTGCAAGCACAAGTACAGAAAAAGATAAACAAATATAAAGTAACAACGGAAACAAACACAGCATGAAATAGATATAATAGAGCTAAACAGAATGTCTAACATGAATCAGAAAACAGAATCAAGTAACATTGTATGCTAACAGGTACAAGTGATATGTAACATATATCAAGTGTCATGCAGACAGGTAAGCAGGTAACAAATGTCCAGTAGTATGTAACAGACAAACAGATAACATATGTCAGATAACAGATACAGGTAAACAGGTAACAGATATTATGTTATTACAGGTCTTGTGTTTTAGTTCTATCTGGGTAGCACTTCATGCATCCCAGATTTTTACCACATGGTTTCTACATTCAACAGTTTCGTTTAGATTTCGTAGTGGACTGTATAGGACCGAGTACTCAGGTATCAGATACACACAGATATCAGATGCAGATCCAGAGAGACAGACAGAACCTACTAGCCATGAACACGTAACAGATAACAGATAATCATATGGGAAACACGGGCCCCCTTCCAAGTACACATTTCTAGATTATCCACTACTAGATCTTTTCCTTAACCCCGGCTTGGCTATTTTGTTATTATTATCAGACATACATGTATGTGTCACAAAACAGGGCAAGAATAACATGACATAAATAGGTAACAGGTTCAGGTTGAATGATAAACATGTACAGATGAAAGATGACTAATAAAAAGGGAGAACAACGAAAATTCTAGTTCAGGATAGCGAGACAATACTGCACTAAATCTAGAATTACCATTGCTACAAACGTGCAAACCTGGATCCGTCAGAAAATCTGAAAAATAGATTCTCGGCTGAATCTAGAAAATATATATAAGTCATATGGTATTTCACAACAACAGGACTCAAAATAGGTTTATATCCATAAAATGTGTTCAACCAGAAATCAGAAGTTTGTATTCATAAACAGAAAAACAGCATGAAAACTTACTGATTTAATCCACGAAAAATCTGGGGTATTCCCTAGTATGTTTAGTAACAGAAAATAAAGTTTCATAATTTTCCAACATAGACAGTATACTTAATGAAAATCAGAAAGCAGCAAGATATAATAGTTTTGTAAATCTGGAATCACAAACACAACAATACTAAAACAGAAATATCTCACAAAATATAAATATAAATCCAGATCCATCGAAAGGGTGATAAAATAGATACAGTAGGCTATAATTCATATTCACAAAGTTTTTATAGACAGCAAACAGAATCCGATCGAAATTATGCATCTTTACTGAACAGTACGATAATTCTGCATGTATAGTAATTGTTCACAAGCACAAAATAGTTTATAAAAGTTATCAATTAAATCCATAAAAACTAGGAATTAATTCCAATCAAGTATAGTTGTAACCAGCAAAATATTGGATCAAAATATTATCTTTAACATTAGTAGAAAAATAAATTACCATACAGAATTTGTATAAAACCGGATCTAGAATTTTAAACACATCTGCAGTAAAATAGTCATAACTCGCAACTCACAAATCAAAATTGGGATCTGTCAGAAAATCTGGAAAGTAAACAGAATTCTCTACAATTCATATTCACAAATAATTTTCATATACTGAACTTAATAGGGTCTAAATTACTGAACAAAAACGGGAATTGACAAAACAGGAAATATCCTTCATGCACAAAATCAACTAGTTCATATGAAACTCATCCAAAACATAACCAAACGTGAAATAGGGTATCCTATATGTCCAAGCAACATGGTATATGGTATTTAGCAAGTCTACAACAAGTTTACTATGACTAACACAACTGAGCACACGATATCATGCAAACAACATGCATGCATACAACAAGAAGTGTTCATCCCTAAGTTATTTCATGTCATGAGTGTGATGAGATAACTACGAGCATGTCAACACAATAGAGACAACATATAACAGGAGTTTTGTACTAGAATTGTCTCTAGAACACAACTACACTACAGGCGGTATTTAGTACTTATATTACACAAAGAAAAGAATACAAGCTACTTGCCTTATAGACGACGACAAGTATGATGCAAAGCAAGAATAACAGAAATGGATTCCAGGTCAACGAAATCAATGAACGGACAACCACGAACAACCGATCATGAACTCAATCCAACGAACAGACGAATACATTAACCACGAGATCACACACACACCAAGAGCAAGAGAGAGACGGGTGGATAGCGGGAGTGGTGAGGGGAGGCAGCATGACGGTGCTGTCTGCTGCTTGCTGTCGATGGAGACAGGAGCATGGGGAGAGGAGAGGGGGTTGCGACTGCTGGTGCTCGGGAGGAGGGAGCACCGGGAGATGGGTCGCAAACAGGAGGGACACAGGGCAGCTCTAGGGAGGCGCATCGCGGCTACAAGCGGAGAAGAAGAGCACAGGCTGGTGGATGGCGGGAGCTGATGGTTGTGGCGTCGGAGGAGGAAGCACAAGGAGAGAGATGAGCGGGAGAGAAGGGAAACAGCTGGTGGGTTTTTGAGGTGATAGGGATGAACAGGGGGGCCGGGATATATATATATATATATATATATATATATATATATATATATATATATATATATATAGGTGGTGAAGAATTAGGGTTAGGGTATGCTGACGGTTTGGGTTTGGGGTGATAATGGGTTGCGGGTCGGAGTAGGTTAACGGGTATTTCATGGGTTATAGGGTTTGTAAAGAATATAGGGTATTGGGTATTAGTGGGTTTTAGGTTAGAATAGATCCAAATAAAAATGAGATGATCAAACATAATGAGATGGGCATAAAATGGATAAATAAAATAGGGCACGAACTATATAAAATAAAGAGGATAAAAAAAATAGCTCGTTCAAATAGAGACGAAACAGAACACTGACAATAGAATCAAGAACTCAAATAAGATGACAAAAATAATAAAATGAATATATTGAAAAAGAAGATCTAATATACGGTCCAAAAAAGATACAAACTGAATAAATACACGGAAAGAGAAAATACACCCAAAAATACATAAAATGAAAAACACAGATTACAAAATGCGACTCAATCCAGTGACATGTTCCGTGTCTTATGATTCTATGTCTTCTACTATTATATCTTCCATGGGAGTATGAGGAATATCATGAAAATCGGGAATACTATCAAAGTTTCTAAAATGTTTCTGTACTATTTATTTATGGAATGGAAGGAATGTGACGAGATGAGGTGGACTCTTGACTACTATGTCTACTGCGCGATCGTTTTGATGCCATGGAATTATAAACTAGTGTATGTATTTTTAGAAAAAGAATATAGAAATAAGAAGAGTAAATAAAAACACAAACTACAAATTATGAAGTAGTGTATGTTATAGAGAAAAAAATCTACAAAACATGTATAGAGAGTTCAAAATAACATAAAGAACAAATTATGGGCTAGTGTATATTAATAAACAAAATATAAAAAAGAAGAAGAGAGAGTTCAATAAAACAACAACAATTTAGTGATGAACTAGTCTATGCTAACAAAAAAATCCTAAAAAGAAGAAGGAGTTTGACAAAACACAAACAATAAATTATGAACTAGTAATATATTAACTACTAAAATCTAAAAAAAAAGAAAGAGAAGAGAACGATGCAAAAAAAAAAAAAAGTACAATGTTACCAAATGAGTGTAGATTGAAGAATGATAGTAGAGGGAGTTGAGAGCTTGTTCTTGCAAGATGGAGAGCTTGTTCGTGAGAGAGTTGAGTGAGAGTTGGGAGAGTTGAGTGAACTTGTGAAGAGAAATGAATGAAATATATTGTATATATAGATTATATATATATTCGGATTTCTCAATACTCCAAAAAACTAGCTAGTAAATATCCATTGGAGGGTAGTTTAGTAATTAAATAAATCCATTTTTTATTAAAAATTTCAAAAAAAAATCAAGAAAACCACCTAATGGTCGGCCCAGACCGGCCCGGGCCACTGCAATTTTTGAAGAGGGAGGTGGGGACCGGCCTGGATCTCGAAGGGGGGGGGGTTCGGGTCCGGGGTTGGTGTTGGTGGTCCAAGCCCGGCCCGGCCAGGCTGGCCCGGTCTCGGGCTGAACCATCCTGGATGCTACCCCTACAATCACCGATCAATTCAATTCAACAATCATACTGTGACAGTGTAAAAATGGCCTGAGGCCCATCCAGGGCCCAATACAATTCTTACTCAGGAAAGCAAGAATAACAACCCGGTTCGGCTCCGGACCCCTTCAGGGTCGGCGCCGAACCTCGTGTTTGCCCTCACAGTGCCGGCTTCCTCGTACTGACGAGCCTCAGTATCCCCCGGAGTCCGATCCGGAGCAGTCCCTCAGGCCGTCCCCCCTCTCTGGCGGGGCGGAAGGATGACCTGGCGCAGCCTAGGCCCTCCGATTCCCCCAGAGGCACAGAGGACTCACGATGGGCCACGTCAGCTCCAAATACCGCCAAGGGTTTCGCCATGTCAGCCCTATACCACTCCTGGTATCACCACAACCGCCCTAAACCCCCTGGGCCTTCTGCCACGTCAGGCCCATGGGCTTTCGGATCCAAACCCGGCCCCCAAGCGGAACCAAACCCGGTTGGGATTCTCTATAAATACTAGACCCTCACCCACCTTTTGGAGGTAATCAATCTTTTGCCACTTAAATATACCTAGTTATTGCTACTCTCTCACAGAGACTGACTAGAGCGTCGGAGGGTCCGCCACCGGGACAAACCCCGGTGTTTCAGGACCGTCTGCAGGTACACAAGACCTCGGATCCGACCCTTCCGATCCGAGCCCAACCTTCAACGCCTTTCCGAGCTCATCGTAGGCCCCAGAAGGTCAACCGAAGGTCGGCAGACGAGCGGCAATCTCCTTCAAATACAAATTGAGTTCGAACTCACACCTGGTGCTTCCACACGTGTCTCAGAAATAAACAGCATCAGGTTGGCGCCGTCTGTGGGAAACAGCTGCTCCAGAAGCCGATCCGACCCAGACCCTCAAAGGCCATCGACAGCCGAACCCTCATGGCATCCAAAGGCAAGGGGGCTGCTTCCTCCGTCAACCAACGGGACTCGCCCCCACCCACCAATAGAGCCAGGCCACGCCCGTCGAAACACAAAGCTCCCTCTCGGGAGTCCCAAGGGAGCGTCGGCCGGCCAGCCCCGCCCGACCTCCGGGGAATAATCCTCAACCGCAAGATTACCCGCAGCAGGAGAAGGGCCGCTTCCAACCCGGCCCCGAACCGCCCGAGGCCACCGTCCGAGGTACGCAGACCCGCGCTCAGCCGAGTCGGAAGACAACCCTCGGACCGACCAAACCGGGCCGAAAGAGCCCCCGTCACTCATAAGGAATTCCAAGACTTCCGAAAAGAAATGCTGGGAGCCCTCCAACGGGCCCCCAGGGAAGAAACCCTCCATTCACAAACGGGGTCGGACGTCGAAGCCAGCGCGTCCCGCCCTTCAACGATCCAGCCGGAAGACGATGACGTACTCCTAAGACGCCTACAAGAAATGGAGGACCGCCTCGATCACATAAGGGACGGCGGCCAAAGAATGGCTCAGGGGTACAGACCTGTCCGTCCACCCTTCTCCGCCCCCATCCTCCAAGCGGAAATACCCCGGAATTTCCGACCCCCTCAATTCGAGACCTACGACGGCGAGGGAGATCCTGCTGATCACATGGAGGGTTTCAAAACCCTCATGATGATTCACAGCGCCTCGGATATCCTGCTCTGCCGAGCCTTCCCCGCCACCCTTCGGGGTCCTGCTCGCGAGTGGTTCTCGAAACTCGCCCCCGGCTCCATTTACTCCTTCGACCAACTCGAGGGCAATTTTCTTGCCCATTTTGTCACTAGCCGGAAGGCCGAAAGGACCAGCGCCTCATTACTTGGGCTCAAACAGATAGAGGGGGAATCACTCAGAATGTTCGTCCGGAGATTTACCGCTGAGGCAAGGTCGGTCTCCTCCCTCGACCCAGGCGTCGCTTCAGCGGCATTCCGACACAACGTCCGCCCCGGACAGCTGAAGGCCTCTCTGGCCAAGAGACCCCCCATCGACTTCCCCGACCTCCTTAATAGGGTCGAGAAATACATTAGGGCAGAAGAGGCCCTTAACCCCGAAGATGCCAGGGATGCCACCGGGAAAGGAAAGCGGAAGACCGAGGAAGGCGAACCACCGAAGAAAGCTCCAAGGGACCCGGGGGCCATAAAGAAGGTCCCGCCAGTCCCCCGCTTCGAGAGGTACACTCCCCTGACGCATAACATCTCCGCCATCCTCTTGGAAATCGAAGACAAGGGCATTGTCCGACTACCCCCCCGATCTAATAACAACAAGAATCGAGACCAGCGCTTTTACTGTCACTTCCACAGAGATCACGGGCACGAAACCGACCAATGCCGAGCCCTGAAAGACGAAATTGAAGAACTCATTTCCAGAGGATACCTCCGAGAGTTTACCCGAGAAGACCCACGGGATCGGCGAGGCGCTAGGAACCGGAGGCAATCGCCTCCGAACCCTGCTCCAAACCAGTCCCAGAATCGGGACCCCGACTCCGAGGGAGCCGCGGATATCCCTTTCATCTTGCACTGTGTCCACGGAGGACCGATGGGAGGCGAATCAAACACTTCCAAAAAAGCCTTCCTCAGAGAGGTGAACGCTGTCAAAGACAACCCCTCGCCCAAACTACAATCAAGGCCGGTCTCCTTCTCAGGGGAAGACCTTGAAGGTGTTCGCTTGCCCCACTGCGATGCTCTCGTCATCAACCTCCACATGGCTAATTGTGAGGTCCGCAGGATCCTCGTCGACAACGGTAGCTCGGTGAATATTCTTTTCCTCGAAGCCTTCGAAAATCTCAGGTTACCCCGAGGAAAACTCAAGCCAGCTGGGTACACCCTGCACGGGTTCTCAGGCGTCCCTGTCGTAATAGAAGGGATTGTTACCCTCGACGTTACCGCCGGGTCGACTCCTGTCAAGAGGACCGAATCCATGGACTTCATGGTGGTCAACGTCAAGGCGGCCTACAACGCCATACTTGGCCGGCCTGGACTATGCTCCCTACAAGCGGTGCCTTCGGCTTACCATCTGAAGCTCAAGTTCCCCACCCCTCAAGGAGTCGGCATCGTCCGAGGCAGCCAAGAAGCAGCGCGATCATGCTACATGACCACCGTCGGTGGAGGTGTGTTCCCCCTCGACGCCGGACGAGCATAGACTATGGCCCGGCTATATGTAAATCTTCTTTTTTTGGTGTAAACCCTCGTTTGTAAAGGGCTGCCTTAGCGGCCCTCCCTACCTTATACTAAAAATATGCCTTTTTATCCGAACCCCAAATATCTCGATAATCTCAGTGCGAGTCCGGACCGAAGGTCCTTCCTAAGGCCCCACTTCGATCCCTCGCGGAACGATGGAGCCGGACCTTGCCTCCGACATTTCGTACCGCATCGCTGGCCGGAGCGAGGAGGGAAAAGGATTCTTCTTTCATACCCCTTTATTTTTCGTTCCAAAGAGAAAAAATAAAATGAAAGAAAAACAAAGACCGTTACAAGACCGCTCCACTCTTCTCAAATCAGGTAGATCAGGACCCCCCGGGCCCAACGAGGGACAAAGAGTACTTCGACCAAGCAACTAGGGGCCCCTCCCCTCGTTGTGATATTCCTTAGCCTCAGCCACAATCGACGGTCCAGCCACCGAACTCTGGGCGTCATCCGGTCGCGCCCACTGCAACAGCAGCAACGCAGAGGGAACCCCCTCCGCCTGTCGACCCAAGGAGGAAGAGAACGGGGCTCCCAACATCGCCTTGTAACGAGGCATCCCCATCTCCTTCTCCACAAAGACGTCGCGAGGTAACCCCCCAGGAGAGGACCTCGGCTCCAAGGTACTTAGCCCGGCTCGTCTAACGTCCGTCCCGCTGGGCTCCCGATCCCACATCACTCTCCTCAATCGGCGCGCCTCCGCACTCAAGACGGCGAACTCATTCCGATAAAAGTTACAAGCTTCATCGGTGTCCCGAGCCCCCCTTCGGTGACGAGCCAGCGCGGCTTCCAGGACCTTAACCTTACTCCGGAGTCGCGCCACATAGAAACTACGGGAGTCCCCTTCAGGGAGGAGAGCCGCGACCTACAAGATAACCAACCAACTCAACACACATTCTCAAGAAGATTCAGAAATGTCCAAGGTCAAACCAATCGGCCGGTCAAAAAACTTTTCTTGCCACTATAAATCCAAGTGTTTCTTACAAAAAGTGCGGTGGCCAGTCCGCGGGAGGCAAACACAATCGAGGGAGAGAAAAAGAAAGACAAAAAATTACACAACTCATTGACCCACCTCCGCGCCGACGGACGGATCCACGGGAGCGTCGGCCGAGGGGTCGACGGCGGGCCCTTCTTCACCCGGAGTCTTCGACGTCCCCTCGATCTCCATATCATACTCAAAATTGGACAGATCGAGGGCCGGGAAGAAGTGCCTCACGTGGCTGAGGGCCCTCTCATAGCTCTTGTCCTGGGCCGCGATCACCATCTGCTGGCCCTTGTGCAACACCTCCTTCGCCTCCTTGGTGAACTTCGTCTTCAGGGAGGCCATCTTCTTCTCCCACTCTACATCCTTGGCCTTGAGCTGGAGCTCCAGCTGCTGCTCTCTCTTATGCGAACCCTCGAGTTCGATTCGCATCTCCTTCATCTCCAGCTCGCTCTTTTCCGCTCGAGCTCGCTCTTGAGCCAGGGACGCCTCGTACAGGTTCTTGATGTTGGCCCCCTGTATACAAGCCTACAACCAACGGCAGAACAAGATGAGGCCTCGGCACGTAAATCAACAAAGAGGGACAGAGTCGACGGACTTACCTGCACAGTGGCCTGTGCCAGGCGGGCGAACGCCGCCTCTACGGGCTCGCCCTCCATCGCCTTGCGATCGCTAGGGGTCGCCAGCTTTTCCACCACTTCGACGGCTTGGGCCTCCTCTGTCAGACGGTCCCCCATCAGAACCGACCAGTCAGGAGCCCACCGCTGCCGCAACAGCTCCACCACCGGATCCTCTTCCTCGGCCTCGACCCAGGGACCTTTCCCCTTGTCGAGAACAGGGGCCCCTGCTCGGCCCTGACCCTTCGAAGAAGCCGCGCCCTTGCTCGTCTCGGAGCGACCCCTCTTGGTCCTCGGCTCGAGTTGAACTTCCGAGATAACAAGGGGCAGCTCCCTCGACCTCTTCGCCGCCTCCGCCTTCTTCTTCTCGGCGTTTTCCTTCTTCATGGCCAGCCGCCTTGCCTGGATCGATGCCTCATCCATACCTGCAGAAAAAACCATTAAGAGCAATGAGCAAGAAAGCAAGAAAGGACCCAGAAGAAAGGAACAACTACATACGCATAACAGCTGGGCTCAGTCCAGCGCTCGCCAGAGTGGTCTCCGTCACCTCCGTCCAATCAATACTAGGTGACTGGCGGAGGCGCTCGACAAACCCCCATTCATCTGCCGACAGATCCCCCTGCCTCGGCGGTGGGTGGCTCGGCTTGGAGTGGTTCCATCGAGTAGGAATGTCCCATGGCTCTTCACTCCGGATCACCAAATACTTCTCCTTCCATCCCTTGATGGAATCGGGGTGGTGACGAACGACCTTCCCCCCACTCCGGGGAGAGATATAGTATACACCCTCGGCCGACGGATTGACCATCAACATTGCACGGAACACGTTCAGCCGCAGGGGGACTTGCTGCTCCTCGCACATCAGCATAAAGCAGATGATCTGCTTCCATGAGTTCGGCCCGTACTGCATGGGCGCCAAGGAGGCCCAGTTCAACACATCCCTAATGAACGGGTGGATTGGCAACCTCAGGCCAGAGATAAAAGCGTCCACTGGGAAGACACAGTACCAAGCTGATAAGGGATCGGTGGGGCGCAGAGTAGGGCTCGGCATCAGCAGTTCGTGACCAGGCCCTATATGATACGCCAGCTGCAGAACCTCCAAATCCCCGCCCTCCAAAACGGTCGAGATCGCGTCCATCATCACCCTCCCCCGGCTCGGCGAAGAGGGTTGCACTCCGAAGAGCTCCTGCTCAGAAAGATCGTCGGGATACTGACGGAAATGCTTCGGCTGAACAGGCGAACCGGTCATCAAATTACGGAAAACAGGCGCCTTGCTCGAACCGCCGGTCCTCGACCCCGGTTTTCCTGGGGCCCTCTTCTCCTTCTTAACTCGCTCCGACGGTCCTCGACCCCGAGCGGTGGATCTCCTCACTATATTACCCTCGCCCCTCTCCTCATCGGAAGACAGCTCCAGCACACGAATGCCGTCCGAACCCTCGCCGGTTCCCTCCGACCCACTACTCTCCACCACAAAGGGACGTCGAGTACGCGACGCCCTCGACTTGTGTGCCGCTTCCCCCTCACCTACTGAGTCCTCCAAAGAAACCGAGCCAGTATGGCCCACAACGGGCACCAACCCTTCCTCGAGCATGGGCTCTTCCCACGACGTCGACGGAGAGTCAGGCTTTACTTCCCCCCTGGACGACGACGCCGACGAACCGGACTGAGCCCTATCCATCTGTGCCTAAAGATAAAACAAACTTACCAAACTAACCTGGGACCGCTTCGGAAGGGCGAACCGAGTACGGCAAACTGCAAGAAACAATCGCTGAAGGGGTGGGAGGTTTTTTGAAGAAAGAAGCAGCAAGATTGAAGTGGGCGAAAGGGAAAAAGGGGGAAGGCTTATATAAGGGAAGAACGGCTCCTCGACTTCCGCGATTACTGTTCACTGATTGACGCACAACTGCCGCCTGGAAAATCGCGCCGCGTTCTCGAAACCTGTGCGGGGGACGTCATCAGACGCCAGACTGACGGCCTAACTCTGGGGTCGGGTCGGGTGGGATACACGACGGAGAAAACATTTTTTTTGTAAGTTTAAGGCGCCGTCATATGACGGACGCCCTGGGCTCCAGCGTCCGACCAGTTCCCCTCTCACCCTCGAGCAGCCCGGGACTTACAGCCTCGGCAGCCGAAACCCCGAACTGTTCGAGGGTGGAACAGAAACCGCCATCGCCTACAGCCCTATCAAGACGGACTGACCGACCCCCGACGGGAGGTGGCCCCCCCCATCCGAGGCCTTTCAGCCCCAAGGCCGGTATACGGTGGGTGCGTCTTTTCGTCTGGATCTCCCCCGGGCCAAACCTCCATGACAGGGCAGTCTGACCCGAAAAGGGATCCAGACGGCAAAACCACCACTAAACCGAAGCTCCTCTTCCCACAGCATGGATCTCGGCCGTCACCCCTCTCGCCCTGATCTCCCGTAGATCTGGCCACCATATCAAGGTCCATCAGATCCAAGAGAAGATCAGGGCGGCAGAGTAACCACCTCTCCGATGCTGCTAGGGTCGAAAATATTAGCCAAAGACAGGCGTCCGCCGAAGCAGACACCTCTGAAAGCCAATGGGCCACCCCTGTTTTGATCATACCTACAATGGAGGGGAGAGGTATTTATAACCTCCCCCAGGGACTAACCGTTGAGGCGCAGGGAAGGTCAATCAACGGAAAACCATGCACCATCTACATTTATTAGGCGGCGCCATTAAATGCCCCTAGGAAATTGGACCATCACACCATTCTCGGAGAACCTTCAAATGCACCACACGGGTGGTGGGATATCCCCGCTCAAGTCACTCTGGGGCGCCAACCGGTCGCCATCCCCCTTGTTAGCCCGAAATCCCTCGGCCAGCTCGGGGTCAGGTCTAGCACCAGGGTAGTCTTCTCAGGAAGGCTTCACGGCTCGCCATCGCCCTTGCCTTCCAGTAATCCCTCGCCAAGCTCGAGGTCAGGTCTGGCACCAGGGAGGTCTTCTCAGGAAGGCCAACGGCTCGCCACCCCCCTTGTTGGCCCATAATCCCTCGATCAGCTCGAGGTCGGGTCCAGTACCAGGGGAGTCTTCTCAGGAAGGCTTCACGGCTCGCCATCGCCCTTGCCTTCCAGTAATCCCTCGCCAAGCTCGAGGTCAGGTCTGGTACCAGGGAGGTCTTCTCAGGAAGGCCAACGGCTCGCCACCCCCCTTGTTGGCCCATAAATCCCTCGATCAGCTCGAGGTCGGGTCCGGCACCAGGGGAGTCTTCTCAGGAAGGCTTCACGGCTCGCCATCGCCCTTGCCTTCCAGTAATCCCTCGCCAAGCTCGAGGTCAGGTCTGGCACCAGGGAGGTCTTCTCAGGAAGGCCAACGGCTCGCCACCCCCCCTTGTTGGCCCATAAATCCCTCGATCAGCTCGAGGTCGGGTCCGGCACCAGGGGAGTCTTCTCAGGAAGGCTTCACGGCTCGCCATCGCCCTTGCCTTCCAGTAATCCCTCGCCAAGCTCGAGGTCAGGTCTGGCACCAGGGAGGTCTTCTCAGGAAGGCCAACGGCTCGCCACCCCCCTTGTTGGCCCATAAATCCCTCGATCAGCTCGAGGTCGGGTCCGGCACCAGGGGAGTCTTCTCAGGAAGGCTTCACGGTTTGCCATCGCCCTTGCCTTCCAGTAATTCCTCGCCAAGCTCGAGGTCAGGTCTGGCACCAGGGTGGTCTTCTCAGGAAGGCCAACGGCTTGCCACCCCCCTTGTTGGCCCATAATCCCTCGACCGGCTCGGGGTCGGGTCTGACACCAGGGTACTCTTCTCAGGAAGGCTCAATGACTTACCATCCCGTTTTTACAACCATGAGCACTCCTCCACGGCTAGCTCCCGCACCCCCTGCAGGAGTGGGGGGCTTGTGTGACAGTGTAAAAATGGCCTGAGGCCCATCCAGGGCCCAATACAATTCCTACTCAGGAAAGCAAGAATAACAACCTGGTTCGGCTCCGGACCCCTTCAGGGTCGGCGCCGAACCTCGTGTTTGCCCTCACAGTGCCGGCTTCCTCGTACTGACGAGCCTCAGTATCCCCCGGAGTCCGATCCGGAGCAGTCCCTCAGGCCGTCCCCCCTCTCTGGCGGGGCGGAAGGATGACCTGGCGCAGCCTAGGCCCTCCGATTCCCCCAGAGGCACAGAGGACTCACGATGGGCCACGTCAGCTCCAAATACCGCCAAGGGTTTCGCCACGTCAGCCCTATACCACTCCTGGTATCACCACAACCGCCCTAAACCCCTTGGGCCTTCTGCCACGTCAGGCCCATGGGCTTTCGGATCCAAACCCGGCCCCCAAGCGGAACCAAACCCGGTTGGGATTCTCTATAAATACTAGACCCTCACCCACCTTTTGGAGGTAATCAATCTTTTGCCACTTAAATATACCTAGTTATTGCTACTCTCTCACAGAGACTGACTAGAGCGTCGGAGGGTCCGCCACCGGGACAAACCCCGGTGTTTCAGGACCGTCTGCAGGTACACAAGACCTCGGATCCGACCCTTCCGATCCGAGCCCAACCTTCAACGCCTTTCCAAGCTCATCGTAGGCCCCAGAAGGTCAACCGAAGGTCGGCAGACGAGCGGCAATCTCCTTCAAATACAAATTGAGTTCGAACTCACACCTGGTGCTTCCACACGTGTCTCAGAAATAAACAGCATCACATACCATAGCACTCTTTCACTCATTCCTGTAATTTCTACGAAGAATAACTAGAATCAAATTAGTTTATGATGAAGGAAAAAAAATTGAAAAAAAGGAAAATCTCTAATCTCTAATATTATAATGGGAGAAGACATTAGTGTCATTTGTAAATCTACCAATACGTGCATTGCACGTGCATAACTAATATGAACGAGGTCTCAGGTTCGAGTTCTCACTACGTCATATTTTTTACTTTAATTTTTTTTTATATAAATATATTAAATGTGCATCACGCTTGTAAATTATCTATCTATATCTATCTATCTATAATATAATATATAATAACTATCATAATGGAAGAGTTGGAGTTGTAAATCTATCTACTTACGTGCAACGCACGTGCAACTCCAACTCTCCCATTATAGTCTTCACATTTACTTTTAAAAATATATAATCTTATTTATTAAGACACGCATCGTATGTGTAAATCAGATTTTTTACTCTATTTTTTAAAAAAAATAATACGTGCATTGGATGTGTATATTACTAGTATTATAGAAACAGGAGAGAGTTTGGTTTTAGTATAATCAAAACTTTGATACTATATAAGTGTGCGGATGATTATACGTATCAAACTAAATGCAAACCATTTTTTTTATGAATGGGAAAATAAATACAACGAGAAAAGCAACAAAAAACTACATCCGTATGTGTTCTATCCCCATAGCATCAGCTAACAGGAAAGTAGAGACAGTAAGAGGACAAGAGTACCAAAGTTTAAACCCATAATCCATAGTTGCTCCGAATTTAGCTAGCTAATCCGCGCAAGAATTACCTTCACGAAGAGAGTGGACAAACACTAAATCCCAAGAATTACTGAGAGGGATTTAATGTTAGGGGCATAAGGATGAGTATCATTAACTCCCTGTTCAATCAACGTAAGAGCAGATTTGGAATCAGATTCACAAACCACCGCCCTATTACCTTCATTCCTAGCTAAATGTAGGCCCTTAGCAATTGCTTGAAGCTCGACGTTCAAATTAGTAGTGGTACCACAGCTGTCTGAAAAACCAATAAGACAAGCACCTTCATGATTTCGGATCAAACCACCATAAGCACTGCGCCCGGGATTACCAAGAGAGCTACCATCTACATTGATCTTAACAAAATTATCAAGAGGAAGGGACCAACTAACCAATCTAGGATCACGACTAAAAAGAGCCGCACCCAAAAAGTCAGCTGAATCATGACTAAGCCGTCTAATGTTGTTCAAAATTCTCCAGGGTTCCCATTTGGTGTCATTGAACACCTCATCATTTCTAGCCTTCCAAAAAGGAACCAACATCTGCAAATAAAAGAAGTTCATGATCACCAAGCGCATGATATTTGAAGCAAAGTAAAGGATCATTACCTGCAGAGGCCGAAGCTAAATTAAAATACATAAGGTCCCATATGCTGCGAACCCGAAAACAATCACGCAAAATATGTAAAAAAGGCTCTTCAGTTGCACCACATAAATGATAAGATGCATCTGGAGTGATATGCGTATGGAACGGTTCGACCCGTTACAAATTAAAATGGAGTGATATGCATCTGGAGTTCCCCAATAGCTAGTACTGGTCAGCTGTGGAAACCGGGTTCGACCCGTTACAAATTTTTAAGGACCTGACCCGTTGTCGCTCCCTAATTCCTCCTACTCCCAATGCCCTTATTCCGGCTCGGTGCCCGTGCGCGTGCAACCAAAGCAAACAAATCAGTAAAAAAAAGGGAAAAAAGTAAAAAAATCCTATAAGAACCGCTAGATGATACTAAACGCGCATCTCATAGCATCATCGACGCCTATATGCAGAACTCTACGCCCTCCCCTACAGGATTTCCATTCCAGTAAAAGCTGAATCATTAAAAAAAACAAAAAAAGAGGACAGTAAAAACAAAACACAAAAGCAAATCTGATGTGAAAGCTTCAAGCCACTCCATTTAAAACCCCCTCCTTTCCCCCTTCTCTCTTTTCACACATCCCATCAACAACCTTCGATAAAATTCCTCCAATTTTTTATTTTTCAAATAAATCGGAAAAAAAAAAGAGAGGAGGTAGAAGAAGAAGATGATGAACAAATAACAAGTAAAACCCCATTAAAAACCATGGCTCTCTTTGATTCTCTCTTCTGCCAAGAAGAGCTTTTCATCGCCATCGATGAATCTGAAGATCGGCACGAACACGAACTTCCCCACCACCGAATCGCAGACCCGAACGAGTTCCTGTCGACCCTCATCGCCAACGAGCACCAAACCCACATTCCCAGCTCGAATCTCAAAGCACCCGACAACCACCCATACCTCAACTCAGCCAGAAAAGAGGCCATTGATTGGATCAGAACAACAAGCTCTCGATTCAGATTCAACCCACTGACTGTAGTCCTCGCTGCAAACTATCTCGATCGTTGCTTCCTCTCATCCAGTGGGCTCCACCTCCAACCAGACAAGCCATGGATGAAGCAGCTCTCCGCAGTGGCTTGTCTATCCCTAGCTGCCAAAGTCGAAGAAACCCATGTGCCGTTTCTGCTCGATCTTCAGCTTTCAGGTGAAGAATTTACTACTGGGTTTGTGTTTGAGCCCAAGACTGTGAGGAGAATGGAGCTGTTGGTGCTTTCCACGCTGAATTGGAGGATGAGTCCGGTCACCCCCATCGCGTTTATTGAGTGCATTTTGCCGGAGTTGAAGAATGATGATGATGATGATGAGGACGAGAATGATAATGTGGCTGAGATTTTGAGGAGGTGCGAGTTTGTTCTGCTCTCGGTTCTATCAGGTTGGCTGCATTCTTGCTAAAATGTTGAACTGTTTTCAACGTTAATTAGTTTTGGATTCTAATTAATTGTTATTATTATAATGATTTTGTTGTTCAGATTGGAGATGGGTTCAGTTTGCGCCGTCTGTTTGGGCTGCAGCGGTGATTCTTCACTCCATGGATGATGGAATAATGCAGCAAGTTCTTGAATTGCTTCAAGTGTCAAAGGTCTCTCCTTTTTTTTCCTTTTTTTTGGACTCGCCTTTTGTTACATTCCATGCATTAAATGAGTTGCTGATGTTGTTTGTTTAATTTATGGGGATGATAGGAGCGAGTGAAGGTGTGTTATGGGGTGATTGTTGAATTGATGGGAGGTGGTAGCAAGAAGAGGAAGAGTGGTCATGCATTTGAGCCACCGAGTCCGAATGGGGTGAGCGCTTCTTGCTTTAGCTTTGACAGTTCGTCGAGTTTGGATTCATGGGCATCTTCAGTTTCTTCTTCTACGACATTTGAGCCACCTTCGTTGAAAAGACTCAATTTCTATCGTGTAATGTAGTAGCTAGTTTGTTTCAATTGTAGTAAATTATTTGTAATTCTAAGTTAGATTATGAGAAGAGGACTCTTGGGAGCAATTTTTGCTTTGTATGTGGGGAGAGAGTCCAAGAAAAGAGAGCAGAGATGGAGGTCAGGTGGGTGGGTCTTTTTCTTTCCTTTTGGCTCTTTCTTGTTTATGTGATGTTGCAGACAAAAATATTTATAAGTTCTACATTGCCTTCTTAAGCTATTGTCCTATCAAGCTTACTATTGATGACTTGTTCTCTTCTTCTTGATCAAAAGTATTTATAAATTCTACATTGCCTTCTTAAGCTATTGTCCTATCAAGCTTACTATTGATGACTTGTTCTCTTCTCCTTGATCTCTACTTGAATTATTGTGTATTTTTCCATGAATGAGATCACTATTCTTTTGGTCATTTGAAAACCCCTGATTTAATATTTATCATAGCATTTTGGAAACAAGTGTAACGAAAATATATAGTTGGTTGGAGTTTATTTTTTTTTTTTTTTTTTTTTTCGGGCCTACATAGGTCACTTTTTGAAAATATTTGCGTTTTTAGGCCAGTTGCCCAACTATTAGCGCTTTTGGACTATTTTGTGTCACGTCAGTAGCGGAATAGCGGTCTCTTCATTTCGAGGCCGCTAATAGGAATAGCGACCTTATGTCTTTTTTTTTTTGAATTTTTTATTTGCCGTCGCTATTCCTACTAGCGACCTTAGTATAATGAGGTCGTTGATGAGATTAGCGACCTTTAATGAGCTGTATTCTAGCACTTAGCAAAATCTAGAGAGAGCTTTTGCTCTCTGAAAAATGACAATCAATTTATTTTTAAAACTAAAGTCACTATTTGGAATGGAGGCCTTTATTAGCTAAGGTCGCTATTCAGAATAGAGGCCTTAGTTGTATGACTATTTTTGCAAATTTTACAAAGAATAAGAAGATTGTGTTTCCTACTGAGGTCGCTATTGGGAATAGCGACCTTAGTATACTAAGATCGCTATTCCCAATAGCGACTTCAGTTTTAAATTTTTAGGGAAAGCTCTTCAGGAATCACTAAGTGTTTCAATACATTCATTTGAGCTCACTAACCTCATTATGCTAAGGTCGCTAGTGGGAATAGAGACGGCAAACAAAAAATTCAAAAAAAATTAAAACATAGGTCGCTATTCCCATTAGCGACCTCGAAATGAAGATGCCGCTATTGGGAATAGCGGCCACTACTGACGTGGCACAAAGTAGCCCAAAAGCGCTAATAGTTGGGGAACTGGCTCAAAAACGCAAATATTTTCTAAAAGTGGCCTATGACGGCAAAAAAATCAGTTGGTTGATGCTAAAATTTAGGTATTTGGCATTTGAATATAAAAAATTGGGCTATAGACGTAGTCATTTGAAGTCAAGATTTGTTTTTTTTTTTTTTTTTTGAAATTTTTTTCCGGATGAAAGATGATTTTTCGTCGTATAGATTTTCTTAATTTTTTAAATTTAAAAAGCATTGTACAGGAGATCATTTTCCGTCTGAGAGAATTTTTGGATTAACAATCTTAATTAAATCTTAAATCTTAATTAAATCTAAATTAAAACCTAATATATACACACAGTAATTTTTATAGGCCTATTTCCGTAGAATTTTTTTTATAAGAAGAAATGGGAAGGAACAAGACTTCCTCTCCCGTCCGAGATTTTTTTTTTAAAATTTGAAATATCCACGGACGGGAAATGATTTCCCGTTTGATCAATTTATAAAAAAAATTGATTGGACGGAAAATGATTTTCCATCCGATAGATTTTTTAAAAAAAGCGACGAAAGATGATCTTTCGTCCGATAATTTTTTTTATCGGACGAAAGATCATCTTTCGTTAGCTATATTTTGTAAATTCCCATTTCTTCTCCTAAATATAGTCGAGCATTGTTCCTCTTCAATCCAAAATTTGGGTATTTGGCCAACAACTGTGTGACATTTTTTCCTTAACTTTTGCAAAATTTGGGAAAATAGCCAGCGACTACAAATGCTCTAAGGGCTCAAAGAGACAAAACTTTCCATAATTCCAACCAATGTTTAATGTATGTTACATGTACGTTTTGGTTGTGTAAACGAAGGAAAGGGTATTGTACAAGATGTTGAATATGGAAATTAGGGTTTAAGCGTTGGCAGCTATTTTTTGCCCGAAGTTTTATACCCTAGATATTCTTGATACCTAGCATACTTCTCTTAGGCGGTATATATAGCCAATACCAACTTGATGGGATTATGAGCCAAACATGGTTCGTCCAATACATCAACGATTATGATATTCATGACTGAAATTACGTATACAACACACGTCCTATAGAACATAATAATATAATTATATTGAAATATATACGTATGAGTCCTATAACCTCAACAATCTCCACCTATATTCCAAAATGATTATATTCTCATGTTAAATTCAAAATTGATCTACATGCAGAATCAAAAATAATCCAAGCATATCAACATCAAGTTTGGAATGTAATCTATTCGTACGAAGAATATATTTTTTCCACTTCATAAGCATCAAGTTTGGTATGCATGACTTACAAAAATATATAAGCCTTCAACATAAGGTGTAAAATTATAATCAAGATAACAGTAATCAAGAAAATTAAATGATTGACTAAACGTGGGGATAACTAAATTAGTTTGAATTAAAAGACTAAATTGAAATAATTGAGATCTTCAAAGAAGACCAAAATTTCAAAAACTTAAAGTAATAAGCCATAAAGTGCTTAAACCAAAACATGATTTTAAACTAGTTCGTTTAAACTCATATTTGAAGTTCCACCCTCAAGCAAACTTTCTATTCGGAAAAGAAACAAATGCATGCTATAGCTTAAGATCTGATGAAGCTACTCCTCCATTCCACGATTGAGGCCATCACCCTCGTCGAGTAAATCGTCATCGCCCGTGTTGAAGTTGATAACATCGTTTGATATGGCCAAAAATGGGGTTAAATCATAACCGTCCAAATCAGGAACGAATCTTAAAGCCTAGGGGTAAAATGGTAATTTCGCCTACCAATGGGTCCGAAGCTGGTACTGGTTCTCCTCCTCAAAGACCCATTAACCCGCGAACATATCCATCTCCAACCGGGTACGGGTTTTTACCCGCTGCAAACCCGGTCCAGCAGGATAGAATTAGGGTTTCTGATTAATCCTAATCGACGGCCCCGATTCATATCTATCATTTCACTGGGAATTAGGGATTACATTCCTTATCTAAACACAGGGATTACATGCCTAATTCGATCCCAATGGCGGCTATAAATACCACCCCCATCCATCACCATTAAGAGGTAATCAATCTTTTGCCAATTTACGCTCTTTCATTATCCTCCTGATTACTGACTTGAGCGTCGGAGGGTGCGTCGCCGGGATCAACCCCGGTGTCTCGCACTTTTTGCAGGTGAACGGCAGGAGTCAGCGGTCAAACTCCGGCAGAACAGGTTCAGGTTTGCTATTCAAGTTTTTCAAGAATCCACAAATACTGTTTGTTTACCACCACATCAGATTTAGCGGTAACAGATTGGCGCCATCTGTGGGAAACACCACGAATAGCAGCCTTCCTCTTTCCGTAGGTCAGACCTTCCCATGTCATGCCTCCAAGGAAACTCAGATCTAGGGGGTCCAACTGTGGGCCTACTCCTCCTCAACCACAACAGGAGGTCCCCCTCCAACCTGTTCAGCAGCAGGGGCAACTTCCTCCTCAGGCAGAGGACACCCTGCGGCTGGACCAACTCCTTCCTCAGAATCTTCAACCCCCCCGGATCCAACCGAGCCTCAGAATGCCGGCGCGGGGGGCTCGCGTCCTAATCCTCAGAAGCAACCTCTCCAACAGGACCGCATCCCAATACACAACCCCTATTCCGACTCTATGGCATCCCATAATCCCTGAGCTTCCAACCTTCGAAATACCATCCTCAATCGGCAGAAGGAAGAGGATCTTCGCCGCCGTTTGGATGAAAGGCGGGCCCGAGAGGGAGCCTCCCACCAACAACGTCCAAACGAGCGATCTCCTCATCGCCGAGACTACAGAAGGTCCCCTACTCGAAGAGGGCGAAGGGAGTCCCCTCAGCATCATCGGCGGAGAACTCATTCTCCAGTAAGCCGAGCCACACATAGGGACCGCCAAGCTGGAGAGGCACCAGTCACAAGGGCAGATCTTCAAGACTTCCAAGCGACAGTCTTACGGGCCCTCAATATCACCCCAAAGAACGACCAGAGGCCACCTACTCATGAGCCAACTAGGAGCCATCGCCTTCACACTCTCAGTCCTCGTCCATCTAGAAGCTACCATCGCCGCAGCCCCAGTCCACCCTCGTACGAAGATGAGTCCCGAGGCTTGGCAAGGTATGATCAAAGAGAAGACTCGGTCTACCGCCGTCTCCATGAGATGGAGAGGCGCCTCGGCCGAATTGACAGGGAAGAAGAGCAACGACCGATAAACCTCCGCCCGAGCAGACCTCCATTCTCCCGCACCATCATGGAGGCCCCCATCCCAGAGAACTTCAAGTCGCCTCACTTCGAGTCGTATACCGGGGAGTCAGACCCCACGGATCACATAGAGAGTTTTTAAAAACTCTCATGACGATCCACCATGCTTCAGACGCCCTCCTTTGCAAAATCTTTCCTACCACTTTGAAGGGGCCTGCAAGAGAATGGTACTCTCGACTCGCCCCCTCCTCCATCTTTTCATTATATCAGTTCGAAGGGCTCTTCCTTACTCATTTCGTGGGTAGCCGTCGGGTCGAGAAAACAAGTGTATCCCTGGTGATCCTCAACCAAGAAAAGGGTGAACGCCTAAGGGATTACCTTCAACTCTTCACCGCCGAAGCCCGGTCCATTTCCTCCCTCAACCAATCAGTAGCCTCTGCAGCGTTCGAGCGCAACGTCACTAATGCCAACCTCAGGGCGTCCCTTGCCAAGAAGCCTCCTCGGGACTTCTCAGAACTCCTACTTAGGGTGGAGAAGTACATACGAGCGGAAGAGGCTCTCAACCCCCTTACTCTTGAGGAGACATCTTCCGAGAACAAACTGAAGAACACAAGCAAAGAGGGGTCCCAAAAATCCTAGAAGGACGGCAATGGCCAGCGCCGTCCGACTCCTCGTTTTGAAAAGTTCACCCCCCTTATTGCCAATATATCAGAAGTTCTTATGGAGGTGGACAAGGAAGGGCTACTCCGTGCTCCCCCTAGAATGAATACACCTGGCAAGAAGAGGAACAAGGATAAGTGGTGCCGCTTTCACAGGGACCACGGCCACGACACGGATGAATGTCGGGCTCTCAAGGAGGAGATTGAAGAACTCATACAGCGGGGACACCTGACCATTTCGTCCAAAAAGATGGGGCCTAGCTTCCCCCTTGAGGAGCCAACAAACGAACAGAAAGGCCCGTCGAGCTTCAAGACTCAGAACCTCCCAGCTCCTCCCAAGAGGTCTTCACCTTATCGTAGAAGTAGGATTTTGATTTTCAATAAGCTCTAACAACGAGGTCGGAGTCCAACACTTGGCTCGATTCCGCTTCAAATTACTCGCTCATAAGCAGGTAAGAAGTGGTTTGCCATTCGGAATTGCTCCTACACCTCGTTAACCCCCCTTAAACGACGAGTTCGGAGTCCAACACTTGGCTCGATTCTGCTTTGCAAGCTCGCTCTTAAGCGAGCTAGAAGTGGTTTGCCATTCGGAATCGCTCCCACAACCGTTGAACCTCTCTTAAACGACGAGTTCGGAGTCCAACACTTGGCTCGATTTTGCTTCAAATAACTTGCTCGTAAGCGAGTTAGAAGTGGTTCGCCATTCAGAATTGCTCCCACAACCGTTGAACCTCTCTTAAACGACGAGTTCGGAGTCCAACACTTGGCTCGATTCTGCTTGAAATTACTTGCTCATAAGCGGGTAGAAGTGGTTCGCCATTCGGAATTGCTCCCACAACCGTTGAATCCCTCTAACGACGAGTTCGGAGTCCAACACTTGGCTCGATTCCGCTTCAAATAACTTGCTCGTAAGCGAGTTAGAAGTGGTTCGCCATTCGGAACTACTCCCTCAACTGTTGATTCTCTCACTTAAACAGCGAGTTCGGGGCACAACTCTCTCCTAGAGTTCCTCCTCACGTTCGTCTCTCAAATGGCTCTCTCCTAGAGTCAAGCTCTTCGCTCCGCCCACCTCCAAGGCGGACCTCTTCTCAACGAGTTCGGAGCTCGCAACTCTCTCCTGGAGTTGCTCCTCAAACTCGTCTCTCAAACGGCTCTCTTCCAAAGACAAGCTCTTCGCTCCGCTCACCTCCAGGGCGGACCTCTTCTCAACGAGTTCGGAGCTCACAACTCACTCCTAGAGTTGCTCCTCAAACTCGTCTCCCAAATGGCTTTCTCCTAGAGTCAAGCGCTTCGCTCCGCTCATCTCCAAAGCGGACCTCTTCTTAACGAGATCGAGCTCACAACTCTCTCCTAAAGTTGCTCCTCAAACTTGTCTCCCAAATGGCTCTCTCCTAGAGCCGAGCTCTTCGCTCCGCTTACCTCCAAGGCGGACCTCTTCTCAACGAGTTCGGAGCTCACAATTCTCTCCTAGAGTTTCTCCTCAAACTCGTCTCCCAAATGGCTCTCTCCTAGACTCAAGCGCTTCGCTCCGCTCACCTCCAAGGCGGACCTCTTCTCAACGAGTTCGGAGCTCACAACTCTCTCCTAGAGTTGCTCCTCAAACTCGTCTCCCGAATGGCTCTCTCCTAGAGCCAAGCTCTTCGCTCCGCTCACCTCCAAGGCGGACCTCATCTCAACGAGTTCGGAGCTCACAACTCTCTCCTAGAGTTGCTCCTCAAACTCGTCTCCCGAATGGCTCTCTCCTAGAGCCAAGCTTTTCGCTTTGCTCGCCTCCAAAGCGGACCTCTTCTCAACGAGTTTGGAGCTCACAACTCTCTCCTATAGTCGCTCCTCAAACTCGTCTTCCAGATGGCTCTCTCCCAGAGCTGAGCTCTTCACTCCGTTCACCTCCGAAGCGGACCTCTTCTCAATGAGTTCGGAGCACAACTCTCTCCTAGAGTCCATCCTCATACTCGTCTCACAAATGGCTCTATCCTAGAGCCAAGCTCTTCACTCCGCGCACCTCTAAGGCTGGACCTCCTCTCAACGAGTTCGGAGCTCACAACTCTCTCCTAGAGTTGGTCCTCAAACTCGTCTCCCAAATGACTCTCCACGTCCCTCGGAATCAAACTCGAGCGACAAGCGATCCGAGCCTGATCACACAAGCATGCCGCTCGGAATCCGAGCAAGTGCCAATCCGAGCTGTGAATTAGAGAAAAATGACTTTCTCCCTAAAATTCGTGTAAGATCTCGATCGAATGGCTCAGATCGCTCCAGCACCACTAAACGACAAGATAGTGTTTTCTTGGGAACTGAGCCGGCCTCGAGATCTGTGCCATCATCCAATGGCTCCGATCGCCCCACGTCCCTTGGAACCAAAATCCGATCGACCGGCGATCCGACCTTAACAACCAAGAGGATAGCTCGGATTCCGAGCAAGTGCCAATCCGAGCTGCGAATTGGAGAAAAACGACTTTCTCCTCAAAATTTGCGTAAGATTTCGATCGGACGGCCCAGATCATGCCAGCGCCACTAAACGACAAGATAGTGTTTTCTTGGGAACTGAGCCAGCCTCGAGATCTGTGCCATCATCCAACGGCTCCAATCGCCCCACGTCCCTCGGAACCAAAATCCGAGCGACAGGCGATCCGACCTCAACAACCAAGAGGATAGCTTGGATTCCGAGCAAGTGCCAATCCGAGCTGCGAATTGGAGAAAAACGACTTTTCCCTCAAAATTCGTGTAAGATTTCGATCGGACGGCCCAAATCATGCCAGCGCCACTAAATGACAAGATAGTGTTTTCTTGGGAACTGAGCCAGCCTCGAGATCTGTACCATCATCCAACGGCTCCGATCGCCCCACGTCCCTCGGAACCAAAATCCGAGCGACGGGCGATCCGACCTCAACAACCAAGAGGGTAGCTCGGATTCCGAGCAAGTGCCAATCCGAGCTGCGATTTGGAGAAAAACAACTTTCCCCTCAAAATTCGCGTAAGATTTCAATCGGACAGCCCAGATCGTGCTAGCACCACTACACGACAAGATAGTATTTTCTTGGGAACTGTGCCCACCTCAAGATTCGTGCCAAGATCCGATGGCTCAGATCGCTCCACGATGTTCGGCAGTCCGAGCCGAGCAACTGGCGATCCGAGCCAACGGTTCGGCTGCCGAGCTATACGCTCGGTCCCGAGCTAACAGTACGGCCACCAAGCTAACAGTTCGACCACCGAGCTATACGATCGGCTACCGAGCTACATCGCTCGGAGACCGAGCAAGTGCCAATCCGACCCGCAAAAGTGAAGAAAAATGCTGCCGAGCGTCTCCAACCGTTGGATCATTGCGAAAATCACGCCTGAGATGATGGACGGTCCAGATTACGCGACGTCCACTAAACGACAAGATAGCATTTTCTTGGGAACCAAGCCTACCTCGAGATCCGCGCTGAGATCCGATGGCGCAGATAGCTCCACGTCGCTCGGAATTCCGAGCCGAGCTACTAGCGATCTGAGCCGCTCGCGCGAGGGAAAAACCGAGCCACTTCGCTCGGATTCCGAGCAAGTGCCCATCCGACCCGCAAAAGCGGACAAATTGCTGCCGAGCGACCCTGTCCATCCGATCTTTCAGAAATTTGCGCCCGCACAAGATCAACGGTCCAGATCGCGCCACGCCATAATTCGGTATTTTATTTATTAAAATCATTTTATTTATTTAAAAATTGCGAAAATATGATTAAAAATTCAGGAAAATTAATTAAATATCCTAGAAAATAATTATAAAGTCGGGGAAATATTTTTGAGCCCCCGAGTAAGTAATTATCACATAGGACAATTTATTAAGACCCCCGAACGACGAATCGACACTTCGCAAAATTAAGTAAATATTCCGAAAAAAATAGATAAAAATCACCAAATGTCCAGAAGAGCTCAAGAACAACTCAGAGCACGCAACTAACTTAGAAAATCACCATACTGCCTCCTGCAAAGATTCAAAACCTTCCATTTGGACTCCGATACAACTCCACCAGCCATTAAAACAGTAAAACTACTCCTCAAAGGCTGATCAAGCTCAGTCTTCGGGAGTGGGAGGCTCGTGATATGGCTAAAAATGGGGTTAAATCAGAACCGTCCAAATCAGGAACGAATCTTAAAGCCTAGGGGTAAAATGGTAATTTTGCCTACCAATGGGTCCGAAGCGGGTACTGGTTCTCCTCCTCAAAGACCCTATTAACCCGCGAACGGATTCATCTCCAACCGGGTATGGGTTTTTACTCGCTGTAAATCCAGTCCAGCAGGATAGAATTAGGGTTCTGATTAATCCTAATCGACGGTCCCTGATTCATTTCTATCATTTCACTGGAAATTAGGGATTACGTTCCTTATCTAAACACAGTGATTACATGCCTAATTCGATCCCAAAGGCTGCTATAAATACCCCCTATCCATCACCATTAAGAGGTAATCAATCTTTTGCCAATTTACGCTCTTTCATAATCTTCCTGATTACTGACTTGAGCGTCGGAGGGTGCGTCGCCGAGATCAACCCCGGTGTCTCTTACTTTTTGCAGGTGAATGGCGTGAGTCAGCGGTCAAACTCCGGCGGAACAAGTTCAGGTTTGCTATTCAAGTTTTCCAAGAATCCACAAATACTATCTGTTTACCCCCACACCAGATTTAGCGGTAACATCGTTTAAATCTCCCCTATCCGTGCTATGATATGTATTTCAGTGATTGAACTCTATTTAAGAATTTCAATTAAAACTCAGTACTTGACTTCAAAAAAGAATTTACTCATGTGCAAGTAAGTAGCTAAGTTCAATGAACATAGTACAAATCTGAATCATTCATAGCAATGATGTCAAAATAAAACAGTGCATCCATTATAATTTATATTGCTATCTTCTTTCATAACAAGAATAAAATCTTTAAGATAATAAATAGATTATAGATGTTATAGTTGCTAAATCCTTAGAACCATACATGTTTCCATTTAGAATAATTAATCCATCAATGGACGATTAAAAAAATAACAATAATTATCAAATTTAGAATTATTGTAAGGTTACCTTTATACGATCCTGTTATCAAATTTGGAATAACACCTAAGATAAATCAATTATGGCGAAACATATCTAACGTAACCATCTATGCCTAATTTCGAAATAGCTAATTGCCAAACCTCATATACAAAACAATAATATCATCAAGTTTGGATACATCATTAAATATAATTGGCATAACTCCATTAGACTATCTAAGCACTTTTGATCACTAATGATGCTAACAGTGTAAATCTTTCTTCTATATTGGCTATTTTCTACATATCTGAAGGTCACTAAACTCAATCAACATACTAAAACTCAAATTATATAGATTGACGGAACATCACTCCCAAGTCATTTAAGTGAGTGTTTAGTGTTGTTCTTTTTTATTACAAGTTTGATGGACCTTCAATCCCATATCCCCACTTGTTTTGAGTGTTCGTTCTTTAGTTAATCTTTAGTGAGGGCATCAGTCACGTAATTTCTGGAGCATATATCCAGTAATTGAATATACCCATTTTTCTGAGGAAATTTTTGATTTGGTGTGTCTAAGTTTTATATTCCTCTTTTTCATGTTAAAGATAGAATTTGTCACTATTGCCATAGCAGACTGATTATCATTATAAATAGGTATCGAACTTATAAAAAAAACTCTTGTAAGGAATTTTCAGTAGTAGATCCATTATCCTTGCATCCTCATTCCCTGCAGAAGAAATGGCAAATAACTCAGAGTCCACTGATGATTTAGTAATAGTAGACTGTCTTTTGGATTTCTATGCAATTGCGCCACCACCCAGCAGTAAAACATACCCTGTAGTTGATCGTGCATCCCCTAAATATGATCCCCAAAAGGCATCAGAAAAGCCATCAAGCTCAGGTGGATGTCTGTAGTAGTGTAGTGCATAGTTTTATGTACCACTAGGTAGCACATCAGCCTATCAAGGACATCCCAATGCTCACTACTTGGATTGCTAGTAAAGCGACTCAACATACTTACCGGAAATACGTTTTCTGATCTTGTGCATGTCATAGAATACATTAGACTCCAAATAAGCTTAGAGTATTCTAGCTGACGAATTGGACTATCTAGATTTGATTCCAATCGTGATCTTTCTATCTTTGTATCTTTGTATCTCCACTGAAGTAATGTCTCTATGTAGTGTGAGTGACTAAGAAATACACCTTTCTCGTTAATGTCAACTTTCATGTTCAAAATTTTGTTAAATACTTTATGTTTTTCATGTCAAATGCATTTGATAAAGTTAGTTTGACTTCTTTCACTATACGAATGCCACTACCACAAATCAACATATCATCACCAAATAAGAAAATTAAAGCAACCTAATTAGATTTCTTAAGAATATATAGACATTTATAAGACAAACTAGTGATAAATCCTAGCTTTCTCATAGTCGTGTCAAACTTCTCATGCCATAATTTAGGCGCTTGTTTTAGACCATACAAAGGTTTAATTAGGTTACGCATTCTAGACTTGCATGATAAAATTATCATGGTGTTTCATATATATTTATTCATTATGGCTGTCATTTAAGAATATTGTTTTTACATCTATTTGATGAATAATAAATTTTTCAATAGATACAAGGACTAGAATGATCCTAATGGTGGCTTGATGATAAACAAGTGAATAGACATCAAAATAATCAATACCCTATACTTAGGTAAAACCCTTAGCCACTAGACGAGCTTTAAATTTGTTATTGCTATTATAGGGATTTAACTTCTTCTTAGATACTCAATTACAACGTATGACCTTCACTCCATTTGGTAGGTCTACCAAAGACCAAGTGCCATTTTGCAATAGTGAATCCATCTCATCATATATCGCCTCTCCCCAAAAATATGATTCACTAGATCACATTGCCTCATCAAAGGAGGTTGGATCATTCACTAAGTGATAGGTGATAAAGTCACTTCCATACTCTTTACTTATTTTATGTCTTGTGGAGGTTCTCCTACTTTCTTCTTAGCTTTCTACTGTTAGACTAGGGTTATGTCTATGTTGGAATTAACAAGTTCAGTCTCTAATTGAGAGTCTGTTAGTATCCAGATAAGATAATGCGTTTGTCTTTAGGAAAAGAAATGTCAAAATTAATGACATCCCTAGACTCCATCAAAGAATTATTTAGTAGATTTAAAAATTTGTCAGTGGCGCTATCTTCAACTAGACCTAAATTCTTACTTTAGACATTCTAAGATCAGGAATTTTAATATATGTGATACATCCCCAAGTTCTTAAGTCATTGAAATGAGGTAGATATTTGTGTCAAATTTTGTAAGGTATGGTAGTGATTTTGGCATATGAAAGTATATTTAGAATGTGATTTGCTGTGAGAACAACCCCCCCCCCCCCCCCCCCCCCCCAAAAAAAAGTTAGATGGTAAGCCAACGGTCAAAAGTGTTGGGTTTATGTCTTGCATACTTATTCGATGTAAAGAGAAGATGATGATACAAGTAGAGGGTTTGAAGTGAAGGATCGAAGAAGAAGAAAAGCAGTCAGTAGCAGTAACAGTGACAGGGAGGCTACATGTCGACTGTGAGGTCGACCGCACAAAGGTGTGGTCGACCACCTGTAGCGCTAATGAATTTTTTGGTCGGGTCTAGTTGGTTTGCAAAAAGCCCACTTCATCTTTCTGGTTAGGTCGTATAACTCTAATTATATGTTTATCTCTTCAGTATACATCGAATGACTACTGTATCAAGATATCAAATTAGGGTTTCTCTAAATCTCTATATATTGTTGTTATTGGCCTCCATTGAGAGCCGAGAGAGAGAGAGAGAGAGAGAGAGAGAGAGTACTTCATTGAAGGCGGAGTTTGATAGGTTCTCCAATTGTAAACAACTAGTACTTGCTGATGAGGCTTGAGAGAGGTTCATGGTGAGAATTGAAACATTCTTATATCTTCTCTAGTTGAATAACATCTCAGGTTTCTTCTCCCTCGGATTAAGGCAAAATCCCTAACTGGGACAAACATGTGTGTGCTTTGGTGTGTTTGGTATGATCTAGCATGTGCTTGGTAGTTTGGTTGATTGCATTGTATAACTCAACAACCTCATTGAAAAGGAAGAGTTCTACTAATTTTCTAACAAGTGGTGTCATTGTACCGCTTGTTTTCCTAACAGTTGGTATCAAAGAAATCAAGTTCGTGGATTTGTTCAAGTTCCCTGGAGAAGATGGCAGATCAGGTCACGAAGATCAAGCAGTTCGAAGGTAAGATCAACTTTCATCTTTTGAAGGAGGACATGCATGAAGCATCGGTTCAAAATGACTTAGACCTAGTCCTAGAAGGAGATAAAAGGAGACCAATTGGCACAAAGCAGGAGTATTGGGAGGAGATTTATTCAGAAACCTTGAGTTTAATCCAGATGTCATTGATGAGCGAAGCAAGTATAGGAGAAGCGCGATGAGTCTTTAGGCAAGATTCAGAACTGACTACTCGGGATCGTCATTACAGGGTCGGATGTACCAGAAAAGAAAGTTGTGTGGTTACTCAATGAAGGAAAGTACTGCTCTTCTAGATCATATAGTGGAGTTCAATATGGAGTTATCGAACTGAGGGCGTTCAAAGCAGATGATCTAAAAGCTTTAAACTTGATATATTCACCTACCAAATTCATCCAACATAATAACCGTGCTACATGAGAAATCTACCAAGGAGAAGTTTTTCGTAGCAAGTATGATCAAGGGGTTGGAGGATGATGCATTTAGGAAGGAGAGTCAGAAATCGGTGTCAAATTCTGTGAGTCACTTGGAGGTGGATCATACTTCAAATGTAAGGAAAAGTGTATGTAGGAGTAAGGTCTGTGGTCACATGTGCAAAGAGATTATGCATTACATAAGAGACTGTTGCAAGCGATTGAGTCAGAAGGGCGCCAAATCCAGTGCCGCTAAATCAGGCGATGACTTAAACAGTGCTTTTGGTTTAAGTTAGATGCGAATTCCGGTTTTAATTTTGATTCAGTTAGTTCTTCTCAAGTTTGCTCCAAGAGAGAGATGATTTCTACTTACAAGTTTGCATCATGTCGTTGTGTGAGAACTAGGATTGATAAGATTTGTCAAGTAAGGGTGATAAAACATTAGAGTTGAAGATGACAGACAGAAGGGGACACACACTAGAGGAGGGCATGTATATTACTTTGATGAAACATGGCCTTGTATCCATGAGAACTCTTGAAGCTATGGACTGCAGATATACAGATTCAGGTGGAGTTGATCTGTTTGGAAAAGTTATCGTAAGGAGATGAAGGGTGATTGGGGGATTGAATAGAGTTAGCACCATCTCTACCAGCTTTTTAGGTTCATGAAACATTGGCCAAGTGGTTTGAAGCTCATTGTTCTGAAAGCACTATCTAGTTTTCCGTCACTAGAATCATCCGAGCGAGACCGTGACATTCGAATATCATCAGAAGGTGGAGAGATCCTTGAGGTAGGTGGAGTTCGAATGGAGGGTGACACCTCCATGATGACATCAGTGGCAGAAAAGCAGTAAGAAGCAACAATAGTGGCAGAGAGGCAAGGGTTGACTGTGCAGTTGACTGTCCTCTCCAAGGGTTGGAAGACTGGGAGTTGCGGTCGCTGCAACTTTGTGCGGTCGAATGCCCGCGGTGCTGATGAATTTTTTGGGTCGAGTCTTGCTGATTTGTGAGAATCACACTTCGTCTTCTGGTTAGATCGTACGACTCTAATTATATGTCTCTTCAGTTTATATCTGATGGCTACTGTATCAAGATATCAAACTTTGTTTTCTCTATATCTCTATATATTGTTGTTATTGGTCTCCATTGAGAGCCGAGAGAAAGTACTTCATTGAAGGCGGAGTTTGATAGGTTCTCCAATTGTATACAACTAGTACTTGTTGATGAGGCTTGAGAGAAGGTCGTGGTGAGAACTGTAACATTCTTGTATCTTCTCTAGTTGAATAACATATCTGATTTCTTCTCCCCCAGATTAAGGCGAAAGCTCCAACCGGGATAAACATGTGTGTGCTTTGGTGTGTTTGGTATAATCTAGTATGTGCTTGGTAAAATGTGCTGATTGCATCGTATAACTCAACAAGATCCTAAAAAGGAAGAGTCCTGCTAATTCTCTAACAAGTGGGTCATTGTACTGCTTGTTTTCCTAACAAAAAACATAGAATTTAGCATTTCAGTCAATATTTAGTTTATACATTTGGTTATTCCATTCGATTGAGGCGAGTAAGGAGTAGTAGTCTCTTGGATTATACCATATTTATTGCAAATTTTTTTGAAATCTTTTGATACATATTCTCATCCACTATCACTTCTACAGCGTTTTATTTTCTTATCAAGTTGATTTTCCTCCCTTTGTTTAAAAGTACTAATGTTTTCGAAGGCTTCATCTTTATATTTCAACAAGTAGATACGACAGTAATTTGAACAAACATTGTGGAAGTAATTAAATACTTTTTACCACCTCTATTTTAAAATTGCCTAAAATCACAAATATCAGAGTGAATGAGTTCTAATAGTTGTGTGCTTCTAGTACCCGACCGGAATGGTTTTTTAGTCAATTTGGTTTGGGCACAAACTTCACACTTTTCAAAAGCAATGCTTGAATCTAAAAAAATATTACAAATTTTAGCTATTTGTTGCATTTTTTGATAATTCACAATACCTTACTCTATGATGCAAAGTAACATGATAGATGGAATTAACAATGCTAATATGATTCAGTTCATTAGCTAAAGTTAATAGTGTATAAGCCATTTTCAAAATAGGCACAACTGAAATAATTAGAATTAACAGATAATCTGGTTCTATCACTGGTCATATGAAACAACATTCCATGTTTGCATAACTTAGTGCATGAAATCAAATTTTTAGCTAAATTAGGAACGTAAAGAACATCTTGTGCAAGTAAAATTTTACCTTAGGAGAGTTGTAGCTTAACTGCTCATTTTTCAGTCGCTTCCACAAAGGTTTCGCTTTCCATGGACACTGAATGATTTGCCTTGTTGTTTGCTCCATTGCGCTCTTATCGTTCTTGGCATGAACTGATGCTCCTGAATCAAATCCAAGTGCTAGAATCAAAGCTAGTGCTTTCAAACATCCTCATGAAAGACTCCGATTCAACTTCTAGCATATTGAGATCTTTTGCTTTGTTTTTGTTGGAAGGATTCTTCGGTCCCTTACATTGAGCAGCTAGTGTTCCCACTTGTTGCAATTCTTGCATTTACCTCTTTTCTTCATTGACTTTGAAAAGGCTTTAAGTGGTTGGGGAGCACTTGCTGATTTCTTTTAAGGAGGCTTGATCACAACTGACTTGAAAATCCGCTTTGGCTGTTGCTTGTTTATATAATTATTTTCCAACTTGAGCTTGATGTCGGTCAAAGTTTTGATTTTTTTTCTCTAGTAGTGTCTGTCAACAAGATTATGTGTGTTATCTTATCTAGAACATCCTGGAATTCTTACAACACAATTATGTTCTAATCTTTTTCCAAGACTCAAGTAATTTATAAGTGTTAGGAGTGTATTCTTAAATACACGTAGACATGAGCTGAAGATGTAGAAGAAGATGAGAAGACATGAAGCAGCGAGGAGAAGGCAACAACGCAACAAAAGGAGAAAAGGCGGCTAAAGGAGTTGCGGTCGACCGACCTTGGATGGTGACATTTTAAAGAATAGGACAGTAGACTGTGCAATCGACTGTCCAGTCCTCGGGTCATGGCGAGACTCATTGCTGTCGACCGCAACTGGGTGCGGTCTTCCGCGAGCAACGCTGTATGTTATTTCGGGCTACGGGTTTGGGTCCAATAAGCTGTATTTGTGTATATCTTTTAGGATTTGCTTGGGGGCTATATATATAGCAATAGATATGAAATCTAAGGCGAACAAGAACTTAAGAGAGAATTGGTGAGCTGTTATCATTATACAACTTCAAGAGATGTGAGCGCTGAATTCTTCAAATGTGAGAGAGAGGGATTGGGAGTTGTGATTAGGGATGGATATTTGTAGGTATCTGATCTAATATGGACCATCCACCACCGATCCAAAGAAGGTCAGTTTTTAAAGTTTTTCATCTGCAACCAATTCGAGCCTTAATTGGATCAGTTTCTATCTAAGCCGATTAAGCTCGGTTTGGATTGGACTAGATGGTCAATTTGGCGTGCTACTTTTCACGTCCAACATCATTGACAGTTTTACTGAAATTTAAAAGATTAACTTCAAGCAATCTTAAGAAACAACATGCTAGCAACCTGCTATTTTCGACATAGTATAATCTGATTCAATCTGAACAGATGACATGCTATTTTCAGTAGCATATAATACAACCTGCGACCTATTCTTTTTCAATCCTACACATCTAAAAAAATGAGAAACAAAAATGAGGGCATGGTGTTGGGCTGTTGGCGGGAACTGAAGGAGAGACGAAGGGGGCATTAGGTTGTTGGCAGAAACTAGAGAAGGACATAAGAAGAAGATGAAGAAGGAGAAGAACTTACAGCCGTTGGAACATTGGACTGAACCCCACCCCGTGCAGAGCCACTTTTTTATACGATTTTGTTTTTTTGATCTGTAACGGCTGAAATAAATGTTGAAACATTTTATTCTGCCATTATTCACGTTTTAAACAGTAGTAATGGTTTTTTTCCACTGTTACAGTAGTGCATTCAAACTTCTGTCTGCCGTTACGGTTGGTGCATTAAAAGAGTTGTTTGCTGTTAAAGTGGATGCAGTCAATGAGTTATCTATCGTTTCGATTCTCACCCAGGCACTATAAATAGATACCCCTCTCCCCTGAATCAACACACAAAAAACTCTACTCTTCCCCCTCTGTCATGTTCTTCTACTTCCTCTGTCTGGTCGTTCGCTGATAGATTTCAAGGTCTGTTCAGTTTGAGAGCGTGGTGTGGTGCCTATGTCAACACTCTACTGTCGTTACATTCTGGGAGACAGACACCTCAGCAAACTCCAGCACCCGGACGATGCGATTCTGTTTTAAGGAGATTGTGTGATATATAAGTCTCAACATAAATCGTTTTGGTTTTGTTATTCCATTTTCCTTTTAATTTTATTGGATTTCTTCTTCTCCTCTTTCTCTGCTTTTGTGCCTCCCAGTCATATCTGATTTTATTGCAAACAAATTAACTTGGATGATAAGGACTTGAGATGGATAACAAGAAATCTCGGGCCCGTTTGGTTACATTTTTTGGAAATATTTTCAGAAAAAAGTTTTGTGAAAATGCGTTTGGTTACATTTTCTGTTGGGGAATCTTTTCAGAAAACAACCAAGGGTTGTTTTCCCCTTCCTCTCTCTTCAGAAAACAACCCAAACCATTGAGCTCCTCCTTCCTCTCTCTTCAACTGTCGACCCATTGAGCTCGCCTCGCTCGTTCGCCGAGCTCGATCGTTGGCCGAGCTCCCTCCTCCTTCGCCGAGCTCGATCGTTCGCCTCGCTGCCGTACTCCCCCACTGCCGAGTCGAGCTCCCTCCTCCTTCGTCGAGCCCCCGAACTCAACACCATCGTGTCGTCGCCCACTCACGATCAAGCTCCGCCATGGCCGCCGCTAACAGATTCTGCATCGTCGAGCTCGTGGCACCGAATACAGTTGATCTTCGTCCTCGTATGATGTGATAAACTGAAGCTCCGCCATGGCGAAGGAGAGGTGGTCGGGGACGATGGAGGGGTGCAGTTGGGGGAGGGAGAGGAAGAGGGAGGGGACGTGGGAGTGGAGGTGGGGGTGGTGGGTGAGGGAGGAGAGGAAGGAGTTGAAGGAGAGGGAGGAGGGGGAGGGGAGGCGGGAGAGAGTGGAGAGGGAGTGGGATAGCATGCCGGCGGCGGCGAAGGCGGATATGACGGAGGAGAGGTGAGGTTCGGAGGTGGGATTGGATTGGATGAGGGGGTTGAGGAGGCATTCGATGCCGGTGAAGTTTTTGGCGCGTGCGAGGCGGCGGAGACGTGGCGGAGGAGGAGGAGGGTGGAAATGGATCTCATTTTTTGTTGGGTTTGGATTATTATTTTGGGGGAGTAGAGTTTTAGGAAGGAGGAGAAGGATTCTAAAATGTAATGGGCTTTTGGTTTGGAAGGCCCAACCAGCATTTTACAGTCTAGTTTTAAGAAAACAACATTCAGATTTTTTTTTAAACCAAACAGGTTTTACAATCTCATTTTCAGAAAACAGTTTTCAGAAAACTATTCCAGACAGCTTTTACACTCTTATTTTCAGAAAACAGTTTTCACAAAATAGTTTTCACAAAATATTTTCAGAAAACTGTTTTCAAAACAACAAACCAAACGCACCCGAGCTCATGTTTTAGATCATATTTAGACCATACTATAATGTAGCTCATTATTAAAATAAAAATAAAAAATTTAGCCAGTTGGTCCTCCTATATTCCACCAGTTCTTGAGAGATACATCTTTTAAATTTTTTAGTTGTCATTTTAAGAGAAAATTTGTTCAAAGTTATATTAACAAAGATATGGTTATTCTAAGAGGAAATTAATACTAAAATAGTACTCTTCTTTGGATTGTGTGTTCGGACTTTAGCAGGGCTTGACCTCAGAAGGCACTCACCAACTTTTCTTTGAAACTTAACTCAATAAAAATGATAAACTTCACTGTTTGGAACTTTTTGAGACTTACGAAGTTGGGAGCATTCTCAAATATCACAGTTTCATCTCACTAACGACAGGATCTAAGTGTTGTTAAATACTGAAAGACACCCACAAGTCCACTGCCCATGTGTTGCTGTGCTTTTACTTCTCTCCACCTATTAAGTTGGATAAATTATGATGTGGTTAATTATTCTCTGTTACATTATGAAGGATAATCATCACAAGAATAAGGTGTTGTTTGTGTTTAGGAATGGCACCCGGATCAGATCGACCTGCGACCCGCTCTACTTAACCCTGCCTGTCTCGAACCTGTTTAGATTCGGGACAAACCCCAAACCCTTACCGGATCAACCTGGGTCGGGAAACTTCCAAATTCGACCAGCTCAATCTGAACCGCCAACCCGCAAAAAAGCCAAACCCACCCGAACCCGCCCACTAACCCGCGGGTTGAGAGAAGTTTGTCCCGCTCGGGTTGACCGTTGCTTGGCTGCTGCTGCTGCTAGCTTTGTTGTTGTTTTTTTGGGATTTTTTTTTTTTTGGGGGGGGGGGGGGGGGGGGTAGAAACCCCCTAAGAATATGGTGATTGTGCGGAAATTAAAAAAATTAAAAGTAGTACGTAAAGTAAAGAGACAGAGAATGAGAAAACAAACACAGCAACGAGTAAGACATGGCGATATAACGAGGTTCGACTCCCATGTCTACGTCCACACTGCCTACTTGTAGCAATTCTCCGCCACAAACGTTCCACTATACTTTAAACCCTTGTATAGTGATTCTCGAAATTCAGGCCGATAGACCTATTATACCCACAGGGCTTCTACAACAAGTCCCGCAATACTCATCGAAGTGGAAAAGAAATAAAACTCTCAAGATCTAGAAACGGCCTTGACGGAAGAAAAATAAAAATCTCTCACACTTGGAGTATTGATTGAATGATTAGTTCAGAAGAGTTATGATAGGAAGGGATGAAGAATACACGGTGAATTCACCATAATTTATAGAGAAGAGAAATGTATCTTTCCGAAAAAGATAAGATATTTCCGAAATTATCAAATCTGCACTTGGACGGTTTCCTTAATGATGGACAGTCGACCGTTCTTCATTTAACTCGTAAGTCGAGCGATGACCGGTCGACTGACTCATCTTTCCAACATAGATCAGTGGTCGACGGTTGTTGCGGTCGACCACAGTCGTGCAGATTCAACTTTCAATTGGCACTTTCACTTTGTATTGTTTCCAAATCTAATTTATCAATCAATACTACTTTACATATACATTCCCCTCATAAACAGAAATAAATCATTTGATTTTGTTGGCTTGGAAGCACACGTTTTTTTAGGAGCACTCTTTTTTGATTTTCAAATATTTTCTTATTCATGCCTCTTTTGTTTGTTTTTGAATCTTTTAAATCTTTTATATTAATTTTCATTTTCCTGTTTTTTCTGCAAATCTAAACTAACGATATTAGTAGTAAGTGACACATTTTGTGCACACCAAACTTAGGGTCAACAATCTTTCCCTTTTGGTGTGGACAAAACATATCTTAGAATTTAAAAATGTAAAACAAGATGAATTAGAAGAGATTTAATTACCCCCCCTAAATCTAGTACTCCCCCTAAATTCATGCATGGAAAATGTTAATAAAACATTTCTTAGAATTTAAAAAATGCATGTCTGGACAAAACATATCTTAGAATTTAAAAATGTAAAACAAGATGAGAAAGTTCATGCGACTTATGAAGAAGACAGAAGGCAGGACGGTCAGCCGCACGGTCAACCGAAACGAAACAGAATGATGGTATGGTTAATTGCACGAGACCAGAAAGGGAACCGGTCGATCGGAATATAATAATCAGAGACACAATAAATGCGAGATATATTTGACATGAGAATCATTGCAAGTATATAGTCTATATAATAAAATACAAAGAAAGCTATCAAGTGGCTCTCCTTCAATCCAACCAAAATTAAAGGCCTAGATCTAACCTCACAAACCCCCCCCCCCCCCCCCCCCCCCCCCCCCCCAAAACTCAAATTCAAATCCCCCCCCCCCAAACAACTCCTTTATTTATTTAGTTCTCTCTCTCTCTCTCTCTCTCTCCTATTCAAAAAATTAAGAAAATAAAAATTTTAATTTTTTTTAAAAAAAAAACTTAAAAACTTAAAAAACTAAAAATTTAAAAACTTTAAAAATAATTCAAAAAAGTCAAAAATATCAAAAACTTATAAAAATTTTAAAAATTATAAAAAATCAAAAATATTAAAAAATATTTGAAAATTTAAAAAATTTTAAAAATTTAAAAATTTAAAATTTAAAAAAAAATTAAAAAAAATCAAAAATTGAAATTTTTAAAAAATTTAAAAATTTTTAATTTTTGAATTTTTGAATTTTTGAAAATCTCAGAGCAAGTCCAAATTCAAATTCAATGTCGAACCCCAATCCAGAGATCGTTGCCGATATCTGATCCGCTGTTGATTCCGTATCGGTGACTCCCCTCCAATAAATCAAGTGTGAATATCAAGCGACTTCATATCGACGACTCCCCTCCACCGAATCGAGAGCCTCTATATGCGATGCGACGACTCTAATTTTATCTCATTAACCGAATTCTCATTCTAATTTTTAATTTTGTGTGTGCAGGGAATTACTCAGTTTTTTGTTGACTCGAAGTTTGTGTGTGCATGTGATCTAAGTTCAGAGTGATATGATTATTTTATTTTTGGGTTTAAGTTTTTTAAATTTAGTGAATTATTTGATGAGTTTTTTATTGGTTTTGATTTATGGTGTACGCAAGTGAGAGATGGAAGATTTGGTGGCCTTAATTTTGTCTTCTAAACCATAGCAGGACAGGTAAGCTGACTAGCAACCTAAAATAACTTGTCAAATATGCAACATTAATTTCTTTACAACAAGAGAAAATACTATCGTGAAGTGTTCCCTTCACTGCTTATTAGAAACCATGGATAAAATAACATATAAGAACTTTTAGTGTATGTTTGGATATATAAGATTGGGATGATTGTAGTTTACTAGTGAAGGGTGCAAACTCTCTACTCAAGAAAGATAGCTAAAGTAAAAATTTTATTTATCCATTTTGGTTTTTTTTTATAAAGGTGCAATGGGGAGACAAAGTGGAGATAAAAGAAATGATTAGCTTGAATTAGAGTTTTGAGAACTTCATGTATTTCATTTTGGTTGAAATAATAATAAGAGGTATTTTAATTACAAACTTGAGTCTCAGACAAACAAATGTTTAGATTATTGGTATTGTAGATACCTTCACACCTACACTTGTGTTACCATTGTATTTAGACATGCTTATAGTGGTTATGGAATTAGAGTAAGCTTTATAAAACCAATATGATAATGTCCTTGCATAATGATTGCAATCATCTAAAAGTGATGCTGAAGTTCAAAAAAACTCTATGCAGTGTTTCTAACAAACTATATGCATTCCAGGTAAGTTCAAGCTAATGATCAAGAAGGCGATGGTTGAGCTTAAAGGTAGATATACTACTTCCACATATAATAGTTTCTAGATAAATATGGTTACATAGCAGCAAAAATCCATACAAGAGAACATTATGTTAACTAGTCATATTACAACCATCCAATATGTATTACAATCTATTCCTCATCATCATCATCTTCATCTTCATCATCTTCAACATCATTCTCTTCTTCATTAGGAGGGGGAAGAAGTTCCCAATCGTCTTTTCCTTGCAAGTATTCAGTAGTATTGACATAGTAACCATATACTTGCCTTTGATGAGCAGAAAATTGCTCATGAGTCACGAACGAGGATGAGGAAGAGGGAGTAGCTTTCTGGCGCCGAGAGGGGGAAGGAGCTTGTTGAGATTGTTCGTCTTGACGATCTTGTTGGGCTTGACAACGGCGAGCCCGTTGGGTAAATGGAACGTCAATACCAATTTGTTGAGGAAGGGTTGGCATAAGATTTTTACTAAGGAGAAAATTCCCAACATCATTGCGGGAATTAATAGCAAGATTATAAATAAGGGAACTGAAGGGAAGGCCACGGTTTCGAGAGGTTGCAAAATTCATTGTGCGAATGATAAATGTGGCGAGATCAAATTTGTATTCGCCAAGGATAAGAAAAATTATGAACGATTGATCTACCCTAATTTTTGTCTTATCGTTTTTTTAGGCCAAATATTGGCGTTGACAATTTTGTTTAGGACATGGGCACTATCAATAAAATTGGTGGGAGTAGGACGAGGTATGTGAAGGAAATCGGGTTTAACGATCATGGACTTGACCGTTGTTTTGTCATGGCCGGGCTTTTAATCAATTGTGTTGAAGTCAATATGGTAAGCATCAAAAACCCTTACGGGCAACTCATATCTTCTACGAAGATATTCGGGAGTAATTTTAACCATTTCCCCAAGAATAATAGAAGAGAGTGAGATCATTATCTTGGATGCCCTCAAGATTTGCGAAGAATTGGTGGATTAAGGATTCAGAGTGGGTGCTAGGTGTTGTAAGATAATTTGCCCACCCAAAATCACAAAGAATTCTAACCATATCATTGAATTGACCACCCAAGGTTTCTAGGAATATTTCACGGTTATCAACAACTGGAGTAGAAAAGAGAGTAAGAAATAAAGATCTGTACAATTTGAATTTCTAAAAGCAATTCCATCTCTAGTGACAGATTTTGAGGCAATAGCTTTCTTGCCCTTAGATCTGTGAGAGGAGGAAGGACCGTGAGAAGCCATGGAGCAAGGAAGAAGATACCCAAAAACCTAGGAGAAAATTGCAAGAAATTTAAGAGCTTGGGGTGTGTTTAGAAGAGAGGGAGATAGGGTTTCACGGGGGCTTAGTAGAGAAGAAGAAGGGGTATTTATAGTAAAGATGTAGCCCCTGCGTGTCATAGAAGGAAAGGAATCCAAACAGCTAATTGAATCGGTCAACTGGTTCAAGAGCCAGTCGACCGCAACGTAAGAAAAATAGAACAAATGACTGTAACGAATCTGGCCGAAAGGAGGACGGTCGACCGTGCAGTCGACCGTACCACTTATAAGATAACAGTCAACTGTACAGTCGAACATTGCACAGAACAGTAAGTTTGTATCATGTCCTTTTAAAAGAATTGTTTATAACAATTTTGTCACATGTTATGAGTAAATTACATACATTTCAAAATTAATGTTCTATATTTCTAACTCGATTAAATATATCATCTATAATGCAAAATCGAAATTAGTTTAGAGTTTACCCAATGTTGTACTTATCAGAAGAACCGATGTCCTTCTTTTTTTTCCTTGATGGAGATGCAGATTTTGTTATTTTAACTCATTGTGATTTTCGAGCATCTTCCATCAAGGTGTCTGCAATCTTCTAAGTTGGGGGTGTAGATGCACCTACATGAAAGTTTGTAGATGTCCAAGTAGGCGGTGTTCCTGCATTTGTATTCTTTCTCACCCAAGCGAAATTAGTGTTCCTTTTTAATGAGCAATTATAAGAGATACGTCATACTTTACAGCAATAGTGACATGTGATACGATTATGCCTTGGATCATGCACATGTGCATAGTGTTGTGTTGATTTGTAATTATTTTGGTGACTATGCATATGTGTATGACATGATTGCTTAGACTTTTGATTGTATTGGCTCATCATCACCAAGCCCTATATTATCATGATATGATATTGAATTCTATGTAATAAGATAACTGGACCCTTCATATTTTTCAACAATTTTTTCCAAGCTCAATTACTCTTTTACAAAGCCTTTTTTAAGTCTTCTCATCGTCTTTTTGTTCCAACGAAGAGTGTCTCGAGTAGCATCAAGTATTCTATTTTGTTCGAGAGCCTCTTTACAACCTTTCACTACCTCATCAAATTTTCTCTTGCATTCATTTAAATCATCAGTGAGTTTGGCAATATAAACATATTTCTCATGAATTTCTCTTAGATTTTCATTATGTGTTGTTAAGGATTCTTGAATTTGTTGTTTTAAGTACTCATTTTCCTCTATCAACACATCATGGTTTTTTCTAAATGACTCGAATTTTTCAATAATCCAAGAATTTTTATTTTTCAGCTTTTGATTTTTAGCAATGCAAGAGTCATGTGATTCATTTGACATTTGTTTATATTGTCTTAATTCACGACTTAATTTCTTAGCATAATCTTTTAATTCATTACACATGTCTACTAAATCATCATAAGTGGGTTCTTCGATTACTTCTTCTTAAGATGATGATTGCACCTCACCATTCCCAAGAAACATGAATCCAAAGTTGTTGGGATTTTTCTCTTCATCGCTGGAGTCTGAATCTAGCCATGTTATCTTTAATGCCTTCTTTCTCAATCCTGGATTGGAGTAGTAGTCTTTGTTTCTGTTCTATGAGATGGGACAGTTTGCGCGAATGTATCCAGACTTCTTGCATTTGTAGTATACGTCATCTATATCATTTTATTTTTCTCCTTGAAACCTGCCATATTTTTTATGTTTAAGATACTTACAAAATTACTTGGCCAACAATGCGATGTCTTTATCTGAATCTTCACGATTTGACTCTGCTATTGATGGTCGAGATTTTTCTGCTTTGAAGGCAATGGTATTTTCTTCTGTTTTAGGTTCAATCCCGATGTTCTGCCTGTATCTCTTGGTTTCGGTCATCTCCATCTCATATGTCTTCAATTTTCCTTGGAAGGTGTAGTAGTCAAACCCTTTTTTCTCAAGAGTCTCTCTCATTGCGGCAGCTTTTACGTCCCATTCCGGCGTGAGATAGCTTATGAGTTTTTCAACATTTCGGTCATCATCCAACCCCTTACCTAAGCTCTCAAGCTCGTGTACGATAATGTAGAAATGGGCAAGCATTTGATCTATTTCTCTCCTGGCAACATACGAAAAATATAAATTAACTTTTGCTTTTACCTTGGATGCGGTTCCCTCATGCCATTTTAGCATGTTATTCCAAATTTCGTATGCCGTCTTGCAGTTTAACCCACAACGCATCAATTCTTCATTGTTTAAACCTGCATAAAGAGCTTTCATAGCTTTGGAGTTTGCGATTTTTAGGGCAAGTTCGGCTTCTGTGAAAGTCTTCTTTCCATCGCTGACAGGGATATCTGTTTTGTTTATGCAAATGTTCCATACTTCTTCTCCAAGCATCTGCAAAAAATGAGACATACGAACTTTTCAAACATCATAGCATTTTCGATCAAAATAAGGTGAACGTGTTAGACTTGTCCCATTGGAGATGAATGACTCTGATGAGTACAAGTTCTCGGGAGGAAGGATTTCGGCCATTGGACATTTTTCTTAAGCTTTTAAGCTCTCTGATACAAATGTAAATAACCCTGGAGGGGGGAGCGAATAAGGTGATTGTGCAGAAATTAAAAATTAAAAGTACTGCATAAAGTGAAGAGATAGAGTAAGAGAAAGCAAACAGAGCAACGAGTAAGACACAGCTATATAACGTGGTTCGTCCCCCAGGTCTACGTCCACACTACCTACTTGTAGCAATTCTTCGCCACAAGTGTTCCACTATACTTGAAACCCTTGTATAGGGATTCTCGGAATTCAGGTCAAGAGAACTATTACACCTGCAGGGCTTCTACAACAAATTCCGCAATACTCACTGAAGTGGAAAAGAAATAAAAACTCTCAAGATCTAGAAACGACCTTGACTGAAGAAAAATAAAAATCTCTCACACTTGAGTATTGATTGAATGATTAGTTTAGAAGAGGTATGATAGCAAGGTGATATGGCTAAAAATATGATTAAATCGGGACAGTTCAAGTCGGGCATGAATCCTAAAGCTCCAAGGGGTAAAACAGTAATTTCCACAAACGGGTCCGAAATAGGAACTGGGTCTTTCTTCAAAGCCCAGTAACCCGAAAACAGATATGTCCAATTGGGTATGGGTGGCAACCAGTTACAAACCAACCCATATATTTAAAGAGTAAATCAAATTCGTGATTATCTCTAAGAGGCGGTTTAAACAGCATCTCTTATCACGAAACGAGTTTAAACTCTACATCTTATCTAAAAACACCGGGACATAGAGATAAATGATTATCTCTAAATTGTCTCTAGCAACTATAAATACCCCACTCCCCCACTATAAAAAAGGTAATCAATATTTTTTCACAAAAGCGCTCTTTCATAATCTTTCTGATTACTGACTTGAGCATCGGAGGGTTCGTCGCCGGGATCCATCCCGATGTATCTAACTTTTTGCAGGTTAACGGAAGCAGCGAGAAACAATCAAACGCAGGCCAGAAGTTGATAGGTTTGCCTTGTTTTTTTGTTTGCTCCCACACCAAAATCAGCAACAGATTAGCATCGTCTGTGGGAAACAAAAAAGCAATCCAGTCACATATCACCGGTAACGGCAGTTTCCGAGTCATCCTCCTAAAGGAAAAGGGAAGGCAGCGACATCCAGTCGAAGAGCCACTCTCCTCAACCCCAAGATCTCTCTCTTAAACTCGACTAGTAAGTTCAGCAACCGCAGCCTGAACACCCTCCACCCAGGTCCAGGGGGGCTGCCCCGGGGGGTTCCTGTCGGAGCCGTCAGGGACAACACTCCCACCATGACTGCATCTCAGTCCACAACCCTTCAACTAACTTTATGGCTTCTCAAAGGTCTCCCGGGTAGGATCTCCGTCAAGTGACTGTTAATCGACAGCAGGGGGTCGACCTTTGAACCCGCTTGAATGAAAGGCGGGTCCTTGAGGAAGTCCCTCAACCCGAGAACCAAAAGGCTCCCAGAGGCTGGCCTCCCAGTAGACCAAGGCCTAGAAGAACCCCCTCACCGAGGAGGTGAAGAGAGTTCCCTCCACGTCGTCGGCAGAGAAGCCATACTCCAATAAGTCGAGCCGCACCCAGGGACCGCCGGGCTAGAGGAGCACCAGTCACTCAGGCCGAGTGCCAGAATTTTAAGGGAGATATCTTGCGAGCTCTTAATATCGCCACAAGTCAGGATCGGCGTGCGCCTAGCCCTCCCTATGCCCCGAGTCATGACCAGCGCACGCTTAGCCCTCGTTGTACCGCCACTCATGAAGGAGAATCCCGATGGTCGACTAGATCCGAACGTAGGGATGACTCTGTCCATCGCCATCTCCACGAGATGGAGAGGTGCCTCAACAAGCTCAACCAAGAAGAAGAGCAGCGGGCAAGGAATTTCTGTCCAAGCAAGCCTCCATTCTCCAGAGCCATCATGGAAGCCCAGGTCCCAGAAAACTTCAATCCCCCTCACTTTGAGTCTTACAATGGGGAATCAGACCCCGCTGACCACATCGAGAGTTTCAAAACTCTCATGATGATTTACCAGACTTTGGATGCACTCCTTTGCAAAACCTTCTCAGTCATGCTGAAGGGGCCCACGAGAGAATGGTACTCCCAACTAACCCCTGCCTCCATTTTCTCCTTCGACCAGTTCGAGGAGCTCTTCCTTACTCACTTTGTGAGTAGCCGCCGGGCCGAGAAGACAAGCACATCTTTGTTGGCACTCAGTCAGAGGTAGGGCAAGCGCTTAAGGGATTATGTCAGGTGCTTTACCACAGAGGCTCGGTCTATCACCTCCCTTAATCAGTATGTGGCCTCTGCTGCGTTCTGACACAACATCAACCAAGCCGACCTGAAGGCATCTCTCGCTAAAAATCTACCTTGAAACTTCTCGAAACTCTTATTGAGGAGCAAGAAATATATTCGGGCGGAGGAGGGAGCCCCTTTCCGGGAATAAACGGAAGGGTGCGGAAGAAGAAGGTGCTAAGAAGCTCCCAAAGGATAATGGTGGCCAGCACCGCCCTCCTCCCCATTTTGAGAATTTCACCCCTCTTAATGCCAGTGTCTCTGCCATCTTAATGGAGGTCGGGAAAAAAGGGTTGCTCCAACCACCCCCGAAGATGAATACCCCTGGTAAGAAGAGGAACCGGGATAAATGGTGTCACTTTCATAGGGACCATGGCCACGACATAGATGACTGTCGGGCCCTCAAAGATGAGATCAAGGCCCTCATTCAGAGGGGGCAACTGGCTAAGTTCGTAAGGAAAGACAGAGCAGATCCTCCGCCTCTCCGAGAGGCTAACAAGTGAACTGAGCGACCTGTCGAGTCCTTTGACTTCGAAGCTGAAGCAATCTTATACCTCATTCACGGAGGCCTAATGGGGGGAGATTCGAACTCCTCCTGAAAAGCCTTCATCTGAGAGGTGAACTCAGTACAGAACCATCCCCCGCCCAAGGGCTTTGGGGTCCGCATAACCGTTTCGGATAAATATTTGGAGGGCATTCGGACGCCCCACTGTGATGCCCTTGTAATCAACCTTCATATGGCCAACTACGAAGTACGTCAGGTCCTGGTCGACAACAGTTCCGTCAATATCCTCTTCCTGGAAGCCTTCCAGGGCCTCAAGTTCTTTAGATACCGCCTCAAACTTGTCGGTTACACCCTCCACGGATTTTCTGGGGTGCTAGTGACGATCGAAGGAGTTATAACTCTCGATGTAACTGCTGGAAAAACTACGGTCACCCGAACCGAACTAATGGACTTTATGGTTGTTGACGTAAAGGCCGCTTACAATGTCATCCTTGGGTGACCCGGCCTAGCCGCGCTTCAAGCCGTACCCTCAACCTACCATATGAAGATGAAATTCCCCACCACAGCTGGGTGGGAGAGGTCAGAGGAAGCCAGGAGACTGCCCGAAAATGTTACATAACTTCGGTAGGGGGGTTGGTCCTTTCTCTTGAAGCCCTCGAGCTCCCCCAAGGGAGTAGCCAAGCTATCTCAGAGCCGGTCGATGATTTGGGAGAAATAGTCTTCTCAAAAGAAGACCCGACCAAGACATTTCAGATTAGTAAGGTCCTTCCCCCTCCTGTCAAAGCCGACATTATCCGATGCATAAGGGGAAATCGCGACCTGTTCGCTTGGACCGCGACATACATGCCTAGAATTTCGGAAAAGCTTCTCATGCATCGCCTCAGCGTTGCTCCCGAAGCTAAACCCGTCCAGCAAAAGTGTCGCAAGTTTGCACCAGAACACCAGCAAACAATCAGAGAAGTGGTAGAAAAACTCTTGACAGCTCGCTTCATACAAGAGGTTAATTACCTAGAGCTGTTGCCCAACGTCGTGATGGTCAAAAAGGCCAACGGGAGCGGGAGAATTTGTATTGATTTTACTTACATGAACAAAGCTTTTCTGAAAGATCTGTTCCCACTTCCTAGCATTGATGCTCTGATTGATGCAACCACTGGTCACGAATTCTTGAGTTTTATGGACGCATTCTCTGGGTACAACCAGATCAGGATGTTTCCCCTTGATATTCCGAAGACTTCATTCGTAATATACCAATGCCTATATTGCTACCGGGTCATGCCCTTTGGTCTAAAGAATGCCAGTGCGACTTATCAGCGTCTCGTCAATAAAGTCTTGAAGGAACAGTTCGACCGGAACATGGAGGTCTATGTGGATGACATGTTGGTAAAAAGCATCAGCAAGCTAAACCAAGTGACTGACCTTCAAGACGTCTTTGATGTATTGTGGAGTCACAGCATGAGACTTAACTCGACTGAATGTGCCTTTGGTATCTCATCCGACAAATTTCTAGGGTTCATGGTTAACCAAAGAGGCATAGAAGCCAACCCTGAGAAGATACAGGCCATATTGAACATGGAACCCTTTTCCAGTGTCAAAGACGTACAAAGACTCACAGGACGCCTCGCATCCATAGGACACTTCCTCTCCAAGTCAGGAGAAAAGTGTCTCCCGTTCTTTAAGGCCCTTAGTGGAACGAAAGGCTTCTAGTGGGGGCAACAGCAGCAAGAGTCCTTCGACCAACTCAAAGCTTATCTGGTCAACCCTCCGCTCTTGAGCAAGTCAAAGCTTGGAGAAATCCTCTACATTTACCTCACCACCTCAGAAAAGACCCTCAGCTTCGTCCTAGTGAGAGAAGAAGATAAGATGCCAAGGCCAATCTACTATGTGAGTAAGGTTCTCAGAGACGATAAACTCCGTTACCCAAAGATAGAAAAGATGGTCTATGCATTAGTCATGACTGTTCGAAAGCTCCGCCCTTAATTTCAGTCCCACTCGGTGGTCATTCTTACCGACCAGCCATCAAGTAAGTGCTCCACAAGCCCGAGAGTTCGGGGCACCTCATGAAGTAGTCCATAGAGCTGAGCCAACATGATATCAGCTATCAGCCAAGAACCTCTATCAAGGCACAAGCCCTAGAAGAATGTATAGTAGAGAGCACTATCCCCGATCCCAGCAAACAAAGAGAGGGACACCCACTCTGAATCGTGTATGTTGATGGGTCCTCATGCACTGACGGGAGCAGAGCAGGGTTTATCCTTACTGGCCCCGATGACTTCGTTCTTCAGTACTCGCTCCGCATCAATTTTCGAGCATCAAATAATGACGTGGAATATGAGGCTCCCATAGCTGGTCTATGCCTGGCGCGAGAAGCCGGCGCTCAGCCCGTCAAAGTGTTCAGTGATGCACAGCTAGTGGTGAACCAGGTATCGGGGGATTATGAGTCAAGAGATGATCACATGGTCAAATATTTGGCCAAAGTCAAAAAGCTGCTAGCTACTTTCCAAGAGGTAGAACTCCAATGAATCCCCTGAGAGGAGAATGGGCAGGCAGATGCCCTCTCAAAATTTGCTTCCTCTTCTCTCCAGGGGCTTGAACGTACTGTTTTGATAGAAGTCCTTTTGAGACCTAACATCGAGGAAAAAAGCCCCGAACTAATGGAGATACTGCCCCTTATCCTCTGAGAGAATTGGATAAAGCCCCTGCTCGAGTTTCTCAAAGAAGGAAGCCTCCCACCAGAACCTAAAGAGGCTAGAAAAGTCAGAACTAGAGTTGAGCGATATACGCTCATCGAAGGGGTCATGTACAAGTGCTTTTATACTTAGGTAGACGACAGAACCTACTTGAGATTGCTCTCCCCTGACGAGGCCCATGTAACGCTCCTGCCCCTAGCTCAGACAATTTATACAATTTAGAAGATAAATTAGATACTATGTAGTACAACTGCCCACCACAGGCTGTCTCTCGAAAGTTGGTTAACCGATTAGGTGACTCTTGATCATAGGCTATTATATTTGTATATTATTTAACTATGTTATATTATCGATATGGGATTAAATCCCATACCTCTCCCCTGTTTCAATTTCCGTGAGAAACTTCAGGTGGGCCCCCAATGTGCTGGCCACGTCACCATGGTGACTTTGACCGAAGTCAATAGAAGCTTTCATACCATAGCAAGCTTTCTATTTTTACACATGTGGGCCCCCCAAATCACTATTCATTTTTGCTATTCTTACCAAAGTGCCATCTGCACATATATTTTTAAAACAGCCACGTACTTTTCTACTCTCAACATATGTATATACTATTATATCTCATTTCAAATTTCGGTGTGTTACAGCCCAGAATGCTCTAAAGGAGATCCATGAAGGGATAGGTGGCACTCATTTGGGAGCAAGGTTCCTCGCCCCCAAAATCCTGAATCATGGCTATTTCTATCCCACACTCCTCAGCGATGCCGAAAAGCACGTACGCCAGTGGGCCCCCTGTCAAAAGTTCTCAACAATTTGGCGTTTACCACAAGCCCAGCTGTCCTCCTTATTCAGTCCGATCCCTTTCGCAATCTGGGAAATGAACTTGCTCGGACTCTTCCCTCTAGCGCATGGCAAGCTGAAGTTCCTTGTCGTTGCAATCGACTACTTCTCCAAATAGATTGAAGCCGAGAATTTAGCAACAATCACTGAGAACAGAGTCCAGCAGTTCTTTTGGAAGAACATCGTCTGTAGATTCGGTGTACCACGAATCTTAGTAACGGACAATGGGACCCAATTCACGAGGGCAGCCTTCAGCAATTTCTGTGCGGATCTCGGTATCCAGCAACGATTCTCCTCAATATCCCACCCGCAATCCAACAGTCAAGCAGAGAACGCCAATCGACAAATTCTCTCCGGCCTAAAGAAGAGACTGGATAAGTTTACCAAGGGATTATGTGTCGAACAACTCCCAATGTGCTCTGGATCTACCGCACCACTAAGCGGACCCCAATAGGAGAATCTCCGTTCAACCTTACTTACGGCTCAGAAGCCATCATCCTGCTTGAAGTTGGCCTTCCCTCTCCCCACTTAATAGCAATTAGTGAAGAGCAAAATTCGAACCAACTTCGGGGAAAACCTTGACCTCATCGACAAAATTCGAGAAAGATCCTCCATTCATCAAGAGATCTATCGGCGTAGGGTCAAGCAGTCCTACAACAAGAGATTCTGCCCCACAAATCTCAAAAAAGGAGACATGGTTCTGAGAAAACTATCAATTTCTTTCCCGAGCAAGAAAGGAAGACTATCTCCTAATTTGGAAGGGTCGTACAGGATCTCCAAAGTTTTAAGCCCTAGCGCTTATCAACATGAAGAGCCAAGGGATAAGAGAGTACCAAGAACATGGAATGCGAAACACTTGTTGAAGTATCGTGAGGGTATTCAAACATCGCTCCAAGCAACTTCTACCTAAAGCATGTCTAAGTTTGTTTTTCTTCTTATTACTTAGTTGATTTTGTCAAATGTAATAAAGGCTTGCAACTCAAAAGTAGCCACCTAGTTCTCTTTAAAAATAGCAATTTACTTCTCAGAAAACTTATTGTCAAAATCTTCTGGTTGTCTTACTCCAAAGCGTACACTCTAAGTACGAAAATTCTTAAATGACAAGTTCAGAGTCCAACACTTGGTTCGATGTCACTTTAGCCACTTGCGAACGAGCAAGTGCGAAATAGCTCACCAATCGAAATTGCTCTCACAACTGTTGAAACTCTCTTAAATGACAAGTTCAGAGTCCAACACTTGGTTCGATGCCACTTTAGCTGCTTGCGAACATGCAAGTATGAAGTAGTTCACCATTCAAAATTGCTCCCACAACTGTTGAAACTCTGTTAAACGAAAAGATTGAGTCCAAAACTTGGTTCGATGCCACTTTAGCTGCTTTCCAACGAGCAAGTCTGAAGTAGCTCACCATTTGAAATTGCTCCCACAACTGTTGAAACTCTCTAAAACGAAAAGTTCGGAGTCCAACACTTGGTTCGATGCCACTTTAGCCGCTTACGAATAAGCAAGTACGAAGTAGCTCACCATTCGAAATTGCTCCCACAATTGTTGAAAACTCTTGAACACAAGTGTTAGCAAACACGTAAAGAAACGAAAAAATTCTCAGCCAAAATGCGTTGTTTGATTCACAAGAAAAGAAAAGTTACAAGTGTTATTGGGCGAAAGAGGCTCGTTACAAGATCCAAAAAGTACACTCAACAAAAACATTGCTTGAATACTACAAATTCTTATTCCATTAAAGTTGGGATACAAGTCTTAATTAAAGACCATACTACAAATATTTTATTCTGCTAAATATGGGGATACAAGTCCTATTCAAGACAAAAGACTCCTACAAAACTACAAAGTGTTGCCCTAACTCCTCCTAGGAAGTGGGACACTCCTATTAAGTGATACATGGGGACGACGAGCGTTGTGCCGCTCCCTCGTTGCCTCTGAGGAAATCTCCAGGCCCGCGAGTCGATTCGTACCATCAGGACCCATAGACCTAGTTGCCGCCCCAACAGATGCTCTTCTCGACGAGCCGGCCACTCTGCTTTGAGCATCCCCAGGGTTCTGCAGAGCATTAGGCATGCGTAGAGCCAACTCATGGAACGATCTTCCTTAGGCATACTCCCTACGCGGGCAAGAGGTGCTCCTGAAGTTGCTTCCTTCGGAGAGTCGTCTTAAACGGAGATTCTTTGCCTCTAACTCAATGAGCCACTCTTTGAGAGAGTCATCTGTCACTTTAAGCAACAAATGAGGTAACCTGCTCGTGCTCCCCCCTTTGTGAGAACTCAAAGATGGTCCTCCGAAGATGAGCCGCTTCTAAACTCTTCTCGAGCACTACGTTCTTCAGCTCGTCCCTCTCCGACGTCACTTCGAACAAAGAGTTCTTCAGCCCAACCCTCACGGTCGTCACCGCGAATAAAGAGTATCGAAGGAATTTTAGTCTCGAAGCTTTGCCGGCAGCCATCGAAGGAAGACCTCCCCTCCCTCGGGGATACTTCTTGGAGAATCTCCTCAAGATGCCTCGTCTCGATGTTTCAACGAGCCAAGATCACTCTCAAATGACCAAGATCCAACTCCGCTTTAGCGAGCCTCACCTGAGATTGAGTGAGTCCCAACTTAGTAATGCGGAGTTTGGCAAGCAGATGCACTGCTTCAATACCTTGGGAAAGTCAACCAAAGAGAGAAGCATAAATCACTAAGTTTAAAGAGAGCTACAAGATAGTTCTAAGTTCAAGAAGAGCTACAAGATAGTTCTGAGTTGAGTTGCCGCACAAAAATTTTTCATTGCTAATGTAAAGATACAAAAGCTGTGTTCAGTCCATTATAAGGCATCAATACAAGAGCGTTCAAAAGAAAAGAAAACAAAAACAACTAGAAAAGTGGCGTAGATACAAAATAAATCAAGGGACCACCTCGGTAGGCGGCTCCATGGGAGGTGTGGGCTCACGACCACTCTCCTCAATCGCCTCCGGTACCGTCACCAACGTCGACTGAGGGTCCGCTGTGGCATCTTCCTCTTCCTCTTCTTCTTCTTCTTCTTCTTCTCCGCCCACCTCTCCTCCAGTCTCCATGACTTTGCCTTCGAGGAGGTGTACAGGCTATAGCCCGAGCCATCGAAGCCAGGGATGCGCACCTCCACATGCTTGAGCACCCTGGCATACGAATGCTTCATGTTCAAGCGCAAGTGCACCTTCGCTTTGGCTATAGCCTTCTCCGTAGCCAGTTTTGCAACCTCCTTCTTCTCTATTACAAAGCCTTCTGCGGCCTTTGCAACCACCTCCACCTCCTTGTCCTCCCTCTCCCTTTTCTGGTCTGCCCTCTCCTTCTCCACAGAGACCTATTCGTTCGCCTTTGCCAAGGTAGACTCGAGGAGCATGATCTGAGCCGCCCGAGACTCCGACAAGTGCTTCTCCGCCTCATACATCTTCACGGCCTTAGCTCGCTCCGACCGATCTCTATCGCTCACCACCTTAAGCTCTTTCTCTTGCTCAGTGAACTGCTCCATCATGTGGCTGAAGAGACAAGTGATTTACGAAGATGCAAGGAAAATTTCTAAGTAAGAAATTGCGAGAAAAACTTCTAAGTGACAAGGCCAAGCACCACTCACCGACATAGTCACCTTGGCTATCTCGAGGGCATCGTCATCAACCGATTCTGCCTTCATCGCATCACGATCCTTCAGGGTCGGCAAATGCCGCACTGCTTGCATACACGCAGAATCACCGAGGAAGTCTTCGTGCTTTATCACAAGCCAGTCTAGCATGAAGAGCTTCTTGTGCTCCTCGGTGAGAATCACCTCTACCGTGGCCGTGAGAGGCGGTGCTTCGAGCACCAGCGTGGCACCGATGGTGAACTCTCCAGTGGGCAGGGCGGTAAAGGAAGACAGAGCAGGAGTGGCGGACTCCAAATTAACTATCGGGGTCATCACCGCCGAACCCCTCACGGCTTTGGCATACGACGGCCCAGCGGTCATCCTCTTCCTCTTTCTCCCATCAGGAGCCTTGCTGCCTACTCCCCCTCAATCGAGCAACATCGCTCTGAAGTCCATGTCCGAGGCCTCTGCAAAAGAGAAAGAACGAAGGGATTAACAAACAGAGAAAGTAACTTCAAACTAAAAATAAAGAGATTTAAACGAGGCATACTAGGGTCGATCGGACTGAGACCCCCACCGAAGAGAACCTCCTTGGTTATGTCCTTCCAACTTAAGGGAGGACGGTAAGTGTTTTAACACAACATCCTCTTCCTCCGAACTCAACACCGGCTCAGCCTTTGCCCACCTCGGCACCTCCTCCCTCCACCTTGTGGGTATATCCCATGGCATGTTACCCTCGATCAAGAAGTACTTCTCCTTCCAAAGTTTTATGGAGTCCGGGTTGTCAATTAGCTTCACGCCTCGGTGCGGTGACAAATAATACCGGTACTCCACCTTACTCTTTCGATGGATACGGTAGAGCCTCCAGAGGATGCTGAGCTAAGGCGCAACCCCTACTGCTTGGCACTGGAGAACAAAGCCGTTGATGTGCCTCCACATGTTTGGCATGTATTGAACGAGGCTCATACCATACCACTTCAATACCTCAGTCACGAACGACGGAAGGGACAGACGAAGACCCACATAGAATGCGTCGAAGGGAAAGCAACACGTGTCAGCGGAGGTCGACGAACAGGCTCGGATCCCCAGACCTGGAAGAAGGAGGGTGAGATCCTTCGGTATCATGAAGCTCATGCGAATCGCACCAAGTCCCTCTCCGTAAGCATGGAGGGGATCTCGTCGACTTCGGAATATTCCCTCGGCCTATTCTCCTCGTACGAGGCCGACCTCCCATTCACGACCTTGGCCAGAAGATCATCGGAGTATTCTCGAACTCCGCCGAGGCTCGTCAAAGGGCATGGAAGCCTGCCCAACTCCCCCGCTCGCCTCTCTTTCTCCACTATCGTCTCAGTTGTCACCGACCCTACTACCCTCTTCCCCTTGTCCACTGTTGGGGGGACTACCAACTGCCTATCCCCTTCGTGGTATGAGGTGGAGGTCTCATTCCCCGAAGAAACCCTAGACATCTCGTAAAATATATAAAAGAAAATATATATTTACCTTGATGTGACAGCTACGGTTGGAATAGATCGCCGGAAAATCAAATGCTTGGCCGCGACCGCTAGTGGAGCCACCCAGTAGTGAAAGAAAATTTCCAAGAGTAAAAATAGAGAATGAGAGAGTGAAGGGAGGGGGTGAAAACTTATAGTGAATAAGGGGCGTCGTTTGGGCTTCTGAGACTCATGGGCCCCCAAAATTAGTAAAAAGCCCATGAAAGCAGCGAATACTAAGCGGCAGAATTCGTAAAGGTGGAATTCCAAGCAGCACCAAAACCTATTGACTATTCAACCCTCAAAAGTCAGATCTTATCTCAGGATACGCCCCTGATCGAGATCAATGGCTAAGATCACGCCACGTCGCTCGGATCAGAAATCCGAGCAAACACGTCTCCGAGCGTGAAATCAACAAAAATTCTTGCCTCCAAAGGATGTGTGTCTGATCATGATCGAAGGCCCAGATCTCGCCACGTCGCTCAGATCTGAAATCCAAGCAAGCGCGTCTTTAAGCATGAAATTGGAGAAAAACCTTTCCTCGATATGCACGCCTGATTATGATCGAAGACCCATATCTCGCCACGTCAGTTGGACCTAAAATTTGAGCAAACGTGTCTCCGAGCATCAAATTGGAGAAAAACCTTGCCTCTAGATGCGCGCTTGATCATGATCGAAGACCCAGATCTTGCCACGTTGCTCGGATCTGGAATCCGAGCAAACGCATCTTCGAGCGTGAAATTGGCGAAAATACTTTCCTCTACATGCGTGCCTGATCATGATCGAAGGCCCAGATCTTGCCACGTCGCTTGTATCCGAAATCCGAACAAACACTTCTCCGAGCGTGAAATTGGCAAAAACCTTTGCCTCGTGATGCGCGCCTGATCGAGATCAACGGCCAAGATCATGCCACATCGCTTGGATTCGAGATCCGAGCAAACGCGTCTTCTAGCGTGAAATTGACAAAAATCCTTTCCTCGAGATGCACGACTGATCATGATCGAAGGCCCAGATCTCGCCAAGTCACTCGGATTAGAAATGTGAGCAAACATGTCTCCGAACGTGGAATTGGAGAAAAATCTTCGCCTCTCGATGTGCGCTCGATCGTGATCAGACACTCCAGATTGTGCCACGTCGCTCGGATCATCCGATCATCCGTCCGATCATTCAGAAAAACGTGCTGAGACGTGATCGACGCTTCAGATTGCGCCACGTCGATAATTAATTGATTAATTCTTTTATTTTGATTATTAAATCAAATTAATTATTTAAAAATTGCAAAAAATAATTAAAAATTCTAAAAAAATTAATTAAAAATTCTAAAAAATAATTATAAATTCAGGAAAAATATTTTTGAACTCCTGGAAAAATAATTATTAATTAGAATGATTAATTGATATTTTTTGAAAATAGATTGTTACTACACAAAATTGAATAAATGATTAAAAAATTAGAAAAAATCATTGGAAGATCCAGAAGAACCCATAAACACATCTGAGTACAATGTAAGCTCAATTAAGCGCTGTTAAGCCCCGTGTGCTATTCTAAAGCTCCTAAGAACTCTGCTCAAATCTCGTGTGCCATCAAAACAAGAAAACTACTCCCCAAACGCTGTTAAACTCAGTCTTCGGGAGTGGGGACTCTTGATATGGCTAAAAATAGGATTAAATCGGGATCGTTCAAGTCGGGCACGAATCCTAAAGCTCCCAGGGGTAAAATAGTAATTTCTGCCATTAACAGGTTCGAAATGGCAACTGGGTCTTTCTTAAAAGCCCAGTAACCCGAAAATTGATCTGTCCTATTGGGTATGGGTGGCAGCCCGTTACAAACCAGCCAAGATATTTAAAGAGTAATTCAAATTCATGATTATCTCTAAGAGGCAGTTTAAACCAACTCTCTTATCATGAAACGAGTTTAAACTCTAAATCTTATCCAAAAACACCAGGACATAGAGATAAATGATTACCTCTAAACTGTCTCTAATGGCAACTATAAGTACCCCTCTCCCCCCACCATAAGTAATCAATAAATTTATACAAAAATGCTCTTTTATAATCTTCCTAATTACTGACTTAAGCATCGGAGGGTTCGTCGTAGGGATCCATCCCAGTGTATTGAACTTTTTGCAGGTTAACGGCGGCAGCGACAAACAGTCAAACGCTGGCCAGAAGTCAACAGGTTTGCCTTATTTGTTTCCAAAAGAATCTACAAATACATCTGTTTGCTCCCACACCAAAATCAGCAGCAACACAAGGGATGAAGAATACACTATGAATTTGCCACAATTTATAGAGAAGAGAAATGTATCTTTCCGAAAAAGAAATGATATTTCCGAAATCGTCAAATCTGCACTTGGACGGTCGACCGCAATGATGGACAGTCGACCGTTCATCTTTTAACTCGTAAGTCGAGCGATGACCGGTCGAATGACTCATCTTTCCAACATAGATGAGCGATCGACTGTGCAGCCGACCACAATCGTGCAGATTCGACTTTCAATTGGCGATTTCACTTTGTATTCTTTCCAAATCTAATTTATCAATCAATACTGCTTTTCATATACGTTCTTCTCATAAACAGAAATAAATCATTTGATTTGCTGGCTTTGAAGCACATATTTCTTGAAAAGCACTTTTCTTTGATTTTCCTATCTTTTCTTATTCATGCCTCTTTTTTTGTTTTTGAATCTTCTGAATCTTTTATATTAATTTTTCTTTTCTTGTTTTTCCTGCAAATCTAAACTGAAGATATTAGTAGGAAGTGACACATTTTATGCACACCAAACTTAGGGTCAACTACTTACTACTACTACTACTCAATTCAGTTAAGTTCATTCAACAAACAAGTGAACAATTTCGATCGTATCGTATTCATATTGATTCAACACTATCAACTACTTCTACTACAAAATCTCTCATCAATGAAGCTTTCTCTCTCTCTCTCTCTTTCTATTCGTATTCATAGAGATTCAGCACAAGTGAACAATCTCTCATCATATCTTTCAACGTCTACTACAAACTCCATTGAATACATTTAATTCTATTATTTTCTCTCTCATTTTTATATACGATTATTTGCGAAGTACGGTATCAAAATTTTTCAACCCTCTCAATTCTTTATTTTTGTGGTAGCTTCAATTTTTTAATCATATTTGTTTATTGGTTTTTCTCTACTCTCTCTCTCTCTCTCTCTCTCTCTCTCTCTCTCTCTTAACCCTCCTATTGTTTTTTAGATTTTTGTTTCCAACATATACCTCCTATATTGTTCTGTATTTTGCCACATATACAATTAAAACACTAGAAATCGGATTTTTTTACATACACTACTACTGCAAACCATTTATCCTGTCTAGATTATGAAGTAGTGGCCGTAGCCAAAGTGGACAAAGATTTCACTATTTCATCTCATCGGCCTCCAATAGTCCCACAATTAAAGCCCGAATATGAACCTCTGCTTAACACAGGTTGTCACGATGTTTCCGCACGACATAGAACAAGAAATGCATACTAGTGACACACAAACATATGAAACCAAATCCGCACAACCTACTTCTAGTAAAGGGGAAACTAGTGATTGACAAAATTTTATGATGTTATCCCTGATGAGAAGAATCATATTATAGGACATAAGATTTTTAAAACTTGTAACAAGAGTTACAAATGGAAGAAGGGTGAGGGAGCGGTACAATTAAATGACACATTTTAAATGTACACCCCACACTAGTACAAGACCAACAATCACAACTAAAAAACAACCATAGGAATGGAAAAATAGATAGCCACCCCTATGATCCCAAATTGTTCGTCAAGAAATGGCCAAACTAATTATTAAAGATGAGCTACCTTTTTCCTATTCCGAGAATACGAATGTAGAGACATTTAACCAAAATGCACAAAATTCACATTTTAAAAGAATTCATAGAAGCATTCTCAATGCCGATTGTTTTAAACTTTACAGTGAAATGAGAGACGCTTTAATTGCACTCTTATTTTCCTTGACTTGTAGAGTATCGTCAACGTCCGATTGTTGAAAATGTTGTAACGATATTCCGATGATGGACAAAACATGTCATTGGATCGATAGTGATTGGATTATTCAAAAGAGATCATATCACTTGTTGCTTTGCCGTATCCCCATAGTGGTATAGTTATCGCAACACGTATTTTAGAAGTTTGTGATTTATTTTAAATTCGTGATAAATTTTTTAGTATTAGTTTTTATAATGCATCTAACAACAATATTTCTATTAGTACATTAAAAACACAATTTGCTCCTCCACGTAATGAAAATTTTCATGTTAAATGTGCATGTCATATTTTAAATTTATGTGTACAGGATGCATTGAAAGTAGTCGATATATATGTAAATGCAATTAGAAATTGCGTATATTTTATTGCTTTGAGTGGTACTATACTTCAAGAATTTAATGAATTGTGTAAACTTAGGGGAATACACTTAAGAAAATTTCATAGAGATGTTAAATACCGATGAAACTCTACTTTCGATTTACTAAATGTTATTACTCAATACAAAGATATTATAAACGATTTTTGTATTGCAAAAAACATGAAAATTTTTCAAATGACTCCCCAATCATGGTTTTTTGCCGAATCTTTGTTAAGAATTTTAAAACCTTTTAAAACCGCTACTGTGAAGTATTCTAAATCTTATGATTCTACTTCTAGTAGTATTTTTATTTCAATATTTACTATAATGCAAACTTTTCTAGACATGATTTCGGATCAATACATTAGCCATATTGTTGTTCCCGCTTTTACTAAAATTTTGAAGTACTATGTTGTATTGTATTGCTATTGTTATGAATTATCGTATCAAATTAGAGATTATGAGGAGTTTGGTTAAAATATTTTTAACTTCACTTGCAGATGATTCTGAATATGATTGTAATGATTTTTTAGCTAGTTTTGAATCGACATTGAATAACTTGTATGAATATTATGATAGAACTTTTGCATCTAGTAGTATAACTAGTATAGTTACTTCTTCTTCTTCTACTACTTTTAACGGTAAATGTAAGATTACATTAGAAGATGTCACTGCTAATTTACTTGCTCGTATTCAATTAAAAAAACTTAGGACTAATGCACTTAATGAATTAAATTGGTATAATCAACAAAATGGTGGGAGTTCCTAGTACTAAGATTGAAGTGCTATAATGGGGGAAAGAACATGAAAATCTTTTTCCTATTCTTTCATATATCGCTGGAGATCTAGTAACTCCTCTTGTCTTTATAGTTGCTTCAGAATATGTTTTTTCTACAAGTGGCAGTGTTCTAACATATTACAGGAATCGATTGAAGCCAGATTCGTTGGGGATGCATGTCTCCACTGACTATTGAATGAAGGCTGAAGACAGAACACGAGGACAAGTGGTCGACACCTCAACGAGTGGAAGCAACTCACCTGAAGATCAACAACAAGAGTAGGGAATTTAGGGCGATGAGATTATAGGTTTAGGTTAAGTAGAGGCACACGACAGTAGTCCAATGCCTTCTCTTTAACCAAACTCTAGGCTATCTCAAACTCTAGATTATCCCCTTAAACATGTAATTAAAGAAATTTGTATGTTTTTTTTTGGTTTTTTATTACATGTATTTGTACGTAAAAAAGTTGTAAAATTTTCATAGAAGTTGAATTGAATAATATATACAAATTTGTTCCACTCTTATACTTATTGTACATTTAAAATAAAAAAATTGGAGATAAAAAAAATAATTAAATCATGAAAAACCTAGGCCAACCCGCTACCCGGCCCGACCCGATATGGGTTCAACCCGTAAGGGTTCACAGGTCCGGGTCAACTTTCTCTCTTCCCAATCCGGCCCGGTTAATGGCCCAACCCACCCGAGCCTGCCCAAAACCCAGGCCAATCCGAGCAGTTTGGGCCTGGCCCGGCCCGATCGACCCGAATGCCAACCCTATTTGTGTAATGGAATTGGTAGACTTTTGTGAGGGAAAAGAGTGTTTTTTAAGTTATTGTAGAGTGGTTAGTAAAAGGAAAAAATTGAATAGGGAGATGACAGTTTCCTTTTTTAATAGGGGGTAGGACGAAATAACATCAAAAGTTTATCTTTATTCCCAAATAGAACTCACAGTTTTTATAATAACCAACTAGCACCCGAAAATTTTAAAATAAGTCCAAAAAATCATTCTGTTAACTTTAAGCAAAAATAGTGTGAAATTACAGAAATGACCCCATGCTTTTATTCTTCCATTTTTCAGTTGTTCTTCTTCATTTTTTTCAATTTTTCTTATTTTGATTTTTTATAAAATTTTGAGGGAGGTAAAGGTGATGGTGATGGGTTTCGGAGGTGGCAGAGATGATGGTCAGTGGTGATAGATATAATGGAGATGGTGGAGATGGTGGTCAGTGGTGGTTAGAGCTAGTATTGGGTCTTATCAGGTCAGGTCCTTCATTACCCGGACCTAGACCCGGTACCTCACGGGTCCAAAAATTGGACCCGCACCCGCACCCGCACCCGGACTAGCAAGAATCGGGTCCGGGTTCGGATTCGGGTCCTAGTTAAAAAAAATACCCGTCGGGTCCGGTAGTAGAGAATAAATATTTGCACTTAAATATTTTGCACCCGGTACCTTACGATTCTAACAAATTTTGCACTTAAGTACATGAATTAATATTATATTTACATATATATATTCAATAATTACTTTTATATGTGTATTCCTATAACCCTATTATTCAAATTCTATTTGTCCCGGTCCAGATCCAGGTCGGGTCTATTTTGAGCGGACCCGGACCAGGACCCAAAAGTGCGTCGAGTCTTATTTTAGGACCCGGACCCGGACCTGTATAAATGTGGTCGGTTCCGGTCCAATGTCGAGTCCGGGTCCGGGTATTGGGTAAATGTGACAGTGCTAGTGGTGGTGGTGGTTGATGGAGATGGTGGAGATGGTGGTCGGTTGTGGTGATGGTGGTTGGAGATGATGGAGATGGTGGTTGGCAGTGGAGATGGTAATAGATTTTGTAATTTGTATCAGGATATGAGGGCAATTTCGATATTTCACGTACTTCTTAACGGATTAAAAACCGTTAAGAGGTATATTCGGGGAAAATTTCATTAACTTAACCAAAAACTTAAAGCAAGTGCTTTTTGGTCTTATTTTAAAAACTTTGAGTGTTGTTTGGGTATTATTAAATGTTTAAGTGCTATTTGAGAATTATGATAAATTTGAATTTTCCCAAAATTACCCTCCTTTTGAAAGTTTTTTCCCAAGCTGACCTACTTTTTTTTAAAATTCCCAAACCGACCTACTCCTTGTCTCAAAAAGCAAGTTTAGGAAAAATCCCATCGCTTTTTGAGATAGCGAGTGTGAGGTTTGGGTTTTTTTATTTCTCCCTGGCCAAGACTCGCTGTCTCAAAAAGCGATGGAATTTTTTCCAAACTCGCTTTTTGAGACAGCGAGTGTCGTTTGGGGGTTTTTAATACCTCAGGCTCGAATTTCGACCTCACTCTCTCTTTCAACTCTCTATCTCCCTCTTCCTCTTCTAACCCCGAAACCCAAAACCCTATAGCCTCCCAAAATCGACCTCCTACCCACAAAATCTCCTATAAATCTAAATATATTCACTTAATCTTTCCCAACCCTTTCACCTTCCAATCTCAAAAACCCTTAAACCATCTTCCGAAAGATCCATAATTTGGAATTTTGATAAACTTCAAGATGATAGAAACTTCAACTCTTCTATCCATATATCTACGGCTATATCCATCCGAATATTGTTGTGAAAGTATGATTTATATCACCTATTATTTGTACATTTTTGTAGGTCTTGTTTGTGGCTAGATAATAACTCGTATTTTCGTATAAATATACATAGGTATGGATTACTGTTGCCGCTGGATTCGGTGTGGGGGCAATAGACAGAATTTGTAGGTTCGTGAGGAACTCGAACAGGCTAGATCTCCCTTCTTCCTTGTTGACAAGCTGACTCCTTGGTACTCCCACGGACCTGTACAAACGTTCGAAATACCAGGATGGATCCTAGTGACAAACCCTCTTACGTTCTTGTCAATACCAGAAAAAGTAAAGGGAAAGAGCTCAAGTGCCCAAAGAGTGATCACCTGTGACAGTAGGAGGTAGGGGGGTATTTATAGTCACCATGAGGATCTCTTTCAGGATAAGAGTGAATCCCTCCTTCTCGGTGAGGCTAGATATGGGTGGTTATAACCACCACCTCAAGATCAGGGCGAGCCAGGATTTCCTCCAATCCTGTTGAACTGACCTGTAATATCCCGGACGGATATTACCGTGTATAAATTATTATTTTATTATTATTTTATTATTATTTTGTTTTAATTCCAAAATTAGAATATTTTGGTGATTTTCACCCGGTTTGTCCATAGACATTATCTGTATCCAGATATCGGTCAGTATACATCCGTATTGTATCAAATTGATACCGTGATCTTCCGAACTAATAATAAAATTTATTTTATTATTATTTCCGAGAACTAATTATTTTTATACGGATTATGCGAAGATTTTCGGTATACAGACATATATGCGCACATACGTGTAGTATGTCGATTGGTACATTATACAAATTGTGTGTTGTGTATTTTTGGACAACACTTGCTTTGTTATGACAAAACTCAATTGGATTGTTAGGGTTTGATTAGGAGGTTAAACCTAGGGTTACAAAGGCATAAGAGAATTAGGAGGTAATCTTCTAGAAACTCCCCTCCCTCACATAACACCTCCCCCACACCATACCCTACACCTCACCCCTAATCCCTACATGGTATGGCCGGCCCCCAAAAGAGGGAATGGTTTTTGTGCAATTGTGTGGGTGCACATTGCACATATCCACCCTTCTCTCCACCTATAAATACCCCCTCCTTCTCCTCCTTCTCTCATTTTAGAAAACAAAAAGAAAGAAAGAAAAGAAAGGAAAAGAAAGAGAGAACCTAATGTTAACTTGAGAGTTTTGTTTTGTAGGTTGTTTAGAAGCTTTCTAAAAGCTAGGGGAAGGAGAAGTTTCTAGCTAGCAAGTTCTTCCAACAAAGAGAACTAGGTGGGGGTTTCTTCATGCTTCTTTTGTTGTTTGTTTGTTTGTTTGTTTGGTTGTTTTGTTGTTTGACTTCTCCTTCTACCTTCTTGTTTTGTTTTGTTTTTTGGGTTTGTTCTTGTGAATGGGTGTGTGTGAATGTTGTGATAAATAAAAGAAAGAAAGAAGGTAGTAGTAGTAACTACAAAAGAACATATAAAGATCACATCTTTATTATTGTAGTTGTTGTTCTATGTATGATTGTGGACTAAAAAGACATATTGCATATAATTTTGAACATACAACCGATTGAGGGTTGTAGGACTTGTAGGAATTGGCATATGAACATTTTTTACAACCATTGTGGGTTGTAGGAAATTATGGAACTTGGACTAATAATAATAAGCATATGTGTTGTTGTAATTTTCTTTATTGAATAAAAAGATTTTTTCTTTTTATTGATCACTAGTGTAGATTAAAAAGATCTTCTCTTTCTTATTAATCACTAGTTGTAGATTAAAAAGATCTTCTCTTTTTATTAATCACTAGTTAAAGAAATATTAAAAAGATCTTTTCTTTTTAATCACTAGTTGTAAGAATATTAAAAAGATCTTTTCTTTTAATCACTAGTTGTAGAAATAATAAAAAGAGATCTTTTCTTTCATATTTACTAGTTGTAAAGTAAAATAAAATAAGGATGATCTTTTCTTTTATCACTAGTAATAATAAAGACTAGTAAGCAACTAAGTAGTAGCATGCTAAAATATGAAGTAGTAGTATGTGATTAAATGAGGTAGTAGTAGCATGTTGATTAAATAAAGTAGTATGTTGATAAAATAAGGTAGTAGTAGTATGGTTGATTAAATAAAGTAGTAGTGGTATGTTGATTAAATGAAGTAGTAGTAGTAAGTTGTATGTTGTGTTCTTGATAAGAATGAAGTAGTAGTAGTAGTAGATGGTTGTGTGTATGTTTTGATTAAAATAGGAGTAGTAGTAGTAGTAGAATGTTGTAGGATATCTTCTAAAAATATCCCTTCATGTTTTATGCTTAGATAGTTGTAGGATATCTTCTAAAAAAAAATATTCCTTCATGTTTTTATGCTTAGATAGTTGTAGGATGTTCTCTAAAAATATCCTATCATGCTTTTATACTTGAAATGTTGTAGGATTATTTCTAAAAATATCCTATCATGCTTTATGTTTGGAATGTTGTAGGATTACTTCTAAAAAAAATATCCTACCATGTTTTCATGCTTAGTTAGTTGTAGGATTACTTCTAAAAATATCCTACCATGTTTTCATGCTTAGTTAGTTGTAGGATTGTTTCTAAAAATATCCTATCATGCTTTTACACTTAAGATGTTGTAGGATTATTTCTAAAAATATCCTATCATGCTTTTATACTTGAAATATTGAAGGATGTTTTCTAAAAATATTCTATCATGCTTTATGTTTAGAATGTTGTAGGATGCAATCTAAGAGTTTCCTACCATGTTTAGATCCACTCATTTATGCTTAGAATGTTGTAGGAATCAATCTAAGAGTTTCCTACCATGCTTGGATTAATATCATTATGCTTAGGATGTTGTAGGATCCATAATAAAATTACTTATCGTGTTAGTTTAATTGTAGGTATGTAATATACCATGTTAGTTAATTGTAGGTATGTAATATACCATGCTAGTTAATTGTAGGTATGTGATATACCATGCTAAGTTAAATTGTAGGTAAGTGATATACCATGCTAGTTTTATCTATGCCATGCTAGCTTAATTACAAGTAAGTTGCTTACCATGCTAGTTTGATTGTAGGTATGTGATATACCATGTTAGTTTAATTGTAGGTAAGTGATATACCATGCTAGTTTTATCTATGCCATGCTAGCTTAATTACAAGTAAGTTGCTTACCATGCTAGTTTGATTGTAGGTATGTGATATACCATGTTAGCTTAATTGTAGGTAAGTGATATGCCATGCTAGTTTAATTGTAGGTATGTGATATACCATGTTAGTTTAATTATAGATATGCCATGCTAGCTTAACTACAAGTAAGTTGTATGCCATGCTAGCTAAATTGTAAGTAAATTGTATGTCATGCTAGTTTAGGTTGTGAGTAAGTTGTATACCATGCTAGGTTATATGAATACTCATGTTTACATGGTACCCATGCTTAGATAAGTGGTTGTTCATGCTATGTTAGTAGATGATCATGATTCATGCTAAGTAAGTAGGTATCATGCTAATTATTGATCATGTTAAGTTAAGGACATCCATACTATGATAACTCATGCTTAGAGTAAAGGAACTACCCATGGCTAGTTGTAGTGATTTTATGTTGTGTTCTATACCATGCTAAAGTAATACATGCTTAGAACATTGTATGAGTAGTGTTAGAATTACCTACTATGCCTTGGAATGTTGCTTGTTCATACTAGTTGGGTTGTGGTGATTAGTCATGATAAGTAGTAAGCGTTCATGATCAATTCGTAACTTACGCTTGACTATAGTAGACTTCATGTCTAGGTCGTAAGCGATTTTCATGCTTGAGCTTGATGTAAGCGTAAGCATCAATCACATTCATACATAGGAGTATCATGGTGGTTGTGTTATATGATTGGATTACCGTAGGAAGATGCTTACGAGTGTATGTCATGCTTAAGGCATTATAGGTCGAAGTAATAAGATCGGGAAGATCACTAGTGATAGTTAGTTGATAAAGGCCGTTTTGTCGCCTTCGGTTCTTCCTTAGTAGAATACCAATCATAGACTACTAGTAGATTCCTCTGTTGCTTCTAATAATAGATGACCAAGTTGTTAGTAAGCACGTTTGGTTGCTTCTAGGATTGATTACCTGTATGGTTGTTTGCACATGGTTATGCTCGTACGTGGCTCGACTGGCCCGTATGTAGCTGTGGGTCTCATACGTAGCTTAGTTGGCTCGTATGTAGGTTGTTGTCTCGTACGCGGCTCGACTGGCCCGTGCGTAGTTGTTGGTCTCATACGAGGCTTATTTGGCTGGTATGTACGTGGTTATCTCCTACGAGACCTGCCTGGCTCGTAGGTAGTTATTGTTTCATACGTAGCTTAATTGGTTCGTATGTGGTTGTTACTCGTGTATAGCTTGTTGGCTAGTACACGGTTCGTTGTGCTCGTCTAGGGTGATATTACCACCCTAAGGGCTATCGACCGTCAAGACATATGATTTCTACCCTAAGGAACTGTGGAGGAGTCACTCCTTGTGTACCGTCGAATCTTAACCAGAGTAGGTTAATCGAGGACCGGAGTATAGACAGAATCCAAGTCTAGGGTAGCGGCATGCGTGTATATTCGCACGGCCAAAGTCTTGGATCGATGAGCCACGAACCGGATCCTGAGGGATTCTGGTAAGTCTAGGTTGAGCAGCCTAGTAGAGTTATCTTGTGAAGCCTAATTTAAGGCCTAGCATGTTGTGTTTATAATATTGTCATCCCTAGGATTGTTCGAGTCAGGGACATCATTAGGGTAGTGACTTACAAGGATCATTTTAACCCTTGCCAGGAGAGAGGAGTCAGTTGTAGGGGGCCCCTTACACTAACTCGTCCCTTGAGGCAGATCATAGGTGGTGTATTGGGTTGTACCTTCCCGTCAAAGGGATACGTATGGTGCCGTCTCACAAGTTGAGGACACGGGTTGCGTATCTCGCGCTGTTAATTCCTGAAGTACAGTGGCTGGGGGTGCCACAGGATGCATTGTACAGTCCTGCGCTTGCGATACCCCAGAGGGTGCCACAGAGTAGGCTTCGTGCTACCCTGCGCTTGCGAAACCCTATAGTTGATTTTGGAATGACGCCCGATACATTGGGTTCGTCTATTTGGAGAGAGGTCCGGTTGGCCGGGTCGCAGTGGCGAACATAGACACCACTGGCGAAATGCAATAGTGGGACTTGACCACATCTGCAACCTCATTAGCCACGTGTAGGTGTCAGGAACAGGTTGAGTACAATTAGAAGTTCATAATGCGGGTTCCAATCCCTATATATGGAGAAACGGCTTGAGATGGGGTCGCATGTAGTATGGACTGCATGTTGCTTCGGAGACTTGCTGATATTAGAATAGGAGCGTCCTAGTTCTATTTATATATCGCATTAGAGTCTAGTCATAGCACTCACAAACACTTAAACTACACCAACACCATTGCTATATTGTGTATATTGTTTGGAAGATTCGCTGCTATATGATCAGCCTTTAAGCGTCTGTGAATACTGACGTCCCCTCTTCCATAGGTACTGGATCGCCAAAGTACAAAGGCGAGATTCAGGAGGACTCAAGGCAAGAGAAGCAAGGAGTCAGTGTTATGTTTAGTTCCGCTGCAGTATATGTATTGATTATGCATTAGTTGAGAAGTACTCTGATGTAAGATGTTGAAGGTTGTAATACTTAGAAATGTAAAGGTAATATTGTAACTCTATTGTAAGGTATTACAGTTGTACAATATTCAGACTTGTAACACATTGTGTATTGAATAAAAAGTTTTAAATTCTCCTGTTTTTTCTGTGTATTGTGACTAATTGAAGAAAATGTCTTGGCTCGTGTCACGGTTTTCCAGTGTCGGAAATCGGGGCGCTACATGACCCATAACGGGTTGAGACCCGTTTCCAACTGAACAGATCCGTTCATGGGTTAGCTGGTCCAAGAGGAGGGACCCGGTTCCCAATTCGGACCCGTCTGTAGGTGAAATTACCGTCTTGCCCTGGGACTTTGAGATTCTTGCCCACTTTGAATGGTTCTGATTTAACAACATTTTTAGCCATATCACGAGTCCCCCTACTCCCAAAGACTGTGTGTTACGGCCTTTGAGGAGTAGTTTTGTTGTTTTAATGGCGTATAGGGCTTTATCGGAGTTCTCAAAGGGTGTTCGAATCCCGTCTGAGGGGTGATGGTACTTTTCTGAGCTGGTAACGTGCCCAAATTTGCTCTCAGGCCCTTTTGGATTTTTGGTGATTTTTACCAATTATATATATATTTTTTTCGAACCATTTATTCAATTTTACAAAGCAATGATTTGCTCTCCGGGAGCACTAATTAATCATTCTAACCAATAATTATTTATCCAGGGGCTAAAAAATGTTCTCCTGGATTTATAATTATTTTCTAGAATTTTAATTATTTTTCCTGTATTTTTAATCATTTTTTGCAATTTTTAAATAAATAATTCGAATTAATAAATAAAATATAATTTTAATTACCCAATTATGACGTGGCAAAATATGGATCGTCCATCATCTAAGGGCACGAAGATCTGGGTGATCTGACGTTCGTGAAGGAAGTGAACTTTGACCGTTTGGAGGTCGATGGCAACCGACCTCGGGGTGTTCGTCGAGGTCCAGGGGAATGACACGTGGCATGTGGGCCCATGGCTATTCTCGTGCTCAGGCATCAGTGGCAAGCGACTTCGGAAAGCTTGTCGAAGTCTGAGAGAGCGACGCATGGCACTTGGGACCTCGGGACCGTTGACCAGTCAACGCATTTTGTTGCGTTTCGACATTGGTGGCAATCGACTTCGGAACCTCTGTCGACGAATGAGAAAGCGCTACGTGGCCTGTGGGACCCTGGGACCGTTGACCAGTCAACACATTTTCTTGCATTTCGACATTGGTGGCAATCGACCTCGGCACCTCTGTCGACAAATGAGAGAGCACCACGTGGCCTATGGGACCCTGGGGCTGTTGACCAGTCAACGCATTTTCTTGCGTTTTGACATCAGTGACAATCGACTTTGGAACCTCTGTCTACAAATGAGAAAGCGCCACATGGCCTGTAGGACCCTGGGGCTGTTGACCAGTCAACGCAATTTCTTGCATTTCGACATCGGTGGCAATCGACCTCAAAACCTCTGTCGACAAATGAGAGAGCGCCACGTGACCTGTGGGACCTCGGGGCCATTGACCAGTCAACGTATTTTCTTGTGTTTCGACATCGGTGGCAATTGACTTCGGAACCTCTGTTGACAAATGAGAGAGCGCCACTTGGCCTGTGGGATCCCAGAACCGTTGACCAATCAATACAATTTCTTGCTATTCAACATCGGTGACAATCGACCTCGGAACCTCTGTCGACAAATGAGAGAGCGCCATGTGGCATGTGGGACTCTAGGGCCGTTGACCAGTCAACGCATTTTCTTGCATCTTTTCACTAAATGGGCCAGGCGCTCCTGGGGGCCCTTTTGCCTCGGTAGGCGTGCTACCAACCTTAGTCCCTATAAATCTCCACCCCCACTGTCATTTGCTTATTACTCTTGCTTTTTACTCAGGCAAGAATTTTACTCTGTGAGAGCTTCCGACGAGTTTTCACCGTCTTCCGGCGAGTTTTTCGACCGTAGCTTTCAAATCAAGGTAACTCCATACTTAGTTTATTTTTGCTTTTAGAAAATATCTATCGACCCTTCGAGGAAGGAGAACTCCTCCCTTCCTGCCCTCGAAGCCTCATCTAGTCAGGTCTCCCCAATCGACAAGGGCACGGCCGTGGTAAGGCAGACTTCGGTAGTCGTTGAGACGAGGATCTTGGAGGATCGGAGGATGTGGGAGTTCAGAAGAATGCCCGGGGTCCTGACAGGACTGCCGAGGGTTCGAGAGATTCTGAGGGACCAGGCAGAGCGGATGATGTATGGGATGGCTTGGATCTTTGAGGAAAACGAGGCCAGAGAGACATCTGAAGCGGACGAGACGATCTCCATCCTTACTGAGGAGAATTTGGCGATGATTAGGGTATGCTTTCAGATCCCGCGGGAGTTCGACTTGATGCTTCCCGGGCCAGGGTTGAGGGCCAACTCACCAATGCCTGTCGACATGTGCTTCTGGCCGGTCGACGAGTTCTTGGCGGGGGTTCGGCTCCCACTGCACCCATTCGTCTCCGAAGTGCTGAGGTGGTTCTGTGTCAGCCCTGTTCAGTACATGCCGAACGTGTGGAGGCTGATAAATTGGTTCATCCTCCACTGTCAGGCGACGAGTCTTGAGCCGAGGCTGAGCATGCTCCGAACTATGTATCTGGTGCATCAGCTGCACAAGGACATCTACCGGTTGTATTTAGCTCCGAGGTTCAGGACGAAGTTGGTCAGCTGTCCGAACTCGATAAAGAATTGGAGAGATAAGTATTTCCTGGTCAAATGTCGAGGTCCATGGGGGATACCCACAGCTTGGGTTGATTCGGTGCCAAAAAAGGTTAAGCAAAGCCCGACCCTCAGCACCGAGGCGGAAGCTATGGTTCGGACGTTGCTTGATCGTCCAAAGTTTGATTGGAAGGACTTGACCGAGGAGGCGCTCTTCCGGGGGGGGGGGGGGGTCTTAGCTCGATAAACCCTAGTACGGATTTGCTTTGTTTGTTTGTTTTTTGTGCTGTTGGAAAAGTAGGTTTTTTTTCCTAACTCTTTCTTTCCTGCAGAATCAATGGACTTCGAGGACTTGGTGTCACAGCGTGGGTCCCTGAGTAGCAAGGCTCCGAAGAAGAGGAAAAGAGTTGCCTCGAAGACCCCTTCGGAGACGGTACTAGCCCACCGCACCGTAGCGGAGTAGCTAGGGAGACGACCCCCCTCGGCTCCGAAGCCTTCGGCCGCAGCGGTCACTTCAGCTTCAACTGATACGGGAATCTTCCCAATATCGGTAGCCCTAGGGCTAGAGGTTTCGCCCTTGACTGCGGAAGCCAAGGTGTTCCTGACCGAGGAGCACAAGAAGATCTTTGTTCCGGACTGGCAGGTCTGTAAGCTTGACGGGTTCTTGGGCGACTCGATGGCGTGCATGCATTCGGTCCGGCACCTTGCCACGCCGAAGGAAGAAGCGGCGATGGAGGCTGGCAGTGTGAAGGACGATGCCCTCGAAGTCGCTCGCTCAACGATGTTGGTAAATTTCAAAGTCCAAACTTTCTTTTGCTGAGCACTTAGTTTTTTTTTTCTTTCTAAAACAATCCAAGTCCTACACTCCGCAGATCACGTGCCACTTCGGCCATTTGATGAAGAAGGTGGTCGAGCAGAAAAAATAATTGAAGCTCGAGGCGGATAAGGCTCGAGGTGAGAAGGCTCGGATCGCCAAGGAGCTCGAAAAGGTAAAGGAGAAGGCCGAGTCAAAGAACTCGAGGTTGGTGCACCTCGAAGCCGTGGTCGCCAAGTTGGAGGCAGACAATGCTCGGCTCCTTAAGGCTGCCGAGGAATCAGCCAAGCACAAGGAGGACGCCGTAGATGCAACGAAGCTGGAGGCGACAAAGGATGCCGATGTGCAGGCCTTGGAGAAGGTGAAGGATGTCGAGGAGTAGGCCTTAGAGAAGGCGAAGGGGTACCTGATCGTAAACATGGTGAAGGCATATGCTCGGGCCATATACGAGGTGAAAGGAGAGTTTCCCAAAGTTGATTGCGCCGGGTGGCATCTCTTTTCGGAACCTGTCCCCAGCTTCGACGATGTCTCCAAAGGTGATGAAGAGAGCGAAGAAGAAGAGGAGACCGAGGCGGTCGAAGTTGTAGAGGTTGAGGCCGAGGGGGAGGCTTCATCAGAGGCCGTGCCCCTGGCCATTGTGGCCCCTCGGGGAGGGTCCTTCAACAGAGGTCGACCCCTGACCCGTCTTGCATCTTATTTCCCTCTTTTTGCTTTTTGTTTTTTGCTCATGTAGTGCCAAACTGCGGACTGGCCACCGCTTGTAATCTTGAAATTTTAATGAAAACTTTTGGACAAGTGTTGAGGCTCGGCATTGAGTGAAAAAACTCTTAATTAAATATATATATTTTTCTTTTTTGAAAAATCGTTGGGACACTTTCTCGAACACGTGTCGGAGCTCGGCACTGCTTTGAAACTCACTCTTGAACAAGCGTTAAAACACTTTTTAGAACAAGTGTCGTAATTCGGCACTGCTTTGAAACTCACTCTTGAACAAGCGTTAAAACACTTTTTTGAACAAGTGTCAGAGTTCGGTACTGCTTTGAAACTCACTATTGAACAAGCGTTAAAACACTTTTTTGAACAAGTGTCGGAGTTTGGCACTGCTTTCGAGCTTTGTAGTGGTTGTGTTTGAACTCAGTAGTTTCACTTGGCCTTTTCAGATCGTCAAAGTACTACCACTCGACGAAGAGCCTCGAAGGGCCGAGGTATCTCGCCCTCGGTCTGACCTAGGAGTTGCTAGGCTGGCTCTTTCACGAAGTCCAGAGCGGCTCCTCAAGAGCGAGGCAGAACTAAGTCATCACAAGCTGACAGTGGCGCGTCGCACCTTGAACTAAAGCGATTGATGGAACAAGCTCGGGAGGCCAGCAAGCATGGCAAGAGGATGGAGTCCATTCGGCAGTCTTTGTTCGAGGCTAGAGTGGAGAGAGATAGTCTAAACAACGTGGTGCTCAAAAAGAGTCTGGAGACGGTGCAGCTTCGGCAAACCATTACCGAAGCTTCTCGTACGGGTAATACGAGTCGAATGCCTCGGATAAAGGTTAAGGTAACAGATAACTCGCTGAAGGAGAGAATCGTTGAGTTAGAGGCGGAGATTCACCAGTTGCAATGACTTTCGGAGGGGAGCAACATTAGGACCACTTCTTGCGCCCGAGGTGTGTACTCACAGGGACGGTCGTTTCACGAGTTGGCGTTACGTTCGCCTCCCACCTTGGGGCGTCCAGGAGACGCACAGAGCGGAGTGGCTGACTCGTCGAACGGGGCCTCAGTCGGTGCAACTCTCGGAGACACAACTAGGCTCGCCGGCTTAGAGACCACCACGGGTGTAGGGTCACAGCGACAAGGTGTTCACCGACCTCGTTTGTCGCTCAAGAGGAATATCCCACTCCCTAGGAGGCGTTAGGGCATCTTCTTTGTAATTTTGCAGTCTTTTTTGCACAAGTTTTGTATCTCAATGTAAAGATGAGCAGTTGGTCTTGTAATTTGACTTGTAATCTCAAACTCGAATGAAATAGTACTTTTTTTGTGAACTTGCGCACTTTGCTAGCATTTGTACTTGTCAACAGTTGTAGGAGCAATTCTGAATGGTGGGACGCTTGGTACTTACTCGTTCGTGAGTAGCAAAAAGTTGCACCGAACTAAGTGTTGGACTCCGAACTTTTTGTTTAGAGGGTACCAGCAGCTGTAGGAGCAATTTTGAATGGTTACCTGCTTTTTACTCGCTTAAAAGCAAGTAGTTGAAGCGGAGTCGAACCAAGTGTTGAACTCCAAGCGCGTCGTTTTGAAGATATCAACAGCTGTAGGAGCAATTCCGAATGGTGATCCGCTTCGTACTCGCTTAGAAGCAAGTAGTTAAAGTGGAGTCGAACCAAGTGTTAGACTCCGAACTTGTCATTTAGAGAGTATCAATGGCTGTAGAAGCAATTTCGAATGGTTGTCCGCTCTTTACTCGCTTAGAAGTTGCATTTCAATTACATTTGATGAATAATATCTTGGCAACCCCAAATGATTTATCACCAGCTTTACATAGGAAAAACCTCAAAGTTGGCATTGCTATTACCCACTGCAACCACGATAGTAGAGAGTATTTTCTACTATGAAATTTATCAAGACTTCATTATGCAACCGATTGGAAGATGAGATGATCTTGGTTTAGTGGCATATATTGAAAGAGACATATTAGACATCACTGACAATGAAGATATCAGTCAATATTTTCATAATATGAAGTTTTCAAGGGTTTTATTGCCAAAGAAAATGACTATTTAGTAATTGTATTAGTTTATGACATTTGGTATTAATATATGATGTTTTGAGGAATAAAAATGTATTTATTATAATTTATTATTTTTTAATAGTAAGTGTCGCACCCCCCGGGTAAAAATCCTAGTTACGCCACTGGATACTCGCTGTCTCAAAAAGCGAGTTTGGGAAAAATCCCATTGCTTTTTGAGACAACGAGTTGGCCAGGGAAAAATAAAAACACTCAAGCCTCACACTCTCTGTCTCAAAAAGAGATGAGATTTTTCCTAAATCCGCTTTTTGAGACAGCGAGTAGGTCAGTTTGAAATTTTTTTTAAAAAGTAGGTCAGTTTGGAAAAAACTTTCAAAAAGAGGGTCATTTTGGAAAAAAATTCAATAAATTTTGAGTATCATTTGGTATCATTTGGTAATTTTCCCTTGTTAATAAGAGCTATGTTATCATAACCTGGTCCAGTGGCGGAGGTAGGAAGAGAGTAGGGGGATCGTTTGGGACCCCAAAAATTTTGTAAAACCCCCTAATATAGACCAAAATTTTTATTTGGCCCCCCAGTTAAAAAAAAATTGGGACCCCCAAGTCTAATCCCCACCTCTTATTAAATGCTCAAAATAGTGGTATGAGCTTTGGGCAAAAAATTAAGAGTGATACTTATCATTTGCTCTGTATAATCATTGGATAAAATTTTGAATAAGAAACTAGTGTGTACACAAGTTACAAGTATATTTATTTATTTGAGTCGTATCTCTTAGCCTCTAGTATTATAACAGTATAAATAGTGTAGTATGATTATTGATTAGTATTATTCTTACCAAATTTAGAGTACAACTGTACAAGTGAGAAAAAAATACATGATACTAAAAATATAAATTCGAATATTTACTTTGATTATAATTTTATTTTGATCCAATTACTTTAATTCTTCAAAACAAAAGTAAAGTAAGAGATTTTCGGCAACAATTATGTCGATACCGGGAGAGAAAAAAATTGGGACTCCCATTTCGATTTGTCTGGCTCCGCCACTGGCCTGGTCTTGAAACTAGATCTCATTTTATCCATTTCATCTCTTTACCAGTTGAGCTACTACTAAAAGTGGTCAAGAGATGGTGTTGCATAGAGGATAACTGTAGAGTATCAGAAAAATGAGAAGAAGCTGTTCAAAAACAATAAAAATAGAGCAAAAATGAAATTTGTGTCTCTAAACAGAGGGCACTGTTGAGAGAAAATTAGATCCAATTTAAGTTACTTCATTTGTGTTAGTTGAATCCATGCAATTGCTACGGCGATAAACACGAAGAATAGTTTCCTAGCGGTTGCAATTCGCTCCATTAATATCAAATCAGAAACAATATGTTTGTTGAAGCTGGAATTGCTACTCATAGATCCAACTAAATCCATGAACACATATCCTCAAGCAGTAAATGAAGGATCTTTAATCTACTAAAATCAATAATAAGCCACGGAACATCTCAGGGTTAAATTACTTCATTTGAGTTTGATCAGTTTCTAGAAGAGCAAAACATGATTTGATCTGCTATGGTGGTGGTGGTGGTCCGACGAATCCAATGTTCACATTGATGGACATCTCTGTTTTCACCACTTTCATACTCATGGACTCTCTCTGATGTTACTGTTTATTTTGTCCACGTTCACTCGGTTACCAAATAGTTACTAGTTGGCTAGTTGCCAACCTGCCATGAACGTATCCCATGCGAGAGGTGGGAAGAACAAAGCACGTATATTGTATGTATTGGCTGATGTCACACATTGAGAATAGGAGGCTGGCTTCGAAGAGTTTGGGTATAATAGTCGAGACATATACTTGTCATAAATCAGAACCAACCTGTTTCCGGATCCAACCTGACTCAGCCCAGTTCAAGATGATTAAGATTAGTAACATTAGTTCCACAGTTATATAATGTATCCCTACCCTTTCCCATTTTAAACTAAATCACTCACTAAGATCTTATTCAGTACATCACACATCTCTATCTCTACTACTATAATCGGGGAAGGCCTTAGTGTAATTTGTCCTTAACCCAACCCGTGCAACGCACGTGCTGGTAGATTTTTTTTTGCCCTTTTCATTCCCCCAATTTTCTCCACGTGCACAGCACGTGTATAATACTAGTTACTATAAATGGAGAAGGCCTTAGTGTAATTTGTCCCCGTACAACGCACGTGCATAGCTATTGTAAATGATGTTTTAGATCAAATCCATCTGAATTTTTACTTTAAAAAAAACTATATTTATTAATCTCTACTACTATATTGGGAGAAAGTCTTAGTGTAATTTGTCCATCTACCAACCCGTACAACGCACGTGCATAACTATTGTAAATGATGTTTTAGATCAAATCCAGACTACGTATGAATTTTTACTTTTAAAAAAACTATATTTATTAAGACGTGCATCGCACGTGTAAACTACTAGTGAGTACTTTAATGAGATACTTCACAAGAACAATTAACATTAAAAAAAATAAAATAAAGAGTAATGCTACATCCACTACCAATTTCACTACATTTCTCTTCACTACCTTAGGTGGCACACTCCAATAGGTAGGAAAAGATAGAGTAGGTAGGGAAACTCTCCAATAGGAGTATGCCACCTAAGGTAGTAAAGAGAATGGTAGTGAAATTGGTAGTGACTAAAGCATTACTCAAAAATGAAACACATAACCTCCATCAAGTGTCTGTATCGGCATAATAGGGGTTAGAGTTTGTCATTGTCATTACAAAAAAGAATAATGCTTCATCCACCATCAATTTCACTCCTATTTTCTTTACTACCTTAGGTGGCACACTCCTATTGAAGAGTTCTCTCACCGACTCTCTATTTCCCACCTATTGAAGTGTGTCACCTAAGATAGCAAAAAAAAAATGTAGTGTAGTTGGTAGTGGATGTAGCGTGCATTACCCTTATCAAAAAACAAAAAAAAAACAAAAAAAAAACATTCAAATGAGTTACATAAGTCAATACTAGACGTTTAAAACATTCAAATGAGTTACATAAGTCAATACTAGACGTTTAATAAGTATGTTCATCTGATTCAGTGAAGTATTAGTCAATCAATTTGAATTTCTATAGTGAATTTAAAGAGAGAAATCATCATTACATTCGGAAAAATAAGTTTTTCCTAAAGGTTTTACATATATGCATCTATCTAGTTTTAGAGCATACCTAGTCGTTGGCTATTTAGTCAAAATATCTAAAATTTAGTTCGAATCCTGTTGTAGTCGTTGGTTTTTTTTCTCAAACTTAGCTTTTAGGAAACAATAGCGAGATATGTTTGGCAGACGATTTGACTAAATGGATAAAATAGCCCGACGAAACATTATTTTTCGTTTGTTGATCGGACGGTATATAATTTACTGTCTGGAAAAAAAAAATCTTAACAAAAAAATTGGACGAAAAATTATACACCGTCTGAATTTATTTTTTTTATAAAGTTTTGGGACATGAGATTATACACCGTCTCATAATTTAAATGTTTTTGTGGATTGGCAACACCACTCTGGCCACGGCCTTTCCATCTCTTTTCCAGTTAGCAGTTTTGCCCAAGGCTTATGTAGCGGATTCGTTCATCTTGATCGACGAAGTTCGTTACTGGTTAATTCCTTTTTCTATTGAGCTTGCTCCCCCTCTGAGTGTTATGCATGAATAGCTCATGTCTCTTCTTAATAGCTTTGAATGGAAACCATTCGAGGGCATCGGCTGGCGCTGGTCCTCAAATGGCACGTTTTCGGTGAAATCCTTTTATCACTTCTTTAACTCGAGAGGCGTTCTTTCGCCCACTGCCACTTTTCTTTGGGATTCGTGGGCGCCTCTTAAGGTTAAGATCACATCTTGGCTCGCTTTTAATAACAAGCTCCTCACTGTTGAAAATCTTAACAAAAGAAACTTAGCTTGGGGCCAACTCTGTGCATTGTGCTCGGTTCATACTGAGAATATCGACCATATCTTCACCCAATGCCCTACTATTATTTCTCTTTGGAAGATTTCCGCTCTGGCGTGGGGTTCCTCTTCTACCCCCCCAGACCTTGCGTCTGCTTGGTTCTCCGTTCCTCCTAAAAGCCCTTACCGTAACGCCCGCATTTTATCTTATCATATCATTATTTGGGTAATTTGGAAGGAAAGGAACTGTAGAATTTTCCAGAATCGGTGCGCTTCTACTACTGTGATTATTGAAGAATTCATTTTTCTCTTTAAACTTTGGTCTTCGAATTTGAAGCCTAAAGATTTAGCCGATGTGTCTTTCGACTTATTAAATAATGCATATCTTTGCCTTCGATCTCTTCATGCGGTTTAAAAATTGGTTTTACTCATACTTTCTTTTAACCATACTTTCTCTTCTCTTTTCTCTATTTGCAGGTCTAACTTGGATATCCATGATGGCTTTCGTTTCTCTGTTTTGCGTTCTGTTTCTGACAGCATGCTCTCTCTCTATTTTGTTGGTCTGGGGCTGATACTTTTCCTCTTTACCCTCTTATATTTTGGCTACGCTGATGGCAGCTTGAAGTAGTGTTTTCTGTGTTCCTTTTGATACTCCAGACATAGCTCCACTTTTGTAACTATATTGCTGTTGGAATTAGCACATATTATTTCTGGTTGTGTTTATGCTGTTACTCTTTACTTCTGCTGCTGATGTTCATTTCGATTGTGTATAGGCAGGCGTTATGCTTTTCATCGTCGATTGTTTCGACTTTTTTGGCTCGGTTTTTGCTCGTTATTTGCGTGCTTGGTGGCTAGCTACCTCCATTTGGAGTTTATAGCTGGCGAGAGGTTTCCCTAAGTTCTGGTTGGGCTGGTCTAGTGCTTGTCAGAGCACTGTTTTTGCCCTCTCATCTGCGTCTTATTCTCTATGCTGCTATGTTCTTACGACTATTTTGATGTTTGTACTATTTATCTCTTTTGGCTTGCTTTTTCTCAAGGGAGGTAGTGGTAATTGAGTTCTATACCACCCACCTGAGCCCAGATCTGTTACGGTGTTGATGTTTATCTATGTTGGCTTGGAGTTTCTTTTTACGATCTGGTCTGTGCTTCGTTTTTTCTTCTCTTTTCCGTGTATATTGGGCTTGGTCTGCTGGTTTTCACCGGGAATTGGTTGCTTTCGGTCTGGTAGGCTGCTTCGATGAGTTGTTTTGATTGCAGGTTGCCTGGGGCCTCCTCGATGTTTCGTCCATCGCTTGCTGCCTTACGCGTTTCCTTCGCTCTGGTCAGGCTGAGAGGGGGAGGATCTGATCTTCCATGTTCTTTTCATCCCCTTGTGTGCTGCATGTGATCCACTTCTTGCTGCTGCTGCTTGCTTCGGGTCTTTTGTAGTCTTTGGGACTTTTCTGCTTGTGTGTTTATTAGGATGTTTGTTGGTTTCTCTTTTTCGTTTTGATTGTAGTCTACCTCTGTACTATGTTGTTCACTTCTTTGCCTGTATCTTTTATTGCTGTCCGGGCTTTACTTCTTGTAAAGCTATATTCTGTACTATTTTATTATAATATATGCGCTTTGATGTGGCTGGAGTCGTGAGACTCTATCCGTTTTCATCAAAAAAAAATAATTTAAATGTTTAAAAAAAAGGAAGGTATGAACTAAGCGGTCCTGCCTTTTGGGAGAAATTTTTTAAGATTTTTTTTGTTTTTAAACGTGTCACTGTCAACGTCCCAAATTTTTTTATTAAGAAATTCTTTTATTAAGAAATGCTAAAAAATAGAGAGAAGGGAAAATTTTTTATTAAGAATATATATATATATATATATTTAAATGCCTGATGGAAAATTATACACCGTTTGTTTTATACAGATTTCGAAAAATCAAATTTTAGCTAACAATAACTACAGACAAAAATTATATAACTATTGGCTATATGTCAAATATGTAAATTTTGGCTAACAATACAAATGCTCTTAGAGCATCCACAGTCGTGTTTCTCATATGTTAAAAAATGGCAGCTACAGTAGTAGCAAATAGCGATGTTTGCTGCAGTGGTCGTTTGCTATATGTTTCTCATTTTTTAGAAAATATTGCGCGGGACGGTAGAACATTTTCCGTCTCATTTGAAATAAGCGAGCGACGGTATATGTTATACCGCCTCATCGTTCAAAAATAAATTAAAAAAAGTTAATTACTACTATTAAACTATATTAATTAAATAAATTTAATAATATAATAATAACTAAACCTAATTAAAAACTAACTAACTAAACCTATTAAACTATATTAACTCAAAATCTGATGGGACGGTATAACATATACCGGACGGTATATGTTATATCGTCTGACCCACTTTTTTTTTAAAAAATAATAATTAATTTCGGGACAGTATATGTTTTACCGTCCGACAAAAAAAAATATATTAAAATAAGAGGGACGGTATATGTTGTACCGTCCCTTATAATTTGAGAATCGCTATTCTGTTTTTCATATATGAGAAACGAATATAGAAAGTTTGCTAAAAAATAGCAAAATAGAAAACCGTTACAGCATACCATTTGTTATAATATGGTAAATTGGCAAATATAAGAAACCACTATTGATGCTCTTAGTCGGACAATGCATCACCGAATGCCACAAAAAAGGACAAAACTAGTTTTACTGTATGTTGCCAAAAAAATTTCTATGAAATGTATATTGTTTTGACTTTGAATTGTTGACATAAACTGTTGACTCGTGGATAGGGATTTGTCATCTTTTGTTCATCTGTCGAGCTTTTGCTAAACATTGGTGAGGTGCCAACTTCATTGACATGACACGTTAGTACCTATAAATCATTATGTTTACATATTTTAAGCATGCAATATCCCCTCATGCTTATTGTATGTTTCAGTTCTTCATGTTCTTTGAAGATTATTTATTCACGGTTACTAATATATATCATTCTATTTCCTCAATCAATCTAATATATACCTGCCTCCACAATGAGAAAACCTTACGTATGATCAAATTGCATTCACAGGTTGTTTGATTGCCTTTTGCTATCAAATGTGTGATAAACTCTTTGCCGGAATGAGTTGAATTCAAACAAATGTATGACTTGAAAATTGTGAAGAGCAACTCCTGAACTGGTATTACTATAATTTTTATTTAGCGAGTTCTACATCTTGTTAAATAGCAGGCTCGTTCTCAATAAAACAACTATTATCTTAGGAAATAAGTAATACCTCTCTCGACTTGTAATTGAATATATTATTATGTCAAGTGTTCTTATTGGATCATTCATGTTGCATGTTCTAATTAATAAAACATGGGGATGTATATAGTCTTTGAGTTAAAAAAGAATTTGTTTGCATTATCTCTTATTCAACATTAGATTGTGTTTGTTATTAATTTTACGGTATAGATGTACACAGGGCTGGCCCTGAGTTCCTGGGGGCCCTAGGAGAAAAGCCTAAATAATTATTTTGGGACCCCTAACTACAATATAATTTTTTAAAGCGCAACATAAGTGCCTATATTTATAAGGAAAATATAAATTTGGGACCTCTAAAATTATAAAAAATTTGGGGGCCTGAGGTGGCCGTCTCACTTGCCTCAAAGGTGAGGACCAGCTCTAGATGTACAATTGATAAGTATCCTGGTTTGAAGAGGACTCCATTGTTCAAAAAATTTATTAAAAATAAGGACTCTATCAAGAAGGCAATTCTTATGACATTAGTTCTTGATGTTTGAAATTAGAGATTTTCCTTTTTTTAGTTTTTTCTTTTGAATAATTCTTCTTCTTCTTCTTCAAGGATTTTCTTTTCAACAATTGCAGGAGCCTATACTTTATACAACAAACTCTAAAGTGATTCTTCCAAAGTAATATTCTCCCCCAAAAGAAGGATACTACAAAATCTAGTTATGGCATACATTACAAATCGAATGCCCCTTCTTAGGACACTAATATAATTCATAATGATCACAAACAAGTAGAATATAGAGGTTAACTAGGTTGACAAATGTTAAAGGGTACAAGGAATATATAACTGGATAAGGGTCAATTCATTGAAGAAAACCCAAAGTCTACATCAAAGGAGATTAAAGAAAACCAATGAGAGGAAAAAGCCTTAAATGGGGTTTGAAATTTGCAGGGATGCTTTCTCTTTTGCCTCTTTTGGTTCCAATGTTAGCTCTACTTTAGTTATAACTTGTTGTTGTGGAATAGATAGCGCGGCGCAATCAGGATCCTCAGATCTTCTTAGATCCCACTTTTCTGCGATCATCAGGTCCAGCATCAGGTTGGGCTTCAACCAGTTCAGGCCCATGGGTAAACGGGTCCAACCCGGTCCGTTAGGAACTCAGACCCGTTTACCACTGTCTATAAATACTAGCCCCCCTTCTCACTTTTAGAGGTAATAAACTTTTTTCCACCTGAACTCTAGTTACTGTTAGTTTCTCACTGACTGACTAGATCGCCGGAGGGCATGTTGCTCGGACTTCTCCCGGTGTTTTTAGGCAGTGTGCAGGTACAAGAGTCCGAGCCGAGCATCGAAGAGCTGAGCCGAGTTACTAGATCCGAGCCAAGCACCCGGTGTCTACCTCTCTACTGCTACCCCCGAGCCGACCATACAACCTAGGATCGGATCAACGCCAGTACCACATCTTCTGCTACACAAATTACAAGAACTCACACCTGTTACCCCCACACCCCAAAAACAAACAACATCAGGTTGGCACCGTCTGTGGAAAACTGTTAGGTACTGACGCTAGTCCAAACCCAACCAGGGACGTCATCTCAAGTCCGAGCTCGTTCATGGCTCCGAAAGCAAGGAGGGTCATCACCTCCAGGCGTCGTCCGGATCCTCCTCCCCATCAGAGCCACGCTGACGCCCAGGGCTCCAATCAACCACGGGTCAATGGCACAGCCGGACCCGGACCAGGCGCTTCTCGCTCAGTCGCCACTGACTTGCGGCGCTTCATCCAAAATCGGCAGGCCAGTCGAACCAGGGGTGGAGCCGCTTTCAACTCGGTCCCGAACCATGGCAGGCAGTCGACGCCAGAGCGGGAGCTGGGGCACAGCCGCTCGCCCCGAGGACCTCAACCATCGCATGAACCGGTGGGACAATCCCCAGTTACGAGGGCCGAGTTTCAGAATTTTAGGGACGAGGTCCTCCAGGCAATCCGAGGTGATCCTAGGACCGAAGCGCGCAACGACTCCATCCCTTAACTAGAAGCCTAGGGCGGCGAATCCCACGGCTCGACCCGCCCGCTTGAATAGGAAGATGTTGTCCTCCGACGCCTCCAAGAGATGGAGAACTGACTCGCCCATCTTGGCGAGGGCGGACCAATGCACGGCCATAGTTATCGACTGACCCGGCCCCCATTTTCCACTCAAATCTTGGAAGCCGAAATCTCCAGAAATTTCACGTCTCCCCAATTCGAGACATACAATGGCGAGGGTGATCTCGCTGTTCACATGGAGAGGTTTAAAATCCTCATTATGATTCACAACGCTTCAGATCCCCTCCTATGCCGTGCTTTCCCTGCCACCCTGCGAGGTCCAGCTCGGGAATGGTTCTCGAAGCTCGCCCCCGACTTAGTCTTCTCGTTCGACCAGTTGGAAGCGAACTTCCTATCCCACTGTCGTGACCAGCAGAAAGTTCGAGAAGATGAGCGCGTCCCTTCTGGACCTCAGACAGAAGGAAGGGGAGTCACTCCGAAAATTCGTGCAGAGGTTCACCGCCGAGGCGAGGTCTGTCTCCTCTCTCAATGCGAGCGTGGCTTCGGAAGCTTTCTGACACAACGTTCGGCACCCTCAGCTTAAGGCTTCCTTGGCCTAAAAAACCACTCGTCGACTTCCCCAACCTGCTTAACAGGATTGAGAAGTAGATTCGGGCGAAAGAGGCCCTAAACCTTGAGGGCACCAAATAAGCCACTTCTAGGGGAAAGCGGAAGGAAGACGACGTCGAGTCCGTCAAGGTCACAAAAGAGGCCACCGGCCTCAAAAGAATTCCTCTGGTCCCCCGGTTTGAGAGGTATACACAGCTGACACAGAACGTGTCAAAAATCTTGATAGAGATCGAGGATAAAGGGACCGTCCGACTCCCTCCCCGACCAAGCAACAACATGAAGCGGGACCAGAGGTTCTGCTGCCTCTTCCATCGAGACAATGGGCACGAGACGGACAACAGTCGGATCCTCAAAGATGAGATCGAGGCCCTTATCCAATGAGGGTACCTGAAGGAGTTCTCCGGGATAACCCAAGAGATCGGAGGTGTACGAGGAATCCGAGGCCTTCGCCTCCTCCTCGAACGATCAACCGGTGAGCCGAACGGGGCCCCAAGCCCGAGGAAATCGGAGCGCACACCATCCTACACTGCGTCCATGGTGGACCCATGAGAGGGGAATCCAACACTTTCCGTAAGGCCTTCGTCCAAGAGGTTAACTCCGTTCGAGACCATCCCTCCTCCCAGATTCAGCAACGACCGGTCTCCTTCTCCAGAGAAGACCTGGAGGGAGTTCGGTTCCCGTACTGCGACGCCCTCGTCATCAGTCTTATCATGGCAAATTTCAAAGTCCGCCGAATTCTTGTAGACAACGAAAGCTCAGTCAACATCCTCTTCTTAGAACCATTTGAGAACCTCAAACTCCCCCGAGACAAGCTAAAGCCAGCCGGGTACACCCTGCACGGTTCTTGGGCATCCCGGTGCAAATCAAAGGGATCGTGACACTGGATGTAACAGCCGACACGACCCCCATTACGCGAACCGAATCAATGGACTTCATGGTGGTCAACGTCAAGGCGGCATATAATGCCATCCTCGGCCGACCCGGCCTCTGCTCGTTTCAGGCTGTCCCCTCGGCCTACCGCTTGAAGTTGAAGTTCCCTACTCACCTCGGGGTCGGCATTGTCCAAGGGAATCAGGAGTCCGCACGCTCGTGCTACATGACCGCGGTCGGAGGCAGGGTGTTCCCCCTTTCACGCGATCAAGCTCCCGTCTGAGAGAAGCCAGCAAGAGTCGGAGCCTGCAGACAAATTGGAGGAGATCTCATTCGAGGCACAAGACAAGTCTATGTGGTTCCGAGTGAACCGCACCCTTTCCCCTGACCTGAAGCCAGGTCTGATTGATTGCGTTCGCCGCAATATCGACCTCTTTGCTTGGACCCCATCCGACATGCTCGGGATTTCCGATGACCTAATCATGCACAGACTGAGCGTCGCCCTGGCCTCCAAGCCGATCCATCAAAAGTGACACAAGTTTGCCCCGGAGATGCAACAAGTAGTAAAAGCGGAGGTGGACAAACTGTTGTTCGCCCGATTCATTCAGGAGGTCAGCTACCCCTGAGTGGCTGGCTAACGTCGTGATGGTCAAGAAGGCCAGCAGGAGCTGGAGGATCTGCATAAACTTCATAGATCTCAACAGGGAGTGCCCCAAAGATCCTTTCCCCCTCCCGAGCATCGATGCTCTTATCGACGCAATGTTGGGTCACGAGCTCCTGACCTTCATGGACGCATTTTCAGGCTATAATCAGATCCGGATGTTCCCTCTGGATATTGCCTAAACATCCTTCGTCACCGACCAAGGCCTCTACTGTTACCTAGTCATGCCCTACGGGCTCAAGAACGCCGGAGCCACCTACCAGAGACTTGTCAATCGAGTTTTCAAAGATCAGATCAGTCGTAACATGGAGGTATACGTCGACGACATGCTCGTCAAGAGCTGACGAGGGCAAGATCATGTTGCCGACCTTGAGGAGGCCTTTGGCATCCTCCGGTCTCACAACATGAGGCTCAATCCTGCCAAGTGTGCCTTCGACGTCTCCTCAAAAAAATTTCTTCGGTTCGTCGTCAGCCAGCATGGCATTGCGGCGAATCCCGAGAAGATCCAAGCCATAATCGACATGGCCCCTCCTAGAAGCATTAAGGAGGTTTAGCGGCTCACGGGAAGACTGGCGGCCATCGACCGCTTCCAATCTAAATCTGAGGATAAGTCCCTCCCCTTCTTCAAGGCCCTACAAAGGGCGAAAGGCTTCAAATGGGGTGACCCCCGGCAACAGGCGTTCGACCAGTTGAAGTCCTACCTCGCCAACCCCCCGCTTCTGAGCAAACCCGAACCGAGCGAACACCACTTTCTGTACCTCTTAGCCTCGGAAAATGTACTCAGTGTCGTGCTCATCTGGGAAGAATAAGGTGTTTAGAAGCCTTTTTAATACGTGAGCAAAGTCTTGCTCTCGGCCGAGACAAGATATGCAAAGATGGAAAAGGTGGCATACGTCCTGGTACTAGCCGCGCGAAAGCTCCGCCCTTACTTTCAGGCCCACTCTATCCAGGTCCTTACGGACCAGCCTCTCAAGGCCGTCCTCCACAAGCCCGAAAATTTCGGTCGCTTAGTCAAGTGGTCGATCGAACTAAGCCTGTACGACATCAGCTACCAGCCCAGGACAGCCATCAAGGGGCAGATCCTCGCCGAATTTATCACGAAGTGCACTATCTTTGAGCCATCCGACATTGAAGAGGCAGATCTGATATGGGAAGTTTATGTCGATGGCTCATCTTGCGAAGTGGGAAGCGGCACAGAAGTCATCCTCAAAAGCCCGGACAACTTCATTCTCCAGTATTCCCTTCGCCTGAACTTCCCAGACAAATCTGGGCCTGTAGCGACTCCCAACTTGTGGTCAACCAGATCACCGGGGAGTACGAGGCTCGTGATGCTCGAATGGTCCGATACTTGGCGGTGGTCCAATAGCTTTTGACGTCCTTCGATTACTCCTCGGTTGAACGAATCCCTAGGGAGAAAAATGCTCAGGCTTACTCCCTGTCAAAACTCGCCTCATCGTCCTTCGAAGGGTAAGACAGCACCGTCCTAATCGAAATTCTCCTCAAGCCTAGCATCGACCTCCTCGAAGTCTTCTGCCTCGACACCGAACCTCAGTCGGACAACTGGATGACTCCCATCTGGAAGTTTCTGGCTGATGACGAGCTTCCTCAAGATCGAGCCGAGGCGAGAAGGACCAGGTTCTGTTAAGAAAGGTTCATCATAATCAACGAAACACTCTTCAAATGCTCGTACACAACAACGGACAGTGGACCCTACCTTTGCTGCTTGGCCCCCGATGAGGCTAAGTACGCTCTGAAGGAATTACATGAAGGAATCGGGGGGTGTCACATGGGGAGCAGGTCGCTTGCCAGAAAAGCCCTAAACCACGGGTACTACTGGCCGACCATGTTACAAGATGTCCAAGACCTCGTCAAAAGGTGCGGCCCTTGCCAAAAATTCTCCTCGGTGAAAAGGCTCCCACAAGCCAACCTCCGCTCCCTGGTAAGCCCGACCCCTTTGCCATGTGGGGGATGGACTTGGTCGGCCCTTTTTCCAAAAACGACGGGCCAAAGGAAGTTTTTCGTGGTGGCCATCGACTACTTTACCAAATGGATCGAGGCAGAGCCCTGGCCACGATTACAGAGCTCCAAACTCAGCAATTTTTCTAGAAGCACATTATCTGCCGGTTTGGGATCCCGCAGGTACTTATCATAAACAACGAGACCTAATTTGTAGGAAAGAACTTTCTGAAGTTCTGCGAAGACATCGGTGTCTAGCAGCACTTCTCATCAATATGTCACCCTCAGTCAAACGGTCAGGCCAAAAATGTGAACCATCAAATCCTTGACAGCATCAAGAAGTAGTTGGATAATTCATCTAAGGGGTTGTGGGTCGATGAGTTGCCAAGCATACTCTGGGCGCACCAGATGACGAAGAGAATCCCTACGAGCGAGTCACCGTTCAACTTAACCTACGGCTCAGAGACGGTTATCGCCCTAGAGATCGGGCTCCCTTCGCCCAGGATCATGGCCTTCGATGAAGAGAACAACCCAACGGGCCTCAGAGCCAACTTGGATCTAATCGATGAGGTCAGAAAAAAATCCACCATCAGAAGAAGTATATACCAACAACGGATCGAGCGGCCTTACAACAAGAAGGTCCGCCCCACCGACATCAAGCTAGGTGACCTCGTGCTGAGGAAGCTAGCAGTATCCAACCCCAACAAAAGAAGAAAGTTGGCCCCTAATTGGGAGGTCCTGTATAAGGTTTTCGAAGTGGTATGCCCTAGCATGTACCGACTCATAGATTTGGGGGGCAGGATAGTAAAAAGGCACTGGAATGCGAAACACCTCATCAAGTTCCTCGAAGGGAATGACTAACTCCTTATGTAACCTGCCTCTTGTAATCGGCATTACGTGACACCCCTTTTTGTTTGAAAAAGAATAAAGTAAATGACCCTATTTCTTTCCCGTTTTCATTTTAAATTCTCTATGTAAACCCATGCACTTTTTCACAAACGAAGCGACTCTCTGTGCTGAACCTCATGCCTCAACACCGCTCAGGGATTTCGAGCACTGGGTAGCTTTCTCAAGCTAAGGCACCTGAGCTCGACGCTCTGTGCCGACCCTCAAGCTTCGACACCCCTTGGGGATCTCGAGCACAAGGGTAGCTTTTTCAAGCTAAGGCACCTGAGCTCGACGCTCTGCACCGACCCTCAAGTCTCGACACCCCGCGGTGATCTCAAGCACAAGGGTAGCTTTCTCAAGCTAAGGCACCTGAGCTCGACGCTCTATGCCAACCCTCAGGCCTCGACTCCCTGTGGGGATCTCGAGCACATGGGTAGCTTTCTCAAGCTAAGGCACCTGAGCTCGATGCTTTGTGCCGACCCTCAAGCCTCGACATCCCGCAGTGATCTCGAGCACAAAGGTAACTTTCTCAAGTTAAGGCACCTGAGCTCGACGCTCTGTACCGACCCTCAAGCCTTGACACCCCGCGGTGATCTCGAGCAACAAGGGTAGCTTCCTCAAGCTATGGTACCTGAGCTCGGGTGGAGAGGTTTTTTTCAACCTCCCAAGCTCTCGAGCTATCGTTGCCCCCCTCCACAAAAAAGGGGGGGGGGATCGAAAGAGTCATTTTTATTGAGAAACGCCTCTGGAGGCCACGGTACAATAAAATTATTACAAATAACTATCACCTCAGCCTAAACTCTCCTCGAAGCCCCTCCAGGATAACACAGGCTAATTCAAACCCCGCTGAGCAGCTTGGCTCCACGGCCTGGCTGCCAGGATCCATAGGAGCAGCCAAGGTAGATACGCCGGCCATAGAGCTTTGAGCACCGCCCGGCCTCGCATATTCCAATTGTCGAACTGGAGATGGCTCGCCGCCCGAGGGGCGCCCACCCCCCGAGGAGATCGATCTGGCTCCCAAAAGCCCCAACATCATCTTATAATGTTGAATCTCGATATCTTTCTCCACAACAACCTCGCGAAGGAACGACTCCGAAGTAGGCCGCTGAACCGAGGCACTTGACATGGAAAACCCAAGTCCAACACCTCCCAGGTCGCGGTCGACTATCACCTTCTTCAATTGAGCCGCCTCCACACTCAGCTTCTTCGACTTGTTTCGAAAGTAGCAGAAAGCTGCAATACCTTAATCGAGCAAGGCTGGACTCCAATACCTTAATTTTACTCCAAAACCATGTCACCTCGGATTGCCGAGGATTCAACTCCAAGAGGGAGGCCAACATCTGACAGAAGTAAAACAAAAAAATCATTTCGAGGCCAATAGTTCCTAACTTCTAATCTCAAAAATACTACAAGTCAGAAGGATCGGCCTTGCAAAGAAGATCATTCTAAAATCAAAGCGAAAGTCGAAGTCAAAACTCTTGGCCAAACAAAAACTCCTTATTATAAATTAGAACGCTTTACAAAATATTGTGGTGGCCAGTCCGCCTTTGGCAAATATAATTTCAGAAAAAAAAAGTAAAAGAAAAAGAAACAACTACTACTTATTGCCAACCTCTCCCTCAACGTCGGCAGCGATGACAGGGTCGACAACCGGATCGACAGTCGGGTTGGCTTCGGCAGCTCCGCCTCCAGTCTCCCCTTCGACTTGAGTGTCGCCCCCGGGGGTCTTCGGTAGCTCGGGGATCTCCATATCATAGTCGAAGCCCGCCAGAGCTAGGGTCAGGTAGAAGTGTTTGAGATGACCCAACGCCCGATCGTACACCTCATTCTAGGCCTCAATGGCCATGTCTTGGGCCTTCAGGGTGAGCTACCCTCTTTCCACCTCAAACGACTTCTTCAGCACTGCCTCCTTCCGCAGCCCCTTGTCAGCCATCGAGGCCAGGTCGGCCTTCAGGGCCTGTTCTCGCTTCTGGGAAGAGTCCAAGGCCAGCTTGAGATCCATCATCTCACGCTTGAAGCAGTTTGTCTGGTTTCTTTCATACCTCAGCTCCTAGTCATGGAGCCTTAACACTTGGACACCAGACAGGCAAGCCTGCAGCCGAGGTAAAATAATTAGCAAGCAGAGCGAAAACAGAAATACATGGTATCAAACACAAAAACTTACCTGCGCGCTCGCCTAAGCCCACCTCATGCAGGTTGACTCAAAGGTGTCGACACTCATGCTCTGCCAATCACGAGGCATGGCCATCTTGTCCACGAATTCAACAACAATGGGACCCTTCATCAAGGTATCCCCCTTTCGGATTGCCCAGTCAGGGGCCCATGGCTGAAGCCCCTCTTCCCCGACCATGGTCTGGGCATCGGTGCGAAGAGAGGGAACACCTCCTGCACGACCTCCGTCACCTTCGAGGCACTGGAGCTCGGAACGACCGAGGTCTCTCGAGTCTGGCTGGACCGCACCCTCTTAGCCGTAGGCTCCAGCTGACCCTCAGGAGTTGCTTTAGAAGAGGCCCGGCCTGTTTTCCCTTCTCGGACTGCTCCGCCTTTTGCCTCTTTGGGTGAGCCTCCTCTCCTTGATTGATTCCATGTCCATCTCTGCACGAAGTTCCATTAAAAAACAATGAGCACAAAAGAAAATAACGACAAAAGGAAGAAACAAAAAACATACGGGACGGGGCGGGGCTTAGTCCGACGCGGGCCATATGACTTTCTGTCACATTCGGCCAAATGATGCTATCACTCTTTCGAAGATGCTCGACGTACGCCCTCTCCTCGGCTAAAAGGTCTCTCTTCTTATGGCCCTTGAAGTTAGGCTTGTAGAAGTTCCACCTCGTTGGGATCTCCCATGGTTCTTCGCTCCCTACCACGAAGTATTTTTTCTTCCACTCCTTTATCGAATCCGGGTGGCCATGCACGATCTTATCCACGCTCTGAGGCGATACGTAGTAGTTTCCTTCGAATTTGTCGGACGAGCTCATGCCTAACATGGCTCGGAAGACATTCAGCCTCAGCGGAACCTTCCTCTCCTCACAGAGCAAGACGAAGCTAACTATCTGCTTCCACGAGTTAGGACCATACTGCATCGGGCATAACGAGGCCCAATTCAGTACCTCCCGGATGAACGAATGAATGGGCAGCCTCAAACCTGAAGAAAACGTGTCCACGGGGAAGATGCAGTACCATGGAGCCAGAGGATCGGTAGGACGAAGGCCGGCATTAGGGAACCATCATCTCAAACTCCTTCCCGATGAAGTAGCTCGCGCGAATTAGCGGCAGGCTGTCCTCTTTTAACATGGTCAGAGTACTGTCCATCTTGATCTTTACATGGCTCGGCGAGGATGGCTGCACCCCGTAGCGGACCAAGTCCTCAACGTCATCCATATACGTCCTGATTGATAAGGGCTATGGAAGAAAGGGGACCTCCAGCTTCCGAGGAGCGATATTCTCATCAAGGCTACTGGGCATGGTCCACTTCATCCTCTTCTTCCAAACCTTGGAACTTTTTCAAGGGAAGGAGTAGTCAGGGGCTCGAGGAAGAATCCATTCCTTCGACCGGTCCCTCCTCAACATTGGCTCCTTCGGCAGATTGCACCTCTTCTCCTCATCATTGACGTCCTCAGCAAGATGCTCCTCCTCATCCGAGTCACTATTTTCCACCACGAAGGGCTTGCGGGTACGAAGCGGTTGCACAACATAGACATTCTCATCTCTTTCCCAAGAAGAAGAATCCGACTGACCTGTGCGAGTGCCACTACCGGGGGTAGAGGCTAATGAGCCGGACTGAGCCCTAGACATATTAAAAGTACTAACCTGATTGAAGTCTCACGAAAGATCGCCGGAAAGCTAGTCGATGGTGACGGAAAACTTCTAGAGAGAGAAGCTCCCGGATCTAGAGAGAAAGAGAAAGAAAGTGAGAAAATAGGGAGATGGCTCGGGGTGTATATATAGAGAACTTGAGACTCCGATTCTCGCAATAACGGCTCCTCAATTCTCGCAAAAATAGCTCATAGAATTCCGTGAAAATAGCTCCTAGAATTTCGTGAAAATGACGTCAGCAGGACATGCCTCGCACAGGGGTAGCTTTCTCAAAGCTAAGTCGATTGACCTCGACGCGCTGTGCCGCTCCCTAAGCCTTTGACGCTCGGAAGTAATCTCAAGCACAGGGGTATCTTTCTCGAAGTTAAGTCGCTTGAGCTCGACGCTCTGTGCCGACCCCCTAAGCCTCGACACTCGGAAGTGATCTCGAGCACAGGGGTAGCTTTCTCAAAGCTAAGTCGATTGAGCTTGATGCGTTGTGCCGCCCCCTATGCCTTGACGCTCGGAAGTGATCTCGAACACAGGGATAGCTTTCTCAAAGCTAAGTCGCTTGAGATCGACGCTCTGTGCCGAATTCCTACCTCGATGCCCAGAAGTGATCTCGAGCACAGGGGTAGCTTTCTCAAAGCTAAGTCTCTTGAGCTCGATGCTCTGTACCGACCCTCTAAGCCTCGACGTTCGGAAGTGATATCGAGCACAGGGGTAGCTTTCTCAAAGTTAAGTTGCTTAAGCTCGACGCTCTGTGCCGACCCCCTAAGCCTCGACACCCAGAAGTGATCTCAAGCACGGGGTAGTTTTCTCAAAGCTAAGTCGCTTGAGCTCGACGCTCTGTGCTGACCCCCTAAGCCTCGACGTTCAGAAGTGATCTAAAGCACAGGGGTAGCTTTCTCAAAGCTAAGTCACTTAAGCTCGACGCTCTGTGCTGACCCCCTAAGCCTCGACGTTCGAAAGTGATCTCGAGCACAGGGGTAGCTTTCTCAATGCTAAGTAGCTTGAGCTCGACGCTCTGTGCCGATCCCCTTAGCTTCGACATTCGGAAGTAATCTCATGCACAGGGATAGCTTTCTCAAAGCTAAGTCGCTTGAGCTCGACGCTCTGTGCTGTCCCCCTAAGCCTCGACACTCGGAAGTGATCTCGAGCATAGGGAAAGCTTTCTCAAAACTAAGTCGTTTGAGCTCGATGCTCTGTGCCGACCACCTAAGCCTCGACGTTCGGAAGTGATCTCGAGCACAGACGTAGCTTTCTCAAGCTAAAGTCACCATGGGTTCGACGCTCCGGACCGACCCCCTAAGCTCGATGCTCGACAGTTATCTCGAGCACAGGGGTAGCTTCTTCAAGCTAAAGTCGCCATGGGCTCGACGCTCTGAACCGACCCCTAAGCTCGATGCTCGGCAATTATCTCTACCACAGGGGTAGCTTCCTAAAGCTAAAGTTGCCATGGGCTCGACGCTCCGAACCGACCCCTTAAGCTCGATGCTCGGCAGTTATCTCGAGCACAGGGGTAGCTTCCTCAAGCTAAAGTTGCCATGGGTTCGACGCTCCGAACTGACCCTCTAAGCTCGATGCTTGGCAGTTATCTCGAGCATAGGGGTAGCTTCCTCAAGCTAAAGTCGCCATGGGCTCAACGCTCCAAACCGACCCCCTAAGCTCGATGCTCAGTAGTTATCTCGAGCACAGGGGTAGCTTCCTCAAGCAAAAGTCCCGACACCCTAAGCTCGATGCTCGGCAGTTATCTCGAGAACATGGGTAGCTTCCTCAAGCAAAAGTCACCATGGGCTCGACGCTCCGAACTGACCCCCTAAGCTCAACGCTCGGCAGTTATCTCGAGCACAAGGTAGCTTCCTCGTAGCCATGGCAAACCGAGCTCGACGATCTCTCTTAATCTCGACACTCCGAGCCGACCACCTAAGCTCGACGCTCAGCAATTGTCTTGAGCATAGGGGTAGCTTTCTCATAGCCACGGCAAACCGAGCTCGACGATCTCCCCCAATCTCAACACTCCGAGCCGACCCCCTTTGCTTTGATGCCTGGGGGAATTACCAGGGCTTGGTCGTCGGCACTCGGCAGTAGCCCCTCGTGCTCGGCCGCCAGGACTCGGCCCGGCTCGGTGCCGACCCTAAAAACCCTGCCAAAAAACTCTTTTCCACTCTTCTCCATAGATCCAGGCTACTCCTCCACAACTGGTTTTGCACAACCCTTCAGGAGTGGGGGGCTTGTGATGTGGAATAGATAGCGTAGCGCAATCAGGACCCTCAGATTTTCTCAGATCCCGCTTTCCTGCGATCATCAGGTCCAGCATCAGGTTGGGCTTCAACCAGTTCAGGCCCATGGGTAAACGGGTCCAACCCGGTCCGTTAGGATCTCAGACCTGTTTACCCCTGTCTATAAATATCAGCCCCCTTCTCACTTTGAGAGGTACTAAACTTTTTCCCACCCGAACCCTAGTTAATGTTGCTTTCTTAGTGACTGACTAGATCGTCGGAGGGCCTGCCGCTGGGACTTCTCCTGGTGTTTCTAGGCAGTGTGCAGGTACAAGAGTCTAAGCCGAGCATCGAAGAGCCTAGCCGAGCTACCAGATCCGAGCCGAGCACCCGGTCTCTACCTCTCTACTGCTACCCCCGAGCCGATCCTACAGCCTAGGATCAGATCAACGCCTGCGTCCCCCCCCACCCACCCACACACACACCCACCCCCCCCCCCCCACACACACAGAGCATCATTTATAATATTCCCCAAGTCCCCCCCTCCCCCCCCCCCCCCCCCCCCCCCCCCCCCCCCCCAACACACACACACAGAGCATCACTTATAATATTTCCCAAGTCCCCCCCCTCCCCTCCCCCCCCCCCCCCCCCCCCCACACACACACACACACACACACACACATCACTTATAATATTCCCCAAGTCCCACACTAAAAAAAAACAGCATCACTTATAATATTCCCCAAGTCCCACACTACAATTATTGTGGAATAATACGATGGCTACCCTTAGCCATTTCTTCCGTTTTGAGTCTTTTGACTTGGCGCTGCATGCTACATTGGTGATCGCTAATGTTACACCGACACTACTAATCTCACATTAATAGTTTCTTCAAGTTAAATTCGATCAATCACAATTTTTCCGAGAAAATCTAGCTAGCTTCATACAAAAATGAGGAAAGGGGGTAGCTCTTTCCGGTAAAAAAATTGGTGATTCCACTCAAACCAGATTGCCTAAATTAGAGTAAGAACAACACAATCAAATGAAGAATGCTTCCCTCGCTCTATGGAGAATAATATTAAAAACACTTTTGAAATTGAAAGGTTGGTGGAAATCCAAATCTTCATTGAATTTCTTTAAATAAGTTTGTGAAAATTTAAGAGGTTTTTTAGGGAACAAACTCTATTTTTGGTTGATGCTCACATTGATTGCACTAAAGTAAAAGTTGTCACACAAATAGATACTGCCTCCCTCTTATTTAGTCCTTTAACTTTCACATGTTCCCTTTCCAAGTTCGAATTTTTTTACCCAACTATCCCTCTTCTTGTAAGTATGTATCAAACTGTCCCTGTTTGAAATTTAAAATCAAAAAGTTCCTGTCGCTAACTGAGATAGCGCCCCTAGTAATTTTCTTCGCGCTATCTCAATTAGCGTGTGCTAAGGGATAGCACTTATCCCCTAAGCGGGGGTGTGCGAAAAGACTCACTAATATAGCATCTCTTTAAACCAGTCGCGCTAACGGTGTTAGCGTGATAGGTGGACAGTAGGGGACACTACTCCTCAAGTAGGAGTGTAGGGAGAAAAAAAATCCAGGTATAGACACGCTAACCCCGTTAGCGCGCATCTTTATACCACGCGCGTTAACCCGGTTAACGAGTGTCGATTGTGACCCTATTAAATAACGCTCGCTATCTCACTCTCATCTAACTTCTCGTTTCTCCCCAAACCCAATTGCGCGATTTTAAACCCAGACCCCCAAACCCTAGTCTCCGATTTCGGCCTCTACCCATCCCAATCTCTCGAAATTTCTACTTAAATCTCTTCATCACTCACAAAACTCTCATCTGAACCATCAATTTCCCCAAAAATGCCTATTTAACCCACGGGGGCATATCTGAGTTTTAGGGGGCCCTAAGCAAATTCTCATATGGGCCTTTTGCAAGTTGACAAAATAATAATGACAATTATTTAAATGCAAACAAATTTGGAGCATTGGAGACCAAACTATATAAATGAAAACAAATTTATATATATGCTTCCAAAAAAAAGTTAATTGATAACGTATGTTTTTTTATATGAAATGTCTCGTGGCCAAAAGAAACCCGGACAAACTCTAACAACAAAAACGAAATATGTTATCTTAAAGAGGTAAATATGATATATTAGAGCACACGATCAGAATGAAATGATGATGATTATATGTATATGAGAATACTAGTTAGAAGCTTAAAATGCAGAATAACCATATGCACTTGAAAATTTGGTTAGAAATTTATCATAAATAGATAAATATGATATACCATAGAACATTGAAAAAATATCATAGAGTGACATATATGGGCTAAGTGAAAAACAATATTAAATTCATAAAATGGTAAAATGACATTTATGGCTATGTGAAAAATAATTAGTTTTAAAAATAAAAATGATTGAAAAATTAATTGGCTCATGCAAGTTTGAACCTGCAACTTTCACATTACTAACACAACACTCTAACCAACTAAGCTAACAAGGAAACTATTAATATAATGTAATTATATCACAAAATATTACATTTTAATTTTTTAACATGGTAAATACTTAAAAAATATAGGGCCCTATAAAATTGGGGGCCCAAAGCAATTGCTTGGGTTGCTTGGGCCCAGATCCGCCCATGTTAACCCATAAACCCTTCTCCCCAAATTTTCGGAAGGAGAGGGTCGGTAGTAGAGTAGTCGACTTCGACCTTCCGCTATGTAAATCCCTAAACAAAGAAAAGCCCAAACATGGATTTAGGATTTTCAGAGTGGGATGAGATATAAATGTGAGAGAAGAAGAAGATAATATGAGTGAAGAAGAAGATCCTTTAAGATTTTGTAGAGTTTTTTTTTTAGTAAGATCTATAATTGGGATGCTAGGATTTTGTAGTTGGGTTTCGAAATTGGGGGAGAAATAGAAGAGAGAGAGATACTATAAATATAATGAGACAGCGTGAGCGAGCGTTATTTAATAGGGCCCCAAACGACACAGCACGCTAACCGGGTTAACGCGCGTGGTATAAAGATGCGCGCTAACGTGGTTAGCGTATCTATACTACTTGGGGTTTTTTTTCTACACCCCTACTTGAAGAGTAGTACCCCCTACTGTCCACCCATCACGCTAACACCGTTAGCGCGACTAGTTTAAAAGAGCACGTTAGTGTGTCTATATTTGGTGAGTTTTTTCGCACACCCCCACTTGAGGGGACAAGAGTAGTATCTCCTAACACATGCTAACTGAGATAGCGTGAAGAATATTACTAGGGGCACTAACGCAGTTAGCGAAAGGAACTTTACTTACAAAAAGAGGGATAGTTTGGTAAAAAATCTCCAAGCTCTCATATAGCCGCATAGCTGTAAAGAGAAAGGAACACAAACGTACTACACTATCTCTATCTCTATTACAATATTTAATATAGTACTAATTACTTAGCTGCAAATATCTCGGCCTCTTATCTACTTCGATCTCTTGTTACTGCTTTGAGAAAGGAGCTGGAAAACTCTGAAAAGTTTATATGGAAAAATCGTTATCATGCAGTACTTGATCCAATTATACAGTACCACCATTCACTCACTGAGTAGGTAAAGTATAAAGCTGGTGTGTAGGGCTTCGAACTTGAGTGGAGCCAAAAAGCAAAACCCATATGCAACATTGGCTTGTAACCCTTGTATGTAGAGATAAATAAGATGCATGTTATGGCAGTTGGCATGCCCATTGCCTACTCAATCTTCATGGACCACACAGATACTTCATATTTTTGTAGTGCATGTCTTTGCGCTAGGGTTTTGGATCCTCTGCGGTATTCTCTTTTTCTCGTTGAACGATCTTCTATTTACAAGACTACAAGTATACGGATAATTTAAAATAACTATATGTTGCGGCTTGAATTGGTGTGAGAGCAAATAGATGAGGATTCTTAAGATGATTCAAGATAGAAGCTGTAAGATCATGAACTGTCGGATCTGGATATATAATGCCAGATATAAGATTAAATTAGGGTTTAGCTAGGTACTGAAAGATTGATTATGTCTAACCTATAGCGAGGTAAAAGTATTTGTTCAGACGGTCAATTCCTTAATCACATGTAACCCATTTCACCCACTCTACCTGTGAAATTTCCATCTTGTATCTACTAACTGTAATTAACATAAGCTAAAAAAAACACAAAACTTGTTATCCAAGTTGACTAGTATTGCAATTGATTGATAAACTTCTATGAAGCTAGATGCACTAAGTTCTATCTACTCTTCTTTCAAACTGTTCTGCTACGTACAACTAAGATACTAGATACTTTATCTCCCCAGATATTTTACAATATCGAAGGCCAAGACAGTCTCCCATTAGATCCACATCTCATCAGAGGGCAATTAAGGGCTTCTGGAGTTATGCGCAGTTGAAGGCATGCACTAAAAATTTGATTGAGGTTGTTGGAATGAGTATTGGGGTCGAGGGGCCGTATTGCTCACGGGTTTTGTTGGATGATCACAAACAATGGAGACAATAAATATGGTGGATGAGGAAACTTCATTCATTGAGCTAGCTATTAATGATTAATAATAATGAAAAAAGAAAGTTATTCATAATGTGTGTGTGTATATATATATATATATGCCAATATGCACACATTAATGTGGTAGCATTTAAGTGTACTTAATTTGGCCTTTTCTCTCATAAAAAGTTAGGGGAGAGTTTAAATGTAGTCCAATGTTCCCCTCCCTTGTCTGTCCCCAAAACAGGTGTGTTAAATGAGCTGATGGGCTGCCCAGGGCTCTGGATTATGTAGAGTATTCACAACTCATCCATACCCGTAGGTTAAGAAGAAAAAAAAAAGAAATCCGATAAAACACGCAGCTAGCATTAGTTTGGCCTACAAGATTCATTCTTATGATCCTGTCTCTTATATGATCATTTAGAATTAATCAAGGAGATTATATATGACAGATTTTGACACTGGCACTGTTTGATCGTGGGGTGACTCCATATATAGTCTATAAATAATAAAAAGGATTTTTTCCCCAAAATAGGCCACCTTTTCAAACTAATTACCATAATAAACTACTTTCGAAACTAATTTCCAGAATAGACCATTTGCAGTTTCCAATTGCGTCCTATTTTTTTTTGTTGGCTCAGTTAACAACTGCGGTCTAAGTATATGACAAAATAATCCAACTCCAACACATGTGTAAAAATAGTATTAAGGAGAAAACTATGTTCACCTTAGACCGCAGCTGGCAACTGCGTTCTTGATTGCACTAAACTCGCAGTTCTCAACTGCATTCCTAATTCAATCTTTCATAGGGTCCAATTAGGAATGTAGTTGGGAACTGCGAACTTAGTGCAATTAGAAACGCAGTTGTCAACTGCGTTCTTGATTGCACTAAGTTCGCAGTTCCCAACTGCATTCCTAATTCAATCTTTCATAGGGTCCAATTAGGAATGCAGTTGGGAACTGCGAGCTTAATACAATCAAGAACGTAGCTGGGAACTGCGAGCTTAGTACAATCAAGAACGTAGCTGGCAACTGCGTTCTTGATTGCACTAAGCTTGCAGTTCCCAACTGCATTCCTAATTCAATCTTTCATAGGGTCCAATTAGGAATGTAGTTGAAAACTGCGAACTTAGTGCAATTAGAAACGCAGTTGTCAACTGCGTTCTTGATTGCACTAAGTTCGCAGTTCCCAATTGCATTCCTAATTCAATCTTTCACAGGGTCCAATTAGGAATGCAGTTAGGAACTGCGAGCTTAGTACAATCAAGAACGCAGCTGGCAACTGCGTTCTTGATTGCACTACGCTTGCAGTTCCCAACTGCATTCCTAATTCAATCTTTCAGGGTCCAATTAGGAATGCAGTTGAGAACTTCGAGCTTAGTGCAATAAAGACGCAGTCGGCAACTGCGGTCTAAGGTAAACATAGTTTTCTTCTTAACACTATTTTAACACGAATGTTGGAGTTGGATTATTGTGTCAAATACTTAGATCGCAGTTGCCAACTGCATCAACAAAAAAGAATAGGTTGCAGTTGGAAACTGCGAGAATCTATTTTGAAAATTAGTTTCAAAGTGATCTATTTCGAAAATTAGTTTGAAAAAGTGGCTTATTTTGGGAAAAAAAAACGTCTAATAAAAGGTCTGTGTTTTAAGATTGAAAAAGAACAAATGGACCAATGATACTCTCTCGGGATTATATGAGTCTGGCGTCGTCACAGCCCTAACTCGAAATTTAAAGTCGATATATATCCTACAGCAGTGAGTACAGACTTTATAATTCATCTTCCTCCTCTTCTCATGGTGACAGCGAAGCCAACCGAGAGCCTTAGGGGACTCATAGGCATTGCATGAGTGTCATTTAAAGCCAGTAGAGATGTTTATCTTTGGGATTTTGTTTTTCCTATACTCTGTCAGCAGGTGGAGCCCACAGAGTTGATGATCTTTTGCTGGAAGAATTTTTTCCAAGATGACCCACTTTTTTAAAGTATTTACTAAACGGACCCTCTTTCAAAACTATTTACCAAATGGATATACCCTCTTTTTCAAACAACGAGTGCACTTCTATAGTTTTCTCCAACACTCACAGAAATTTTGAACATGCAATTTTTAGCTGAAATGTATACAGCTATACTCACTATCTGAGATAGCGAGTTCAGTTGAACTAGACTCACTATCTCAGATAACGAATGTAGTAGTACTTAATTTTTTCAGAGAAATTTTGAATATGAAATATATACAACAACACTCGTTATCTGAGATAGCGACTCTAGTTCAAATGAACTCGGTATCTCAGATAGCGAGCATATAGCGAGTATAGTTGTACTTATTTTTCAGAGAAATTTTGAACATGAAATATATACAACTATATTCGCTATATCAGAAAGCGAGTTTAGTTCAGATAGCGAGTGCAGTTATACTAATTTTTTCAGAGAAATTTTGAACATGCAATTTCTAACTGAAATATATATAACTACACTCGCTAACTCAGATAGCGAGTCTAGATTAACTAACCTCGCTATCCCAGATAGCGAGTATAGTTGTACTCATTTTTTCAGAAAAATTTTAAACATGAAATTTCTACCTGAAAATGTATAGACCTACACTCACTATCTGAGATAGCGAGGCTAGTTAAACTAGATCGAGTAGGTTAATTTGGTAAACAGTTTCAAAAGTAGATCAGTTTGGTAAATATGTTCAAAAAGTGGGTCATGTTGGGAAAAAAGTTCGTGCTGGGACTCCCCGGAGCCAAACGGAAAGAGGCTGTTCTTAAGACAGCCGTGGAGTGATGGATTAAAAAACAACAATCCCGCACAACTATCTTGTTAGAAGGCTTATTTATTCTCGTAATCACAATAACTGGCATCATCTCTACTGCTACTATAACGAGAGAAAGGCCTTAGTGTAATTTATCCATAGTCCAATCCGTGCAACGCATGTTTAAATATATCTCTACATCTCTTCTATCTATCTTCATCTACTACTATTAATGGGAAAGTTTGTCACTTTGTCACTTTAAGTTTGTAACCAAACAAACAATTTTTTAATATTTTTTTGTCACAAATGAAAACACATATGTTGCACGTGTAACTCTAACTCTATTTATTAACACGTGCATCACGCGTGTAAATCAAAGTTTTTTCCTTCACCAAACAAATAATTTTTAAAATTTTTTGTCATAAAGCAAATACGTACGTCGCACGTGCAACTCCAAATCTATTTCGCAACACATTACTGTACGTACAATTCAAGGTTTTTTTTTCAAAAATTTAAAAAATTGCAAGCACTAAAAATTTAAAAAATTCCGTGCAGTGCCCGCTCAACTCCAATTTTTTTAAAGTTTAAAGCATTCATCACAAGTGCCGATTACTACCGACTTACATGTATCGCACATTCAACTCCAAAGTTTTATCAAAACGTGCATTGCACGTGAAAATTACTAGTTCTTTTAATTTGAAATACGTGCAACAATGCACGTGTGAGACATACAGAAAAGAACCAACAAAACAGTGTGAGCAAATTTTTCGGTATATATGATGAGCACTAACTAGAATTTTTTCCCAAGCTGTCCCACTTTTTGAAAGTATTTCCCAAACCGCCCTACTTTTTTTTTGATTCCCAAACCATCCCACTCGGTCTTTGAAAGACCGAGTGTAGTTATAATACACGCGGTCTTTCAAAGACCTAGTCTTGCACTTCGAAAAATCGAAGAGCAAGACTCAGTCTTTGAAAGACCGCGCGTATTATAACTACACTTGGTCTTTCAAAGACCGAGTCTTAGACGGGAGGATTATTTCAGATCTATTTCTTTATTCTTCTCTCCCTCTCTCTCTCTACTTTACTCTATTCTATCTTCTCTAACTCATTTCCCTCAATCTAGGGCAACCTCCTACCCACAAAATCTCATCTCAATCTAAATATATTTACCAATTCTTTCCTAAACCTCTCACCTTTCACTATAAAAACCCTAAACCCATCTTTTGAAAGATCCATATTTTGGAATTTTGCTAAATTTGAAGAGGATAGCAACTTCAACTCTTTTACCCAAATATCTACGGTTCTATCCTTGAAGCTTGTCAAGGTATGATGAATTTTGGCCTATAATTTTCTACCTTTTTTATAGATTTTGTTTGTGGTTAGATAATAAATCGCATATTCGTATAAATATACGTAGGTATAGATCTCGAGATTCCTATTTGGTTATACTTTGGTGGTGAAATAATTCGTGATCCAAAGATTGGTTGTTGCTATAGTGTGTTGGATCCGAAAATAGTTTGGGTACCTCGTACCGTTACATTTGCAGAAGTAGTTGAGAAAATTTATGAAGTTACTAATTGGGATAGGAATCTATGGAATGTGAAAATTTTAGCTCGATACGCAACAGATAGAGGAGATGATCAGTATTTTATGACAGTGCCTGTATCTACTTATAATGCTATGAAGTCAATGATTGCTAAGATATTTGATCTCAATTGTACTTGGTCTGCATTAGAGTTATATATTCAGTAAATTCAAATTTTGAATGCTCAGCCACATGATATTCCTAGTTCAAGCTTCATAAGGGTAGTACCTATACAACAGATAAGGTCTAACCCCGCTCAATTTTCACAATCAAATCCGCTGGCCTCACAAGAAAACACCTTCACAAATACAACAAATCCAGATTCTACAGATATTGAGTTGCCATGCCAATCTAGTCCGGTTCCTGACTATGTTCCAAATGACAGTGTATTTGAACTCTTTCAAAATGTATTCATTAACAACAGCTTATTAGACGATGATGAAGAAAAGGAAAAAACATACGATGAAGTTGATGAAAGTGTAGAAAATGATGATGGAGACGAAGATGATGATGTAGCAAATGTAAATCCTACGAACAACAGTTCTAATGAAGTGAGAGCTACTGATAGCTATGCTAATGTTAACGCTCATATTATCGAGGAGATGGCTCAAGGTGCTAGAGTACACCCAGTTCCACAAGAGTCGTCTGGTTCATCCAATGTAGAGGAATTGTACGTTGGGCAGGAGTTTGTAAGTAAAGAGTCGATTTAGCAAGCTGTGAAGGTATATTTAAGAAACGTCGTGAATTTGTCACATCGAAATCTTTACCGTCACTGTACACTGTTAAATGCAAAATGGCACCTAGAAAACGTACAATTGAGGAGATCGTGCAAGGTCCCCCAGGAGTAAGTGATGGTGGATGTCCTTGGAGATTACGAGCAATTGTTCCAAAAGACGGGACAAATTTTGTGGTGAAGAAGATAGTTGTGCCTCATACTTGTACGAATCCCACGTTGAATCAAGTCCACTGTAAAATTGATGCTAACCTTGTTTGTAATTTGATTGTGGGTGTGGTGAAGAAGGATATTGGTTTAACATCGCGGGCAATTATTGAGATTGTGAAAATACAATATAATTATCAGATTTCATATAAGAAAGCTTGGATTGCAAAACAAAAGGCAATTGAGAGGTTGTTCGGTACCTTCGAAGAAGCATACACGAAGTTGCCTTTTCTACTAACAGCAATTCAAGCAGCAAATCCACGAACCGTGTCCACTAGGATAAATATGAGTCTAGTCCTAGCGAGGAAACATTCAAGGGAGTATTTTGGGCATTTGGTCTTCGATTGAAGGTTTCAAGTCTTGCAGACATGTTATTAGTGTCGATGGAACTCACTTGTACGGTAAGTACAAGGGTTGTTTGTTAATTGCTGTTTCTCTGGATGGGAATGGTTGCTTATTTCATTTGCATTTGCATTGGTTGATGGAGATAGTATAAATACGTGGACATGATTCATAAGTTGCATTCGGTATTATGTCACTGATCACACTGAGTTGTGTGTTATCTTGGATCGTCATGCTGGTATATTGTTTACTATAGATTTGCAAAATGGAGCTTAGAACGAACCAAATGCATATCATCGTTATTGTATGCGTCATTTTGCCACAAATTTTTTTAGTAAATTTGGTAGCAAGACATTGCGGAAAAAGGCCAAAATTATAGCTTGTCAAAACCAACCCAAAAAGTTCATAGCCAAACTCGCTGAACTTGAAACCGTCAATGTGGAGACGGCTAATTGGTTGAAAGAGAAGCCCGTTGAGAGTGGACACTTTATGCAGATGAAGGCCGAAGATACGGCATAATGACTACGAACCTGTCAGAAGTCTTCCATTCAATCTTGAAAGAAGTCCGTAGTTTACCAGTAACTGCAATTGTTGAGACGATCTTCTATCGTCTCAACTCTTACTTCACTACTCGTCGACAGGAAGCTAGTAAGCTTTTACCTGAAGGGATGATTTCATCGAAACGGTGTACATTCCATCTCTGAACATACACAGAGAAGCAAGCGGCCCAATTGTGTCCGGGGGTTCGACCCATTCCTGTGAAATGTGCATCTCCGCATTGAATGGCTCGGCAACTAGAATTCCTTGGTGAAGACCAAACTGGCGTAGCACTCTATCGGGGTAGTAGAACTCGACAATCCCAAAGTTGATTAAAGGTGCTTTCGTGAGCCACAAATCATGCCTGTATGTGCAATTAGGCGGCAGTCGAAGTACACGATCCTCCGTGTAAGGAAGTCACACGACACAGTCAGCTGCCAACCTATCCAACTCATCGCGGTAGTACGTTAAGCACCTGTTGGGGTTGGTTATCCATGTAAGTTTGCCTATTCAGTAAACACCGATAGGAGGTAGCATGTCCACGTCATCGGGAAGAACTATCCAGTGCAGAGATTGGATCCGTACTACGGGCCGACCGACATGAATGCACTCCCAACTCCAGATTTGAAGTAAAATCAAAGGCCCATTCATCTAGTTCGAACCTATACTGGCCAAATACAAACTCCGGTACAGTGATGACAGTACGGCACTACCCCAACTGTAACGGCTAACATTTTCCTAGATCGGCGATTAGTGGCAAGAACATCAATGAGATGCTATTTCCTGACGAATTTGGAAACAATACAGTGCCGAATAGCGTGAGAATGTAGGCCCTATAATAGCACTCCACCTCCGCCGCAGTTGAACCTACATTCAATTTATTCTTAAACTTGTCCTTCAACCACTTCAAACGAATAAATTTACCATTAACCGCACCGGCTTCAACTTCGATACCTAAGTACTCCTTGACTATATAAACCAGGTCGAAGTCCATTGATCCTGTGACTGCCTCTCCATCGATTTGAAGCCCGGTAAGTATGAAACGTCCTGCAGAGTGACTGTCATCTCCCCAACTGGCAGGTGAAAGGAGTGTGTCTCAGACCTCCATCTTTCAAGAAGTGCTTCCAAAAGAGGTCGATCACACTTGATGGAGGTCATCATACCAATACCGTAGAACCGACAGTCTCTTAGTATCTCGTGTATACGTGGGTGCATAGGTAGTGGATAATCAGTCCTAAAGTGGCACTCCATAGTCTCACCGTTCCAAATATTCTGCGATCGATGCAACGGTTGAAGAGTGAGGAGTGAAGGGTCGAGGGATCCTGGACCTCCAGAAGGGATATACGATGATGAAGGGACTGAAGAAGAAGTGCCCGCCTCATTTGGATTGACTCCAACCTACATAACAATTACATCAATAGACAGAAATTTCATATAATTCTATTAGAATCAACAATTAATTACTTACATTAGTACCCTCGGTACGAGCACGACCACGACCACGTCCACCGCGAGTACGTGCTTTATCGCCACGTGGAGGTCTACTACTTTCTCTTTCCTCCATGTTCCCCATTGTGCGTGTCATTTACAATAAAATACAAATCCTACAACTTCAACAAAATTGTTATTAACTACACATAACCTAGATTGCTACTCTACAAAATTGCTACTCAACATTGTCAACCTAACATTGCTACTCTACATTCTCAACTTCAACAAAATTGCTACTCTACGTTGTCAACTTCAACATAATTGCTACTCTACATTGTCAACAATAATATAAATTCAACTAAGCACATTCAAAATAATCCAAAATTAACACAAAATTTGCTTATCAAAAGCTTCATAAATATACCTTTCAAGTAGGAGATTTCAAAGTTTGATATTGACAATGTACAGTACTTCTAGATCCTTCAACCAAGATCTTCCCCCACCGAAGACGAAATTGAACGAGATCTAAGGATTTAGGGTTTTAGGGTTTAAAAACGAGTTCAAATTTGGGGAAAAAGATGGAGAAAATCGAGTAACAATGAGAGAAGACGAGGTTTGGGGGAGTGAATCGATCAATTAGAGGGAAAATTGACCAAGAGAATAACTAGGGCGGCGGCGATGGGTTTCCTTGAGGGAAATTTCGAAGAAAACGGAAGTGGAGAGAAAGAATAAAGTAGAGAAGAAGAAGAAAGAAAAGATCTGAAATAAAAGTTCCGTCTAAGACTCGGTCTTTGAAAGACCGAGTGTAGTTATAATACGCGCAGTCTTTTAAAAACCGAGTCTTGCTCTTCGATTTTTCAAAGTGCAAGACTCGGTCTTTTAAAGACCGCGTATATTATAACCACACTCGGTCTTTCAAAGGCCGAGTGGGATGGTTTAGGAATTAAAAAAAAAAAAGTAGGACGGTTTGGAAAAAAACTTTCAAAAAGTGGGACAGTTTGGGAAAAAATTCCACTAACTATTGGTAGTAAAGTAAAATCTTAATGAATTTATCAATTGTTTCTTCTTGAGTTGATAAATATTTGTTCTAGCATAAAAACAATAAAAAAAAAAGTTTAACAAACCTTTCTTCATATACAAGACTAGGGAATGCTTACATGAACTAATGCAAATTGGAATCGTGAGTTACATTTTGATTTTGGATCGAATCTTGAAACTGCCATCGTGTTAAACTACAATTGCTTGGTAATTTTGTGTGTTTTTGGCCGACAGGGAAGGTCGTTGTACCTCCGGGCCGATTTCGGTTGTAAAAGTTTAGCGCCCGTTACTTTTCTACAGCATATGGGTTAGCCCAGTTTGAACACGAACCAACAAGTCAAATCCAACTAGCCCTACAATTGAGGCTGACATGAGGAGTGTTAATAAGCCCATCATAAGCCCAATAAAATTAAATCCATACAAATGTGTATCTAAAGTTCTAAAACAAGCTCAAGTTAATTACCAAAGACACAGCAATTGATGCCCAATAAAATTAAGGAAGCAGCTAGCTGATCCAATTCAGTCGGACATTCTTATGCTTATTAATGACCAGCTGACGGATTATGTACGACACGAGGAAGAGAGGCTGTAAGTGAGTTTCTTATTGTTCCGGAGCTCGAGGATCCTGAGCTCATGAGCTTACTTGAGGCGGACGGGCGTTCTGTCCAAAGGCCTCAGTTGTAATTTTGTTTGCTTTCTGTCAACAACAACAACAACGACGACACCAAGCAGAATCTTCAGACTGCTGCCTTAGAAATGGTTGAGCAATGGAACTCGAATGGTGGGGTGTCACATTCTAGTTTATATTCTGAGCTTGAGTCTATTGGTCTTAGTTCTAGCGGTCCAACTCGATGGGAGTCGCTGCCATACGATGGTATTAAAGTAAACTATGACGGCATCCTAGATGGTGACAAGGTGGGTTATGGGTTTGTTGTTCGTTATCATAACAACTTGCTTCTTATGGCTGTAGGTGGAGGTTCAGTCTCCACTGATTCATTTAACGTTTTCCAGAAATGTTGCCATTTGGTCGTACTTTAAGTCTCTCTCTGTTGATGTTTTTTTATGGTGTGGTAACAATCAGATGATGAGTTCTTTTTTAGGAAAAAAACTTACAATCTATACCATTATTGATTAGATCTGAATTGTGATGGGACGTCTTCTTGATCTAAATCTGAACCGTTGAGAGCGTTTGGATCTAGATTGGACGGCTAAGATATTGCCGGCGAACCTACACAAAGTCTGAACACCGGGATTGGCCCAGCGAAAGACCTTTCGATGCTCAAGTCAGCTCAGAAAAAAAAGATGAGTTTTGTTGGCAAAAGATTGATTACCTGACTTTGATGGAGGTTGAGGGTATTTATAGCCTATGAATTAGTTCCACAAGATAGACTTAAAAGTGTATCTTTTTTAGAGACTTAAAAACGTACCTTTTTGGGATTAAACTCCAGATTCCCATGGTGATGAGATATAATTAGTTACTAACCCTCCTTGAGATAAAGAATTTGATCTGACAACTTTTAATTAGCTGATAATCCTTCTTGTGAGCTATTAATTAGCTTGAATTGTTGGTCTGGTTAAGTTTATGGGCCTAGGGTGACCCATATTTGCCTAGCGGGATTTGTAGTCGCTCTAAAATTACTGTTCTACCATCGATAAACTTTAAGATACATCTCAGGATCGTGTGTTCTAATTTTACCCATATCATAAGCCCCCCACTCTTAAAGACTGAGTGTCTCGCCTTCGAGGAGTAGTTTACTATTTTCTGGGTGACCAAGTGAATATGCTGGAGTCTCGGGGATGCTTGGAATCTTGTTTAGAGCTTCTCTGAGTACTAGCAATTTTTAGAGCATCCAATAATTTTTTCTGAAATTTTTGAAAATTTTAATTAAAATTTCCCAATATCTAAGCATTTTCTAAAATTCTTACTTAATTTTCCCGAATTTGTAATTAAAATTGGAATTTTTAAATTAAGATTTCTAAACTCATAATTACTTTTCAAAAAAAATAATAATTAATTTTTCCATATTTATAATTATTTTCAGAATTTTTAATTAATTTCTCAAAATTTTAATTATTTTCCAAAAATTTTAATGAATTTTTAAGAATTTATAGTTATTAATTGGGAATTTTAATTTAAAAAGTTAAAAGGGATTGCAAAACCTAAAGAGATCGGAGAGTAGAATCAGTTGCAGCCGAGATTGTTGATGTCAGCAATTTTGTCTTTTCTGCTGAGTTGGTTGAACACAAATTATAAAGCAGATCCAATGGCTGAGGACATTTGGCGCGAATACTAAGGCGATCAGACGACCGAGAAGAGCCGAAAGCGCAGATTGGCTCGGTTCGGGTCCCCTCAGCCTGATGGGGCTCCTCGGTGGTGCTAACATTTTTTTTCGAGCAGTTGGGTGAATTAGATGATGTCACATTTTATCGTTTTGTGCAACGAGGAAGTGGGAGCAAAAATTTGAGTGGATCCAACAGCTGAGGACAACGGGATTGGATCGCTAGGCGATTAGAAGACTGAGAAGCATTGAAAGGGTCGTATTGCTCAGATCAGGTCCTCCCCGGCGTGATGGGGTTGCTCGTGTGTGTGTGGGTGTGTGTGTGTGTGTGTGTGTGTGTGTGTGTTCTTCTTTTCTTCTTTTTTTGTTCTTGTGCACCGAGGAGCTAAGAATATGAGTTTTTTCCACCGAGGAGATTTGCTATCAAGAAGCTTTGCTACTGCGAAGCTAAGAAGATGAGTTTTGTCACCGAGAAACTAAGACGATGAGCTTTGCCACGAGGAGCATTGATACATTTCACTTTCAAACTCTGTACTAGAGTGTTGATGTGAAATATAGATATTCCCTAGTGTTTTTATCTTGACTCTTGCCCTCATTGCATTGCCATCCATTGTATTGAGTTAGTTAGATGCAGGAGTAGCTCGGAAGAGAATCGGCGCCCCGAACTCATGTGTGGAGTCATTGAGTTGTTGGAGGAGATCGAGCGATGAGCGGAGCATCGAATTCATTGTATGGAGTCTATGAGTTGTTGGAGGAGCACGAGCGCCGAGCAGAATACCGAACTCATTGTGTTGAGTTGATGAGTTATTGGAGCAGCACGAGCGACAAGTGGAACACCAAACTCATTGTATGGAGTCAATGAGTTTTTTAGGGAGCTCGAGCGATGAGTCGAACACCAAACTCATTGTATGAGTCAATGAGTTATTGGAGGAGCTCGAGCAGCGATCAGAGCGCTTAACTCATTATGTGGATCAATGAGTTGTTGGAGGAGCTCGAGCGACGAGCGGAGCACTAAACTCATTGCATGGAGTCAATGAGTTGTTGGGGGAACTCGAGTGGTTAGCGAAGCATCAAACTCATTGTGTAAAGTCAATAAGTTGTTGGAGGAGCTCGAGGGACAAGTAGAGCACCAAACTCTTTGTATGGAGTCAATGAGTTATTAGAGGAGCTCGAGCGGAGAGCGGAGAGCGGAGCACCGAACTCATTGTGTAGAGCCAATGAGTTGTTGGAGGAACGCGAGCGCCGAGCAAAGCACCGAACTAATTGTATGGAGTCAATGAGTTGTTGGGAGAGCTCGAGCAACGAGCAGAGTGCCAAACTTATTGTATAAGCAACGGACGGAACACCTAACTCATTGTATGAAGTCAACGAGTTGTTGGAGTAGCTTGAGCGGAGCACCAAACTCATTACATGGAGTCAATGAGTTGTTGGAGGAGCGCGATAGGCGAGCAGAGCATCGTACTCATTGTATGAAGTCAATGAGTTGTTGGAGGAGCACGAGCGATGAGCAGAGCACCAAACTCATTGTATAGAGTCAATGAGTTGTTGGAAGAACGTGAGTGGCGAGTGGAGCAAAAACCTCATTGTATCGAGTCAATGAGTCGTTTTTGTAGCTCAAAAGAGGAGCTGAGCACCTAACTCACTGTTTGGGAGTTGATGAGGTCGCGGGTACAGCCCTAGAGGCGAGATGGACTCTGGACTTAATGCGTTTGAATTAGCAAGTTGTAGAGCATCTCTATGGAAGAGCTGGACTCTGAGCTTTGTTGTTTTCGAGTTAGTGAGTTATGGAAGCAACTCTAGGAAAGAAATGGACTTCGAACTTGCCTTTGGAGTTAGCGAGGTGTGGGAGCAACTCTAGGGATGAAATGGTCTTCCTTGCCTTTGGAGTTAGCTAGTTGTGGGAGCAGCTCAAGTTGGACTCTGAACTTGCCTTTGGAGTTAGTGAGTTGTGGGAGCAGCTCTAGGGATGAGCCGAACTCTGAACTTGCCTTTGGAGTTAGCAAGTTGTAGGAGCAGCTCTAGCTGGACTCCAAACTTACCTTTGTAGTTAGCAAGTTGTGGGAACAGCTCTAGGGGTGAGTTGGACTCTGAACTTGCCTTTAGTATTAGTGAGTTGAAGGAGCAGCTCTTACTGGACTCTGAACTTGTCTTTGGAGTTAGCGAGTTGTGCAAGCAGTGCTAGGGACGAGTTGGACTCTGAACTTGCCTTTGCAGTTAGAGAGTTGTGGAAGTAGCTCTAGCTGGACTCCAAACTTGCCTTTGGAGTTAGTGAGTTATGGGAGCAACTTTAGTTGGACTTGAAACTTACCTTTGGAGTTAGCGAGTTGTGGGAGCCGTTCTGAAGAGGAGCTGAGCACCTAACTCATTGCTTGGAGTTGATGATGAGTTGTAGGTGTAGCTCGGAGGAGGAACTGAGCACCTAACTCATTGCTTGTAGTTGATGAACGGTTGGTGTATCTTAGAAGAGGAGCTGAGCTCCTTCCTGATTGTTTGCATCCGTAGAATAGTGCAAAAATTTGCGAATGAAATGTTGAATTTATTGAAAAATCAATATAAGTAGATGCATTAGCGCTAGCTTTTATTACATGCTCTAACCATTATAAATGTTGGTCTTATTACAAAGTTTCAAAAGAAAAACTAGAGGAGGGGGACGTTAAGCGCCTTCGTTGAACCTCTTGGAATGCTCTCTTGATATCTCATTGCCCCCTAGATCTTCAATTCGGTAAGCTCTTGGGCGGACAACTTTAGAGACATTGAGACAAGTTATTCTCGGACTTAGTGGAGGAGAGCTTTGCTGACTTAGAAATACTTAGACGGGTCTTCACAAGAGAAAGGGACTTCTTCTAATATATCAGCAGGCTTGGACACAACTTGATTCTTCTCTTGGGGGAGTTTTAATGCTTCAAGTGGGAGAACTGAGCCCCCCCCCCCATTGTAGTCATGTAGCACATCCAAGCCGTTTTTTTACTTCCCACAACTTCTCCTACCCCATTTGGTGTGGAGAACTTCATCTTCATATGGAAGACCGAGGCTACGACGTGGAGAGCTGCTTGACTGGGGCGGCTGATGATGGCATTGTAGGTAGCTTTCATGTCGACAACCATGAAGTCTATAGCCTCAGCCCGGTTAATTGGGGCTTTTCCTGTAGTCATTTTGAGAGTGACTATTCCTTCGATCCGGGCCGGAAGCCCGAAGAACCCATGGAGGGTGTAACCGGTGGGTTTCAAACGGTCCCTAGAGAGCTTAAGGCCTTCGAAAGCTTCCAAGAAGAAGATGTTGACTGAGTTACCACTGTTAACCAAGATGCGGCGCACTTCGTGGTTGACTCTGGAGAGGTTGATCACTAGCGCATCATAGTGAGGGGTTCAGACGCCTTTAAGATCTTTGTATGAGAAAGTTAATGGGACTCTTCAGCTCGTGTGTGTGTGGGGGGGGGGGGGGGGGAGGGTCTGAGTTGATTTCTCGGATGAACGCCTTCCTAGAGGAGTTGGATTCTCCACCCATAGTACCTTCATGGATGGAATGGAGGATGGATGGCTTCCCGAAGTCCTAAGACTTGAGATCTTTCTCCACACATTTGTTAGCTCCCAGAACCGGGGGTGGCTCGAGCTTGTCTTTCTGGGTGTACTTGGAGAGGTAATTGCAGCGAAGAAAAGTTTCAATATCTTTTTTGAGGTCCCAGCATTCCTCTGTGTCATGGCCGTGGTGGTGGAATCGACACCATCGGTTATGATCTCTTATTTTCCTTTTTATTAGGTTCATCTTAGGAGGGGACAGAGTAGTCCATCTCATTTAATTTCCATGAATACTTTCGACATGTTGGCATTGAGAGAAGTGAACTTATCGAAGCGTGAGACCAGAGGATGGCGAGACTAACTAGACCCATCATTCTGGGACTTCTTAGGCCCCTCTTCATACTAACTTCCTCGTTTATTCCCGGAGGAGGGCTCACTTTGGTCTTGGGGATGTAGAACATCTTCAACTTGGATGTACTTCTCACACCTCTGTAAGAGCTCGATGAATTATCACGGGGGCTTCTTGGCCAGAGATGCTTTGAGGTTGTCGTCACGGACAGTGTATTGGAACACAGTTGTTGCTATCGCCTAATCGAGGATAGGAACAGAACTGGACTTGGCCGTAAAGCATCCGATGAAGACCTTGCGGAACTCCCCCTCCTTTTGTTTTAGTTCCAGAAGGGAAGCACTTGTCTCCTCAATTTTGTGTCTAGTGACAAAGAGTGTGAGGAAGAGCTCCTTGAGCTAATCAAAAGAGAAGATAAACCTGGAGAAAGACGAGAGTACCATTCCCATGATGACTTATTCAGAGTTGATGGGAACGTTTTGCAAGGAGTGCGTCGAAGGCTCGGTGGATCATCATGAAAGTTTTAAAACTCTCAATGTGATCTATTGTGTGAGATTCACTATTGTATGACTCGAAGGTGGGAGACTTAAAGTTTTCTAGAACACGTACTTCAAGAATTGCTTTAGAGAAGGGAGGTTGAATGAGATAGTATCCCTACCTTGGTGTCCTTCCCCTTAACCCATTCGTGCTAGTCAGTCCTCAATCTCTTGAAGCCAACGAAAGACCACATCTTCCCATCCCTCGGATCACGTTGACCAGCAGGACTCTTCTCTGTGCACTGTCCTAGGGCGGTGTTCGCCTATTTGTCGGTCCTTGTTGGGGACGACTTGGAGGGCTTAGAGAACTTGGTCTTTGAAGTCACGAAATTCAGTCCGGGTGATGGGTGCCTCCTTTTCTCTGTTGTTTTTGGGAGCTCACCGACTAACAGAAATCAGACTCCTCTCGTGTTTTTATGCTTTTGGTGAAGGAGTTCGACTAGATTTCTGCCGTCTAGGAAAATGGCTTATCTCACTACCTTGGTGCTCTAAGTGGGGGACTTCATCTCGGGCGCGCTTTTCATCTAAGTGCCTGCGGAGGTCTATCCCTTAATGTTGGGAGTCGATAGCGTTGCGGAGGTCTGGTTGCACTGTGGGTACCATAGCGGGCACGATGGAAGGGGATGCTATGAGGACTGTGATCTAGTCTTCAATAGGGTGAGGCCTAGGGGGAGTTTCAAAGTGACGTTCAGAGTGATGACGTTGGGATCCCGCCGACGCAGCCTTGGTGAGGGAAGGCTGCAATAGCGGACGCGGGGGGGGGGGGGGGGGGGGGGGGGCTGTGATGATGGGTATGGAGGCTGCGACCGAGGAGGAAGAGGAGCATTGGCTAGTTGGCGTCTCCTTTCTTCCTTTGGGTGCCACGGCTGGAAAATATGGTTTCTTACGGAAGAGATCTGATCAGAGAGGCTGATCTATAGTTTTCCATAGATGGTGTCAATTTGTTGTTATTTTTTCTGGTGTGGGAGCAATCAGATGATGAGTTTTTTTTAGGAGGAAACTTACAGTATGGAGCGTCGATCATATCTGAATTATGGTGGCTGAAGTCTCCTTGATCTGAATCTGAACCGTTGACAACGTCTGGATCTGGATCAGACAGCTGAGATGTCATCAACAAACCTGTACAAAGACTTCTCGGACAAACGTTTTCCTAGAGGAGTTGGATTCTCCACCTATAGCACCTTCATGGATAGAATTGAGGATGGCTGGATGCCCGAAGTCCTAAGACTCCAGATCTTTCTACATGCGTTTGTTAGCTCCTAGAGTCGGGGGTGGCTCAAGCTTGTATTTTTGGGTGTACTTAGAGAGGTAACCGCAACAAATAAGAGCTTTGATCTCTTCTTTGAGGTCCCACATTCCTCTGTGTCATGACCATGGTGGTGGAATCGGCGCCATCAATTATGATATCTTATTTTCCTTTTTGTTGGGTTCATCTTAGGAGGGGACAAAGTAGCCCATCTCATTCAAATACTGTCGACATGTTGGCGTTAAGAGGGGTGAACTTGTTGATGCGAAAGACCGGAGGATGGCGACACTGACCAGACCCATCATTCTGGGACTTCTTAGGCCCCTCCTCATACTCACTTCTTCGTTTATTCCCGGAGGAAGGCTCACTTTGGTCTCAGGAATGTAAAACCTCTTCAACCCGAATGTACTTCTCACACCTCTGTTAGAGCTCGATGAATTATTGCAGGGGCTTCTCAGCCAGAGATGCTTTGAGGTTGTCGTCACGGATAGTGTGCCAGAATGCAGTTGTTGCTATTGCCTGGTCGAGGATAGGAACAGACCTGGACTCGGTCGAGAAGCATTTGACGAAGACCTTGAGAAACTCCCCCTCCTTTTGTTTCAAGTCCAGAAGGGAAGCACTTGTCTTCTCGATTTTGCATATAGTGACAAAGAGTGCAAGGAAGAGCTCTTTGAGCTGATCAAAAAAGAAGATAAATCCTGGAGAAAGACGATAGTACCATTCCCATGATGACTCCTTCAGAGTTTCTAGGAACGTTCTGCAAGGAGTGGGTCGGAGGCTTGGTGAATCATCATGAGAGTTTTAAAACTCTCAATGTGATCTGCTATGTCAGATTCACTATTTTATGACTTGAAGGTGGGAGGCTTGAAGTTTTTTAGAACACGTGCTTCAAGAATTACTTTAGAGAAGGGAGGTTGAATGAGACAGTATCCCCTACCTTAGTGTCCCTCCCCTTAACCGATTCGTGCTAGTCGGTCCTCAATCTCTTGAAGCCAACAAAGGATTGCTTCTTCCCGTCCCTCGGATCGAGTTGACCCACGGGACTGTTCTCTGTTCGCTGTCCTAAGGCGTTGTTCATCTATTTGTCAGTCCCTGTTGGGGATGACTTGGAGTGCTTAGAGAACTTGGTATTTGAAGTCATGAAATTCAATCTGGGTGATGGGTGCCTCCCCTTCTCTTTTGTTTTTGGGAGCTCGCCGACTAATTGAAGTCGGGCTCCTCTCGTGTCTTTGTCCTTTTGGCGAAGGCATTCGACGAGAATTATGCCATCTACAAAAAGGGCTTATCTTGCTCCCTTGGTGCTCTGAGCGGGGGACTACATCTCGGGCGCGCTTTTGATCTAAGCACCTGCAGAGGTCTATCCCTTGTTGTTGGGAGTTGATGATGTCACGAAAGACGGTGTCTATCTGTTGCAATTTTTTTCTGGTGTGAGAGCAATCAGATGTTGAGTTCTTTTTAGGAGAAAACTTACAATATGGACCGTCGATCAGATCTGAATTGTGGTGGCTGAAGTCTCCCTGATCGGAATCTAAACCGTTGAGAGCATCTGGATCTGGATTGGACGGCTGAGATGTCGTCGACGGAGCTACACAATGCCTAAAAAATCAGGGTTGTCCCCGGTGAAAGACCCTTTGGCGCTCAAGTCAATAACTCAGAAAAAATAGATGAGTTTTGGTGGCAAAAGATTGATTACCTGACTTTAATGGAGGTGGAAAGTATTTATAACTTAGGAATTAGTTCCACAAGATGGACTTAAAAGAGTATCTTTTTTTGGATTAAGCTCTAGATTCCCATGGTGATGAGATAGAATTAGTTACTAACCCTGCTTCTTTTAATTAGCTAAGAATCATTCTTGTTTGACTATTAATCAGCCAGAATTGCTGGTCTGTTTGAGTTTATAGGCCTGTGGCGGCCCATACTTGCTAGCTAATTAAAGAATATTAGTTCAAATAATTTATCTCAAGCATGGTTAGCAACTAATTATATCTCATCACCATGAAAATCTGGAGTTTAATCCCGAAAAGATACTTTTTTCAGTCTATCTTGTAGAATTAATTTCTAAGCTATAAATACCCTCCACCTCCATTAAAGTCAGAAAAAGAACAACAACCAAGTAGGGATATTTTCGGCTCAGCCTTGTCTCTGGGTTCCTACATCAGATGCAGAACTTGCTAGGCTTCTTGATGATGGAGGCCTTTATCGCCTTTGTTTGTAGTTCTGTTCTTTTTTCATTTTCTTTGAATATAAAATAAAAAAAGTTATCTCCAAAAATTCAGCACAATGGTAGTCTAGAAAAAAAATAGTCCGCAGAGTATAAGTGCAATCAACACTTACAAAACAGGTAAACATAAAAGTAACTAACTGTCCTTTTTACTGTATTTGTAGTTGTACATAGGCCCTGAATCTCAAGCCACTCATTTTAGTGTTGGCGGACCCATATCTGCTGTGCGGCTGTTATAAGTTTGACTGATATGTGGTATTTGTTCTCAACACTACTCTTCAAGCTAGCTATATATGTACCAAAAACTAGTGCACTGAGCTATCACTTGGTTAAACAATGTTCATTCCAACCATGAAAAAGACCATCAGACAAACACTCATCTTCTTCCTCTTCCTAGTCCTCCACACCCTCCCCTCCTCTTCCTCCTCTTCTGTCGCTCACCCAGGCTACGATGAGGACTCACAGTCATGCGGTGGTGCACTCGATTTAAAGCCGGTGAGGAGAGAAGAGTATGATGGGGGGAGGATCGTTGACATAACACACGTTTATAGAGAGGACATGCCCTTTGGGGACTCGCGTCTGGGTGAGTTTCTGTGGCTCTCTCAATCAATGAAGAATGGGTCACTCTACAATCTCTCTGTCATGAAACTGCCTGCTCATGCTGGGACCCATGTCGACGCTCCGGGGCACATGGTTCAGCACTATTACGAGGCTGGTTTTGATATCGATACACTTGATCTAGGAGTGCTCAATGGTAATTCATTCATTGAAGTTGTGTTTTTAGCACTAGTGATACATATAATTCTAGCTAGGTGTTAACGGTACAAAGTTCAGTTAAAATAACTGAAGATATATCCCGTAACTCTAAGAACAACAATGCTACACATATTTTCACTTCTACAACCTAATTTTGTACAATTTTAGGTGACACAATTCTATAGAATGTTATTGTAGATTAGATTGTAGAAATCTTCAATAGTATTGAGACACCTAAGGTTGTAAAAAAATATGTTGTAAAAGTGGGTATAGGTGTAGCATTATTACTCTAAGAAATTCTATTTATCCTAATTTTCACATGTTTAGAATACATTTTAAAGTAGGATCATAGTTATTTAAACATCATTTACGGAGATAACTTTAACATGAAGATAATGATATGATTATCAAAATTAGCCTACGTTGTCTCTCCAAAAAAAATTAAGATAACTTTGATTATCAAAATTTTGTTTCCAAATCGGAACTAGAAGTTAATGTTAATGGAGATGAAGAGCAGATATGGAGAGATGTCAAGGAAAATGAAGAGTTTTTGCTAATGATTACTATAAATCAACTTACCCACCTCTCAATTTCCAAGTCGGTACAAAGATCCATCACTCTAAATATTCCATCTCAAACTTCAAAAAAAAGAAAGAAAAAAAGGGAAAAAAAAAAAGAAGAGGCAATTACCACTCTCTCATTCAGCAACTGTCTTGATGTTGGTGGAGGAGGCAGCGGCAGGAGGAGCTGATGGATGGTCAACGAGTAGGGGTTGTTGAATGGATGGGGATTGAGAATTGGGGGAATCTGGATCGTAATTGGGATCGAGAGCTCGGTCCATGGCTTCTCTCCCCTTTTCCAGACACGGCTTGCAAGCTATCTCGATGGTGATCCAGCCCAGTATCACCGCCGCTATTGCTATCACTGCACTCGTCACAGCTGCCATCTTCTTCTCTTCACCCCCTTCCTCTTCCTCTTCCTCTCTCTCTCTCTCTCTCCGAGAAAAGTACTGTATGTCAAATCTGATAATAATGAATGAATGATATGATGCCAACTGTATTTGTATCAGACTTTTCCCCACGAAACAGGCCACTTTTTTAAATTAATTTCTAAAATAAGTCATTTTCAAAAGAGTAATGCTTTATCCATTATCAATTTCATTATCATTTTTTTTTCACTACCTTAGGTGATACATTCTTATTGGAGAGTTTCCCCACATACTCTCTCTTACACCACTTATTGGAGTGTGCCACATAAGATAGTGAAGTGAAATGTAGTGAAATAGGTAGTGGATGTACTATTACTTTTTTCAAAATTAATTTTTAAAATGGACCAATACAGTTAGCACCGTCACATTTACCCGATACCCAGACTCTACCCGGACCTGACCCGGATCCGGCATTGGACCGGAACCGACCCAATCTATACGGATCCGGATCTGGGTCCTAAAATAAGACCCGATGCACTTCCGGATTCGAGTCTGGGTCCGCTCAAAATAGAACGGACCCGGACCCGTTAAAAAATACCCCAAAAAATATGGAATTTGAATAAGAGGGTTATAGGATATACATGTAAATAGTAATCGTTGAAGATAGATGTGTAAATATAATATTTATTCATGTACTTTAGTGTAAAAATTGTTGGAACAGTAGGTTATCGGGTGCAAAAATACTTAAGTGCAAATATTTATTCACCACTACAGGACCCGACGAATAGATTTTTTAATTAGGACCCGGACCCGGACTCGGTTCTCGCAAGTTCGGGTTCGGGTCTAATTTTTGGACCAGTAAGGTACCGTATCCGGGTCCGGGTAGTGGAGGACCCGACCCGATAGGACCTGATAGCAGCTCTGAATACAGTATCGAACTGTGGCCTAAAAATAATATCACACATATTTAGCTAATAGGCTCGGAGATTTAAAAAAATTGTCCAAGTATAAAATATGAAAAATAGGAGGCCGAAACTACATAGGCCACAGTACCGAAATGCGGCCTGTTTGATTTCGAGGTCGCAGTTCACAACTGCGGTCCAAGTATATATCATATATACGTGAAAAACAGGAGGCCACAATTAGGAACTGCGGCCACAACTGCGGCCTCAGTTATATGGTTGATGAGATCCCATTCTTAAATCTTCTAATACTCATTCGACCATATAACTGAGTCTGCAGATCAACTGCGGCTTCTGTAGTATTGAGGCTGCAGTACCCAACTGTGGCCTCCTATTTTTCACATGTGCAAATTTTTTTCATGTCTTCGAGCCTATTAGTCAAATATATATGATATTATACTCAGACCGCAGTTGTGAACTGTGACATCAAAATTAAAGATGTTTTTGATAAAATTAAAGATGTTACAGTTGGAACTGCGTTGATCTATTTTGAAAATTAATTTCAAAAATGACATTTTTTTTAAATTAGTTTAAAAAAGTGGTCTATTTCATAAAAACTCTCATTTGTATCAAGGGACTACTGACTAGGGTCCTAGTAGTCACGTGACGTACACGTGAAAAATAGTCCCATCGAATATACCCTACACGGCTGAACCCTGCCCTTCTCAAGTTTCAAATCCAACTCTTTTCTTCCGATCCCCGCAAATAGCGACACTCCTCCTTCTCCTCCTCAACCGCCGCCGCTCCCTCCACCTCCGAAGTCACAAGAGGGGAGTTTCTTTTTTACAATGGAGAAGTGTGGTGGATCTTTCTTGACTATTACGTATTCTAAAATTTGAGACAAAGAAAGGAAATATTTCTGTATTTTAAGGTCAAACGAAACTAAGAGATTCGTGATTTACATTTTTGTTTCTTTCTTTCCTTTTTTTTAATATTTTGCATCTGCTTGTGTTATTTATAGTGATTGTTTTGGTTCTTGTTGGAATTTGAAACAGGTCCTGCTTTGCTGGTGGATGTTCCAAGAGACAAGAACTTGACTGGTAATAACTTTAAGTGCAGATTGCTTATATATATATATATATACACACACACACACTAGGTTTGCCCGTGGCCACGTGCCTACGGCACGTCTTCGGAATGGTGCAACATATGAAAAGCCCTGTAAACAGTAAAATGGGAACAAATCAGGAAACTCAGTAAAATTTTCCATTGCATTGCATTTCATTTAAATCTTCCATTGCATTTGAAATCAATCAGAGGACTCAGTTAAATTTTCTACAAGAGCAATCAAAAGAAATATAAAAAACCTGAAAAATCTGAAATTTTACGAACATGAAATCTGAACATCTATATATACTAGTATCATGCACGTGCGATGCACGTGGAGGGAGAATGAAAAAGACAAAAAAAACTACCAACACGTGCAGCGCACGTGTTGACACACATACAAAAAAAAATAAAAAATTGTTTATTTGTTTCCAACCCCATCTCTCCCATTATAATATATATATATATATATATAGAGAGAGAGAGAGAGAGAGAGAGAGAGAGAGAGAGAGAGAGAGATTTGGAAAAGTGAAGAGGGGCGAGAGAGAGATATAGTAATAAAGTGAGGGTGATTTTTGTTTTTGGGGGGGGGGGGGATTTTGAGGGAAAATTTTCTTTTGGGAGGGTGAACATTGATTTTGTTTCAATTGACGGAGTGCCACTTGATAGTTTTTTTTTCAAATTGCCTAGTGATTTATATATATACTAGATTTGCCCGTGGGCACATGCCTACGGCACGTCTTTGGAACGATACAACACACGAAAAGCCCTATAAACAGTGAAACAATAATTATGTAGTTCAAGTTTGAATAGTATGACAATAATTAGTTGTAAATAAAAGTCCATGTTTCTATTAGTATATGTTGAAAAATAATTATAAATGAGGGTGTAAAATCCAACTTCTTAGAACTTTTAAGGATAGAAAATGATGAAATTTAACTGTTGAAGAGATATTTGCTATTTTCAATATAACATGCGCAATAAAAAAACATAAAAATTCTGAAAATTTTACAAACCTGAAATCTTAAAATCTAAATTTGTAAGTAAATAAAGAAAGAATGGGAGAGAGTCTAGAGAGAGGGAGAGAGAGAAAGAGAAAAACATGAAAAATTGAAGAGAGAAGAGAGAGATAGTCATAAAGTAATGAGTTTTTAGTTTTGGGGTGGAAAATTTAATTTTGGGTTTGAAATTTTGGGCCGAAAAATATGTTTTGTAAGAATCAATCTAGACCATTGGTTTTAGGAGAGATTGAATGAGAGCCACTTGATAGCTTTCTTTGTAATTTATTATATAGACTAGGTTTGCCCGTTGACACGTGCCTACGGCACGTCTTCGGAGCGGTGCACCTTGTTTGATCATATAAATTAGTTTTGGAGGTCCAGCAAAATAATTGAAGCAGCAAACATATTATATGAGAAACTTTTGGGGGTCCAGCAAAAAACATATTATATGATTTTTTTGATTTTTTTAAAAAAGTTTTTAAATTTTTTTTTATTTTAAAATTTTTAAAATTTTTATTTTCTTAATTTTTTGAATAGAAGAGGGAGGGAGAGAGAGAGGGAATTTTTGTAAAAAAAATAAACATAGGAGTTGTTTTGGGTGGAGGATTTGAATTTGAGTTTTGGGGGGAAACTTTTAGGGGGGAAAATATGTTTTGTGAGGTTAGATGTGGACCTTTGATTTTTGGGGGGATTGAAGGAGAGCCACTTGATAGCTTTCTTTGTGTTTTATTATATAGATATATATATAGACACACACACGTTTTCGGTGTAGATGAAATTATGCAAATTTATTTGTTGCACACACAAGTTTGGTACTTAGTAATAGTTTGGACAATAAAATACCTGAAATCGAGAGCTGGTAAGATATGAAACTAGTGAATATCCAAACCCTCAACCCTAACCAAATCTCTGAAGTTATGTTGTAGTTGCTGGTCTTTCACATGGTATCAAAGCAACACAGGTTAGGTTCAATTCCCACAGGTTCAATTACAAGCGATTGCACATATTGAAATATAGAGTGAAAATTAGAATACATTGTGCAAACCTTCCAGCCGTACTGAAACTTCAGAGTTTTGGTCTAGTGGCAGGGTTTCTCACATGGTTATAACAAGGTTATAATGCTCAATATTTAGAGGAGTTTTCTCCCCATATTGTGAGAGGTGGATGATCCTTTTATTCAATACAAATTATTTGTTGATAAATGCTGAACTTGGTTGGAAACACATTGAGTAGGTGTTTGTTCATGCTTGAAACTTCAGTTGGTGATTGAAGTGTGCATGTTGGATAATTCTACTTGGCATGCTTTATTTTGATAGTTGTTACGGGGGAGGACATAATTCATGATTAAGCATATTGGTATTTCTTTTGTCATTTGAAATTTTTAACTAGTTTAGTTCTGTAAGTGTACATTCTTTTGGATTAACTCAAGTTTGAAGACTTGTAGGTATGGAACAAGATTGGTCTCTCTAGGGTATAACTTTTTAGAAGAGAGCTAATAGGAAAATGAAAAAGGTAAATCATGATATTTTGTCTTTGGTTACTACTTACTAGGGACTCTATATAGGAAACTGTGTGTTTATGTCATTTTTATATGAATATGAGTCTGCATTGCATGGATACACACTGGATTTGCCCGCTATGTGTCATTTTTTTTATGGGTTCCTTTCCTCTACATTTGCTGATTTCAGATTGGTTTTTCACTTACAAATTTCCGTATGCAGGCTTTAGAAGTCTAGAACCCACTAATTTAAAATAAAATTAGCAAATATAAGAGAGAATCGATCAATCTAACCCTCTAACCCCCTTCTTTTTTTCCCCGCTTCCTCCCCATACTCTCTCTCTCCTTTGCCTCCTCATTTAATTCTCAATTTGGGTCTTCCGAACCCCTAAAGCTAATTCCCTTTGAAGCATACACCCTGGGTGAAGCCCCAAGTGCCTCCCCTCCAACAATGATGACAGGTTACTACAGCAAAGAGAATCCATTGATCAGTTATACTTATCTCCCATCTGGATTACTGGTGGTTATGACAAATAATCGACAATAAATTGTGCAATGACTAAATTGTGAAGTTTGGCTTTAATTTAATTTAATTTAATTTTGTTATTGATGCTTCATGTCTATTATCGGCCACAATAGAAATTGATGAATGTCCATCATTTTTAAAAATGTAAGTGGCTCAGTCTTTTTTCATTTTGTTTTAGGCTGGTTTCAGGTTTAGGGGGCTGTTCAAGGATGCAGTAGATGATTATTATTATTATTAGTATAAATCTTGTGGCGTCACTTATGAATTGTAGTATATAACTTTTCACGTTATATATCTATTGTTGGGGTATTTGTATGTGTATCCACATCATATGGTATTTTTTATCTTTGTCTGTGTCTGAATTTGTCATAGGTTTTTAACTGTTTTGGAGAGGGAAGTCAAACAGATGGATCACCCTTACTTTTAAAACTGTTCTTATCTTCTTTAATTATTTCTTTAAAATTTCTGAGCGCAATTTTTTCTGTGTAACTTTATAGTATTGACAATTCTAACTCTCTACAGCTCAAGTAATGGAGTCCCTAAATATTCCAAAAGGAGTTCGCCGCGTGCTTTTCAGAACACTAAATACTGATAGGTAGTATACATATTTCTTGTTATAATACCAGTTTATTCATTACATTCAAGATACACATACTGACTTTTTCCTATAGTTTTTGTTAGAATATAAATATTAAAACCCTCACTCTTACCAGTTTATAATACCAGTTTATTCATTACATTCAAGATACTCAAACTGAATTTTTTCTATAGTTTTTGTTAGAATATAAATATTAAAACCCTGGCTCTTACCACAACTTCTAAGTTTTGGTCTATCAGTAGGATTTTTCACATGGTATTAGAACAACCCAGGTTCAAATTCCACCGCTACGCAATTTAAATGCGGATTTAAAAAAAATAAATTATTGCTGCATATAGTTTGGGTCTTGACCCACAAAGATGACCCTCAACGTGTGGGTAATATAAATATTGAAATCATCACTCTCCACAACTTCAGAGTTTTGGTCTATCAATAGGGTGTGCACAATTTTGTTAGTTCGATGTTTCCATTATACATGGGAGACAATGCTACAACATATACATTGGAGACAATGCTACAACATAGCTTCTGTTACGTGCAATCAAAAGTTCCAACTTTCCGAAATGTAGACATTGGGTAAAATTAGATGAACACATTTGATAATTTGTAGATTTCATAAATCTTCTGGCACCTGCTATTAAATTACTTGTGGATCTCAATTATTCCATTGCATATTGAGATCACAAACAAGTTTGCATCTAAACCTGATTGCAACCGGTACAAACCATCAAAAGGATGGCCGTTCAAGGTCGATGTCAATGAAATCCCTTCTGGTTTACTTCTACAGACAAATCAATTAGATCATCCAATGGCTAGAAAAGTGAGAGGAGGAAGTATCCTCCTCTTAGGTGGAGGACAAGTTAGGTTTTCAACCTTCTATATATATATATATATATATATATATATATATATATATATATATATATATATAAGCTTGCTAGGACCTAGAACCAAGATTTTAAAACTAGGGATCGGGAGCGGGATCGGATTTTAACGAATATTTCGATCGAGATCAGTATTGGCCGAATCGTTAGTATCGGATCGGTGTAATGGGTTTTTTGGATCGGGTAAAAAAGATTGTCTAATATTTTTCTATATTAAATTATTATAAAAAATAATAATTGATTTTAAAAAAATGATGAATCTAAATAATTCTTTTTACAAATTTAATTTTTTTAATTACAGACTTGAATATTTTAATTAGTTTTACATAATTATTAATGTAGAACAAAACTAGAACAATCAAAATTAGTATACAAAATAATTCAAATTTTTACTTACAAGTAAAAACAAAATATAAGCTAGACATGAAATAATGTTTATTACACAATCACATATTTATTGCTTGGATGAGATAATCCACATGAATAGAAAATTCAAATATTGCAATTTTTTAACCATAGGATTGGTGGTTTCTAGTTGGGAGCGAGCTGATCCAATTGCTAACTTTGCCGATCCTTGAGTTATCTTGCCGAACCCGAGATTTAGGGGTTGTATCAGATAAGCCCCCTTGAAAATCGATATGGATCGCCTGGATCGGATCAGGATCGGCCGATCTTGAAACCATGCCTAGAACAGTTGAAATGAAGAGTAGAGGCATGAACAGTGCCTAGTATTTTAATCGGAATACAGAGACTTTAATTAAGTCATTCAATGAAAATCAGGAAGGAGAAAATAAACTAAAACCAATTGACTGAGTTGTTCCTTATTGTTGGTAGTTGCCGATTTTTATATGGTGCACTTACGATGTTGGAACAAAGAACAGAGATGAAGATGTAAATAGATTGTCTCTTACATTGGACCAAATGAAATGTTGTGAGTAGCCTTGGGAACCCTTGGCACTAAATGGCTCTATCCTGAGTTTGGGCTCTGATTCTCAGAAGCCTCTTATAAGGAGAAAACTCCACATATTCTAAGGAATTAAGAAAATATGGTCGATGTAGGAATTGCAATCACCTTTATGGCACAAAATAAGCCAAATTACTCGATGGAATCACATTCTACTTATTTGTAACACCACACTCTGTATACCTTTATAAGTTGGACTAGAATCAGTTATCAATAATTATAAAAACATATCACAAAAGGTTCATTCATTTTTGCAGGCAACTCATGTGGAAGAAAGAGTTTGATTCATCGTATGTTGGGTTTATGAAGGATGGTGCACAGTGGCTAGTAGATAACACTGACATCAAACTTGTTGGTAAGTTAGATAAATTTCTTGTTACTGTGTGCTTGTTTAATTCTATAAGATGCAGCTGCCTAAATTTAAGTAAATTTAATTAGAGGCCTTTGTTCATTAGTGCGTAACAACACCACAGTTTTGAAATATTATAATTGAAGTTGTTGAGACTGATGAGTCATCTTCATACTTCATAGTCTTCATGATCATCATCTAAACCTTTTTCCGACGAAATGAGGTCAACTATGGAGCATCGGAGGTTATTGTATTGTTTCAGTATGATTCAGATCTTTGAATTTAAAAGCTCGTTGTGTCATACTTATGGAGATATTAGGGTCATCAGTTCTTCAAATAAAGCTTTAATATGTTCAAGCACTAGGTTTGCCCGTTGACATGTGCCTACGGCACGTCTTCGGAACGGTGCACCTTTGTTTGATCATATAAAATAGTTTTGGAGGTCCAGCAAATTAATTGAAGTAGCAAACATAGAGCAAAAAACATATTATATGATTTTTTTTACGAATTATTTTTAAAGTTTTTAAATTTTTTTAGTTTTTAAATTTTTTATTCTTTAAAATTTTAAAATTTTTTATTTTCTTAAATTTTTTTTTAATAGAAGAGGGAGGGAGAGAGAGAGAGAGTGAGAAAAATAATTAAATAAATATAGGAGTTGTTTTGGGTGAGGATTTGAATTTGTGTTTTGGTGGGGAAACTTTTGGGGGAAAAATATGTTTTGTGATGTTAGATCTGGACCTTTGATTTTTGGGGGATTGAAGGAGAACCACTTGATAGCTTTCTTTGTGTTTTATTATATAGATTTTATGACATACATATATTCACATATTTGGAGTATTTATCATATTAATGTGCGTATACACAAAAAAGTAGTGAAATGTCAGCATTTGATATTTAATAAATAATCTTTAAAGACTTGTTAAGAAAATCAGATTCTTTCCATAAATACCTCGAGTATTTGTGACATAATTTTCAGGTTTTAAAATTTTGCTTTTACTTGTGAATGCTATATTAGTGTATACAGAAGTTATGCATAGAGATATACTTTAAAATGTTGACTTTAGAACTTTTCCTTCTTTTTTATTTTTTATTCTTTTTTGACATTGATCTGTAGGGTTTTGCTGCGGGCGGGGAGGTTTCTATATACTTTGTCGATGAATATATAGGTGTTCTCCTCTTATACCTCATGAACCTTAACTAACTACTGGTGTTTCTTTCTCCCCCATTGTATGCAGGTATTGACTATTTATCAGTGGCTGCAGATGATGATTTAATCTCTGCCCACTTGGTTTTTTTTGAAGGCAGGGTATGATACCACTTCCTAATAAAATTCTCTTTCTATGTGTTTTAAATTGTTTTGAGTTAATGATTTTCAAGGGGAAATTCCATGGTTTACAATTTATTGTACCATGCGGTAGTCACTAATTGTCAAATCTTCGATCTACTAGTTAATGATATTTTACTATAGTTTCTTATCATATAACTATGTCTGTTTGGATCTTAGCAAAAACAATATATACTTCTGTGTGGAGTCAAATAATTTACCTTTTCCTTGCTCTAAGTATATAATTTTAGAACCTGTAGTTTTACATTCCATAACAAAATAGTTTCCCATTAATATGGTAAACAAAGAAATAACTTTAAGACTGTTGGTGTTCTAATTGAATTTTAATATACTGCAAACTACTTAGTAGTGCTGACTACGAGTATTTGAGTGCTGCTCATTACACCCAGTTGTAACTTTTTTCTTATTCTCCTTTACATTACATTATACTGGTGCCTGTCTTTGCTATGCCCTTCCGAGATATGAAACAATTTGTCAATATGGAATGTCTATTAAATATTACTCAAGTTATCTTCTAACTGAACAGTTATTGAAGTTGATCCTTTTGGCAGTCCTGAGTATTGAAGGCAGTTTGGCTTCCAGAAAATATCTTCCATTGGTATTGATTGTAAACCGGGGTGGATTTAGAGTTAATTTTTGTGTGCGTGTGTTTTGTTTTGTTTATTTATTTGTTTTGTTTTGTTTTTGTTTTTTTTTGTGTGCGTGTGGGGGACAAAAGTTTACTCACCAGAAAAGGTTTTAGTTGGTATGGGTTTGAACACCATGACATTTAGTAGGATAAATAAACTGATCTACTGAGAATAACTCATTTTGTGTACGATTTAGCACACAAACCCCAACCTTTTATATAATTACGCGCGCATGCAGACACACACACGAAGCAGCACGGACAAACATGAAACATGGGGGCAACAAAACATTTTCGTAGAGTTGGGTGCTGCAACATGTTGCAAAATCAACATTAGCGGGATTTTGCTTTTATGAAACTCTAGACAAGATAGCTGTAATTTTACCTGAAACTTTTTAATGTTTTGTGCATGCTGTTCATGGATTTGCTGGTTCTCTTCAGGATATCATTCTTGTGGAAGCCCTAAAACTGGACAATGTCAAGCCTGGGATATACTCTTTGCACTGCCTACCTCTAAGGTTGCGCGGAGCTGAGGGTTGCCCAATCAGGTGTATTCTTATCAAGTAATCTTCCTCGTGTTTGTTAGATTTACAAGATGGATCATGTTTGCCAGTGTATTGTTAATTTGTTGTCCTCCAGAGAACAGGCAAATACAGATACCATTGTACGAGTACAATAATTGTCTATGTAACTGATGTTATAGTATAAGAGATCAATGCAGCCTTTTCCCGTCTTATAAATCCATCATTTCATTGTCAAAAGTCAGGCTATATATGTTCTTTCCTTCTATTCTCCTTCATTTATGCTCGCGTTAGTCTCTATTTGCTCTCTCGTAATAATAGTTCTGTTAAGATAAATCAGAGAGATGAAAACAATACTGAATATTGAATTGAGTTCAACCAAGTACAATACCATCTATATATAGGAGGAGAACAAATATCAAAACAACCCTACAACCAATATGGGACTATAATAATATCTAACACCCCCCTTCAAACTCATGATGGGTCAAACAGTGTGAGTTTGCCTATTAAGTATCTAAATCTCTGAACAGTATGGGATTTGGTGAAGAAGTCCGCCGTCTGCTGGGAAGATGTAACAGAATGGAGAGAAATGGTCCCTGTCTCAAAGCGCTCACTAATATAATGGCAATCAAGCTCTATATGCTTCGTTTGCTCGCTCATGAAAGACAGGGTTGCTTGCAATGTGCAATGCACTCCGGTTATTACAATGAAGAGGAGTAGCTCCTGTAAGAGTGACACCCATATCTGATAACAGCCAACGAACATGAACAATCTCTCTAGTAGTAGCTGCCATTGCTCTGTACTCAGCTTCTATCAAAGAACATGCAACAACTGCCTGTTTCTTACTTCGCCATGAGATTAGCGAATCACCAAGAAATAGACAGAAACCGGTGGTAGACCGTCTGGTAGTAGGATCACCTGCCCAATCTAAATCAGAATATGCACTCAACTCTAATTTGGATGTAGCAGGCATGAATAATGAGCGAGTAATAGTGCCCCGAAGATATCTGAGAATCCGAAGAAGAGCACCGTAGTGAACTGATGTAGGAGTAGAAACAAACTGACTGACAACACTGACTGCGTGAGCAATATCGGATCTGGTCATGTATAAGTAGACAAGCTGTCCAACAATCGTTTATATCTAGTGGGATCAGAAAGGAGCTCACCATCAGTGGGACAAAGGTTCACATGAAGCTTTAAGGGTGTATCGGCTGATCTACTGTCAGAAAGGCATGCAGCGGAGATAATATCTGATGTGTATTTCTGTTGAGAAATGAGTATCCCCCGAGATCCATGAGCAATCTCTAGGCCTAGAAAATAACGTAGTCTGCAAAGGTCTTTCATATGGAACTGCTGATAAAGGTATTTCTGGGTGGATGTAATGCCCGCAGAGTCATCCACAGTAATGATCATATCGTCAACATAGAGTAGTAGAATTACCTTCCCCTGCGGTGATGACCGCATAAACATAGAATGGTCCTGAGAACTCTGACTAAAACCAGCCTTGGTGATGACAAGGCAAAAACACTTAAACCAGGCTCGAGGGACTTGCTTCAAACCATATATAGCCCGACGCAACCGGCAAACATGACGAGGAAGAGTAGGGAGACCAGGAGGAGGATCCATATAAACAACCTCTAGCAAGGTACCACGAAAAAAAGCATTCTTCACGTCCATCTAGTATAACGGCCATTGGCAGATGGCTGGAACAGCAAGAAGAGTGCGAACAGTAGTCATCTGTGCAACGGGAGCAAAAGCCTCATCATAATCAATGCCATGCTCCTGAGTAAATCCTCGGGATACTATACGAGCCTGGTGTCGCTCAATAGATCCATCAGGTTGATATTTGACATTGAAGATCCACTTGTAGCTAATAGGCTGAATGCCCTCTGGTAGAGGAACAACATCCCAAGTGCCAGTCTGATCAAATGCACTGAATTCCTCTGCAATAGCTTTCCTCCATTCAGGATATTGAATTGCATCTTGATAGGTTTTGAGCTCACGTGTGGAGTGTATAGCAGTGAGATATGCATGAAACTGTGGTGAGTAGGAAGTTAGGGTGGCAAAACCAAACTGGTCAGAAGGACCGGTGGCATCAGGTGTATAACATGCCAGAGGAATACCAGAAGTGGAACGGGTAGACTGACGAAGAGGTGGTGGACTGACAGGGTGTGGGGGTGAGGACAGTATAGTAGGTGCATGTGTCGGTGGGGAAGTAGGTGGGATGGGTGCTGGCTGCTGTGGGGATGCAGGTGGTGTTTCGGTAGGGGAACAACAGGTGTAAGGACTACAGGAGATGTGAATGGAGCCAGAGGAGTGGGATCAAAAGGAATGTGGGAAGATAAAGTCGGGGGGCTAGTAACAATTGGGGAATCGAGAAATCTAGTATCCTAAGGGGAGTCTTCCACAAAGGATGCATGTCGAGAAATGCGGACACGACATGCTGATGAATCAAAACAATGATAACCTTTGTGTTCAGGACTGAGACCGAGGTGAACGTACTTAGCAGCACGAGCGGAGAGCTTTGTGCACTCAGTAGGAGGGAGAAGGACGTAACAGGTGCACCCAAAGGTTCGGGGCATACCGTAGTCGGGAGGAGAATGATAAAGAGCCTCATAAGGCGTCGTACCATCTAGGGCATACGAGGGAGTAATGTTGATGAGACTAACAGAGGTCATGATAGCTTCAGCCCAGAAAGAACGAGGAGCGGAAGAGGAGAGTAAAAGAGCGCGAACCGTCTCAAGGATGTGACGATACTTGCGTTTAGCTACACCATTCTGCTCATGTGTGTGAGGGCATAATTGCTGAAAAAAGGTGCTGTGAGACTGAAGAATCGATCTCATAGTGGTGGAAGTGTACTCACGTGCACCGTCCGATCGAAAATTCTTAATGCGTATACCGAACTGAGTGTGAATCATAGCTGTAAAGAACTGGTAAATATCAGGTATCTCAGATCGCTGATGCATAAGAAAATTCCATGTATGTCTAGTGAAGTCATCGATGAAGGCAACATAATAGAGATAGCCTTTCCACGAAGGAACGGGAGAGGGTCTCCATATGTCAGAATGAACAAGTTGAAAAGAGTGAGTGGTTTCAGAAGTTCGTTTGTGACTAAATGGTAGGGCAATGTGTTTGGCTAAATAACAACCCTGACAATCAGATAAATGTTTGAAAGTGAGAGAATCAAGGGCACCACTGCGAGCTATAGTCTGGAGTTGTGATGTGCTAATATGACCTAAACATATGTGCCACAGATCATCATCAGATGAAACAATACCGGCAAAACTAGAAGGAGAGTGATGTGCTCGAAGAAAATCTAGATAATATAGACGACTAGCACGCCCAAACTCCTCACCGGTGGAGGAATCAGTAATAGAACAACCTAAAGAGTCAAAAGTAACGACAAGACTGCTATCGCACAATGCACTAATAGAAATAAGGTTTATTGATAAATGAGGAGCATAGAAAACATATGGTAATGTGAGATTGGGAGAGTTAATTGTCCTTGAGTGTGTAATAAGAAGTGGTGAGCCATCTGCTGTGTGTAGAGATGGAGAGTGAGAGGGAAGTGCTGTGCAGGTGGTGAACAGTGTCTGATTACTAGTAAGATGATGTGATGCACTAGAATATAAAATCTAGAACGGATTCATACCGGGAGTGGTAGAAAGTGCAAGAGCAGAGGAGCCAGCATTGATAGACTGACCCATGAGCTGTAGTTCCAGCTGAGTGAGGCATTGCTGAAGATTAGTCCAATCAGCAGGAGACGGCAAGGCCGAAGTGACGGGCATGGCTGAGGATGTGAGGGAAGAAGTACTGCGAGAAGAAATAAGACTAGCATTGCTGTGACTGAGAGCACAATATGGAGGGAGATGATGCTGGTATCTGGATCGGGGTAGGGAGAAGAGCGGTGCTACCAGTGGCAGAAGTAGAGGTGGGGTAGGGTGAGTAATGATGTAAGGAGAAGGTAGGAGGCCGGAGGCAGACTGAAAGTGGCGCTGCTTCTTTTTGAATCTAGAGGAGGAACGAGAGGTGGTTGCATCGGGAAAGTCAGGAGAGGCGGAAATATGTGGGAGAGACTGAGATGCCATCAAGTAGTAGTACCTATATATATATATATATATATATATCAGATCCAAATCAAATACACAAAGTTCCAAATAGTAACTGAAATCCAAACCCTGGCTCTGAGAGAGTGAAGAGAAAGCAAGCAAAAGCTACGGCATCCTCAAAACCCTAGCTTGGTATGGCACCAATGTCGGTTCGCATGCGGATCCAGGGGAGAGTTTTGCTGGCGACGACAGGGGTGTCGACGGCAGTTGAGGGCGTCGCAAGAGGCAGCGCGCCGTCGACGGGAGAGAGAAACAACAACAGGGGGGTGGGTTCGATTTGGGTGGAGCTCGATGGATGGGGAGGACGACAAAGGGGGTCGAGGGTGAGCAAAGGGAAAGGCGGCTAGCAGTTGCAGGAGTTCGATGACTGTGGGTCTTGACGACGGGACTGTGGATGCCTCGACGATTGTGGAGACCTCGACGACTGTGGAGCGGTTGCGGGAGCGGTTGTGGAGGCGGCGATCTGGGTCGACTGTGGGGACACCTCAACAACGATGTTGTATGGTGATAGGGTTTCGGGAGGCGACAGTGTTTGGGGATAGGATTTCGGGAGGTTGAAGATGATATATATATTTTTTTGAGATCTAGGGTTTAAGGAAGAAATTTGTATAACTTGGCTGTTGGAATTTGAGGATTTTTGGATGGAAAAATTTTTAAAGAAGAAAATTTGAGTAATTGGCTTTGATACCATGTTAAGATAAATCAGAGAGATGAAAACAATACGGAATATTGAATTGAGTTCAACCAAGTACAATACCACCTATATATAGGAGGAGAACAAATATCAAAACAACTCTATAACCAATATGGGACTATAATAATATCTAACAAGTTCATTATTTTCTAGTTTTCAATTATTTTATTTGTTGATTTCTCAGAGGATCTGTTTTCTATTGGGGTTGGTGGACTATACATGATAATGTGTTGAAGACTGACAAACAGACGAGTCGAAATGGGAGCAAGCAAGCACAAGAAGTTGTAGCAGCAACAAACATGCACAGGTAGTGCACATAGCAAAGTACGGTCGATTGCAAAGTTGCAATCGATTGCAATGGGGCAGCTCTCCTCCAAAGAGCAAGATAGTTGACTGTCAAGCCCTCTGGAATGCTCGAAGGAATGAGCAGTCGGCCGTTTTGCTCTCTGTTGATTCAAAGGACAATTGCAGTCGGCCGTCCAAAGTGCAGTCTGTTGATTCTTGATTTTGATGATCACAACACAGTGCAACATGTGTTTATATTATACAGCTAACAATGCAGTGTACATATCAAAAGACAATTCTAGCTGAACAAATGCACAAGCTCTCAAGGATACAGCTCAAGACAAGGATCAAAGCCTCAATTCAACTCAAGACTCAAGACTTCAAGCTCAAATGTGTTATATTGTTGTCTTGTAAACATTGTAATGTACTTTCCTGTTGAGTCTTTAGTCTGATGTAAAGCCTTGTCAACACACACACACACACTTAACAATTTCATAATGTGTGTCTCAAAAAAAAAAAAAAAAAAAAACCCTCAAAATAAGTCAAAACAACTTGAAGAATTTTAGCTTTTAAGTACCAGTCGACTTAAGCCTATGCCAGTCGACTGATAAGTACGAAACTGTTTAAAATTATTCAAACTCTGATCAGTCGACTCTTATGGCAACCCAGTCGACTGATCGAGAGCTTTTTGACCGTTTTCTGATTTTCAAAAACGAACTTTTTCAAACTCAAACGGTCTGATCCGTTGGTTGACAGTTATGTAACTGCTTTCCAACGTTCAGAAGATCAAAACTCTTTATATATAGAGTTTCTTCTCAAACAGAAAAACTACTTGATTTCTTACAAAAACACCCGAGCACTCTTGAGAAAAATTTAAGTGATTTTCTGTGAAGAACAAAGCTTTCAAGTTCACATACTTTGGTTCTCTACACTCAGTCCAGTATAGCATTGAATTCGCTTTGGACTGAGTATAGAAGTCAACCTAATTCTTTAGCCACGTGCATCAACACATACAACAACAAGGCTATAGGTTGATTGTAAAATTCCTCTTGTACTCTTGCTCTCGGTTGGAGAGTGTTTTTGACTCTTGGTTGTAGAGTCGGTGTCTTTTCACTCTTGGTTGTAGAGTGGGTCTGCTTTCTCTGGTTGAGAGAAAGGACTACGGGTTAGACAAGGTTGTTGTCTTGAACGCCGTAGGGTATTCTTGTATTTTTTTCAAGAATAGTGGAAATCTCAAGTGGGTTGCTTGGGGACTGGATGTAGGTCGGGAGGACCGAACCAGGATATATCTTGTGTACTCTGTGATTGGTTATCTTGTGGTTGTATTTACTTTTTGCTTAATTAAACTCTGCAAAACTTGTCTGGCCAGTCGACTCACCCTTGTATCAGTCGACTGATCAGTCTCGTATTAGTTACTCTCTTTGTCTCATCAGTCGCCTGCCTTATCTATAAGTCGACTACATCGAGAGTTCAAGTCTTCTTTTAATTTGGCTATATCAGTCGACTGGTTCCCCACTAAGTCGACTGTGCCGAGAAAAATAATTTTATTCCGCAGTTTATTTTCATTAACACTATTCACCCCCCCTCTAGTGTTTGTTGCTTAGCCTACAGGATCCAACACTTGGTATCAGAGCAAGGTTACAGGCAATGGCAACTACATCAAATACTAATCAGTACCATGAAGGCCAATCTACACAACGGCCACCACTATTTGATGGAACGAATTACAACTATTGGAAGTGCCGAATGCGAATCTATCTCCAATCAATCAACTACGAGATATGGCAAATGACAGAGACGGAATACACTGCCCCTACCATTCCATATGCACAATGGAATGATGATCAAAAGAGTCAGACTATGAACAATGCCAAAGCAATGAATGCTTTATTTTGTGCACTGACGAAGGAAGAATTCAACCGTGTATCCAATGCTACAACCGCATATCAAATTTGGCATACACTCGAGGTAACACATGAAGGAACGAATAAAGTAAAAGAATCTAAAATTTCTGTTCTTGTCCACAGGTTTGAAATGTTCCGAATGAAGGACAATGAGACTGTGTCTGAAATGATTACAAGATTCACAGACATCACAAACTCTCTTGTGGCACTTGGAAAGATTTATACCCAAGCAGAGATGGTCAGAAAAGTTCTACGAGCACTCACTCCAGAATGGGAGAAGAAAACCACAGCAATAGAAGAGGCGAATGACTTGTCAACACTTACTCTCGAAAATCTTGTTGGTAATCTCATGGCATATGAGGTCCAACTTGAAGATCGAAAGAAAGATACTGAATCACACCAAGCAAAGAAGAAATCATTGGCTTTTAAAGCCATGACTGACTCAGAAGATGAGGAAGAAGATGAAGAAGAAATAGCAATGTTCACTCGGAGATTCAAGAAGTTCATAAAGAAGGGTAAGTTTCATTCTAAGAGTAAAGATTCTAATGACCCTCCTACATGTTTCAGGTGCAATAAAATAGGTCACATGAAGAAGGACTGTCCCTTAGAAAATGCAAAGAACAAGGGAAAAACATCCAACTTCAAGAAAGACAAATATTCAAAGAACAAATTTGCCAAGAACAAAAAGGCGTATCAAGCCACATGGGATGATAGCGATTCATCTTCCGAAGAAGAAACGGATGAAAATAACGAAGTGGCAAATGTATGCTTTATGGCTGCACAACAAGAGCATGTAAGTAATGATTATGATTCCGAAGATCTTCTTGATGCATTTAATGAAATATTTCAGGAGTTAAAGAAAGAAAAGATTAGAGTTAAGAATCTTGAGAAAGTGAATCAAACACTTAATCAAGAAAATCTTAACCTTGATAAGGAAGTAAAATCCTTAAATTCTCGCCTTGCAAGTCTAGATACTGATCTTGAAACTCTCAAAAAGAATTATGAAGAGATTTCAAAGAATGTATCTAAGTTTAACAAAGGCAAAGAGAATTTAAACGATATGCTTCATCATCAAGTTGCATCTAGTCATAAATTTGGACTTGGTTTCAAGAAATCTTCTATAAAAGAATCTCCTGTTTTAAACACTAGTAAGACTAAGTCAGCATCTATTTCTAGTGTTACACACAAGTTATATGATTTCTTTGCAAAACCAAAGGTTGTTAAATTCAGTGATAAAAGTGATACTAACGTTCGGTTAAGTCGACTGAACCATACCACCAGTCGTCTGTCCAGAGAAAGTGGATCTTATTCCACGAGATCAAAACCTCTTATAAGTCGACCTAGTGCATCTACCAGTCGACTGATACATACCAACAGTCGACTGAGGAACACTGGTAAGTCGACTGGACAGAACAAACTAGTATGGGTTCCAGTCAATCTTAATCAGAATGATAGAATTGCTTATATCAATTCTTATATACTGAATGTATGTACTTCTACCAATTATATTACTGCTTATGGAGGAAGATCAAACTCTTCATGGGTTTGGTTTCCCCCAAACTAATATGTTTTGGACCCAATAAAAAGGGTACCATATTTACCTCAAATGTTTTATAGGTACCCAAGAAAGAACGCTGGATATTAGACAGCGGATGTTCAAAACACATGACAGGGCATGCCAACTTACTATCCACCATTCAGAATATAGATGGAGGAACCGTCACCTTTGGAGATAACAACAAAGGCAAAGTCATCGGTATTGGCATGGTCGGTAAAATATCTAACCCTATTATAGAAAATGTGCTTTTAGTTAATGGTTTAAAGCATAATCTCTTAAGTATTAGTCAATTGTGTGATAAAGGTTATAAAATAGTTTTTGAAAAAGATGCATGCTTAATTTATGATTCTACTATGAAAAATGTTATTTTTCAAGGTTGTCGCAAAAACAATATTTATGAATTATGTTTGAATGCAATTGATTTTTCAAATGATTTTTGTTTGATAGCCTCTAACAATGAATCTTGGTTATGGCATAGAAGATTTGGACATGTGAACATGAAAAATCTCTCAAAATTATCTAAATATAACCTAGTTAAAGGACTGCCAAAATTATCCTTTAAAAAGGATAAGTTATGTGATGCATGCCAACTAGGAAAACAAATCAAATCCACTTTTAAAACAAAAGATGTAATCTCTACAAGTAGGCCACTTGAATTAATTCATATGGATTTATTTGGTCCTACTAGAGTTGCTTCTTTAAATAAAAGTAGATATGTGTTTGTTTTAGTAGATGATTTTTCAAGATTCACTTGGACATTCTTTTTAAAACATAAAAATGATGCTTTTGAAGAATTTGCACATTTTTGTAAACGTGTTCAAAATCAAAGATCTCTAACCATAGTCACTATTAGAAGTGATCATGGTGGAGAATTTGAAAATGAAACATTTACAGAATATTGCAACAAGAATGGTATAACACATTCATTTGCATTTCCTAGAGCTTCACCACAAAATGGTGTGGTTGAAAGAAAGAATAGGACTTTGCAAGAATGCGCACGTACTATGCTTGTTGAAAGCAATCTACCAAAGCATTTTTGGGCTGAAGCTGTTGCTACAGCTTGTTATGTTTTGAATAGAATTCTTCTAAGACCTAAACTAAAGAAGACTTGTTACGAGTTATTTTTTAATAAAATTCCTAAAGTCTCTTACTTTAAAACATTTGGTTGTAAGTGTTTTATTCTAAACACAAAAGATAATCTAGACAAATTTGATCCTAGATCTAATGAGGGTATCTTTTTAGGATACTCAAATAGGAGTAAAGCATATAGAATTTTCAATAAGTCTACTATGACTATTGAAGAATCAATGCATGTTACATTCGATGAATCCTTACCTTCATCAACATTAAATAAGGATGATGAAACTGATTTATCACCTTTAGATAATGTGATTACATCCTTAGAGCAAACTAATCTATCTGATAAGTCGACTGATAAAGTCTCCAAGTCGACTGACTTAAACCAGTCGACTGAAGAACAAGTCAAGTCGACTGATCCGATTGTGATATCTTCAACTTTACCAAAGTCATTTGTTGAAGTTAAAAATCATCCTCATGACTTAATAATTGGTGACATCTCCCATGGTATTCAGACACGTTCACATATTAATATGATCTCTCATACAGCATTCTTGTCGGATTTTGAACCGAAAAATATACAAGAAGCTTGTGAGAATGAATATTGGATGAATGCCATGCAAGATGAACTAAACCAATTTATAAGGAATGATGTATGGGATTTAGTTCCTAGACCTCCTGATCAGACTATCATTGGTACCAAATGGGTATTCAAGAATAAGTTAGATGAATCAGGACAGGTTGTAAGGAACAAGGCTAGATTAGTTGCCCAAGGATATAATCAAGAAGAAGGTATCGATTTTGATGAAACATATGCTCCTGTTGCTAGACTAGAATCTATTCGTATTTTATTATCTTTTGCTTGTTTTATGAATTTTATACTTTATCAAATGGATGTGAAAAGTGCCTTTCTTAATGGGTTTATTAAAGAAAATGTTTATGTTAAACAACCACCAGGTTTTGAACATGAACAATTTCCAGATCATGTTTATAAATTGAAAAAGGCTTTATACGGTCTTAAACAAGCACCTCGTGCTTGGTATGATCGTCTGAAAACTTTTCTTTTAGAAACAGGATTTGAAATAGGTAAAGTAGACACTACTTTGTTTATCAAAAGAGTTAAGAATGATATCTTAATCATACAAATATATGTTGATGATATAATTTTTGGTTCTACTAATAATAATCTATGTCAAGAATTTGCTAATACCATGAAAAATGAATTTGAGATGAGTCACATGGGTGAACTCAATTATTTCCTTGGATTGCAAATTAAACAATCTTCAAATGGCATATTTATCAATCAAGGCAAATATGCAAAGGAATTACTCAAACGTTTTCACATGGATAGTACTAGTAGTAAATCCACACCTATGGCTACTACTACTACTCTTGACAAAGATTTATTAGGAAAGAGTGTTGATCAAAAACTCTATCGAGGTATGATTGATTCACTCTTATATATTACTGCAAGTAGACCAGATATTATGTTCAGCGTATGTTTATGTGCTAGATATCAATCTAGTCCTAAAGAATCTCATTTAAAAGCAGTGAAACGAATTTTAAGATATATTAAAGGCACATCTGAATATGGTTAATTTTATCCACGCACCGATATTTTTCAACTTTTGTCTTATAGCGATGCCGATTTTGCTGGAAGCAAAACTGATCGCAAGAGTACTAGTGGTACATGTCACTTTTTGGGACATTTCCTAGTATCTTGGTGCAGTAAAAAGCAAAACTTTTCTCTATCTCACCCGTGACAACCCTATCTGACCGTTGATTTCATTTCCCTTTAATCTGAGCCGTCTATTCTCTGTTAAAAACCCCTTTACCTGCCCCTCTTTCTTACTCTTACCGATCTCCAATTTTACCCCAATTTCGAAACCCTAGTTTTTTGAAGAAGGAGTAAGTCGACTCAAATTTGCTGCTGGTGCTCGCCTCTGTTCTGGTCTTTCGTTTTTTCTTTGGTAAAATCTCTATCCCTGTCTCTCTCTAATGGCACCCAAAAGATCTAAGCGGACTCATGAGGGTAGCTCTTCTTCTCAAGACTACACTCAATATTTATTGAGTCCAGATCTTATTGACCAATGGTACCTCATTTGTACCATTGCCATCTTCCCTGGAAGATTTGTCAACTTTAATGATCTTGCCCCTTTCAATCTCATTCCTTTATTTCAAAATAGCAGTCTTTATGACTTTCTCTCTTTAGCAAACCAACCCAATTATTATCCCCAACTAATCTATTTGTTCTACACCAATATGATAGTTGTTCAAAAACCCAATGGGAATGTTCTTATCCGTTCGTCTGTAAAGAATGTCAAAATGACACTCACACCGTCTAGGATAAATGAAATTTTAGGAATTGATGACGGAGGTATATTTCTTGATGACATTGTTTTAGATAATGCCTCCATTTTGTCTAAAATCTTTTTACCTCATCATGGCCCTCCAATGACAAGCAAAAATATTCATCCAATTGCAAAGCTTGTAGCTAGAATATTAGCCTATAACATCCTTCCCAAAAAGGGTAGTTATGACCACTATTCTCTAGAACTACAAAAAGCTGTGTATGCAATTTTTGGTAAAATTGATATCAATTGGGGTCATGTCATTTTTTCTCAACTTCAGCATCACACTCACTTTCTACCTTTTGGTGGTTTTCTCACTAGAGTCTTTCTTGCTTTTGGAGTTGACCTCGATTCCGAGACCAATGTTGTTTCTCGTTTTGATTGTTTTGATCGTGCTAGCCTCGCACGTATGAAGCTTGTTGATAACCCTCCTAGCTCTCCACCTCCTTCTCAGGCACCTTTAGGTTCTTCTGCTAGACCTTCTGCCTCGTCTAGTTCATCTCTTCCCAACGCCAACTATGATGATCCACGTACAATGTATGAATGTGTCAACTATCTTATGAAACATTCAGCAACGGTGGATACACATCTTCACACCCTTGATTCCAGACTTGATTCCTTTGATTCCCAACTCCACCACATTGATACCAAGATTGACAACCTCACCAATCTCTTCACCTCTCAATTTCATCCTCCTTCTCATGGTGACGATGAAGACTCGGATGAAGACGATTGAAGATTTTTATTTTTTTTATGTACTTTTTAATGGACTCATTTCTGTATGCAACTTTCTATTAGTCTCTTTTCTATGAAACAGATGGTTATTTTGTGCTTTTTGATGATAACAAAGGGGGAGAGATATCTGGTTGATATCTGAGTTCTATTTATGCTATGATATCTGAGTTCTATTTATGCTATGTATGCTTGATTATTATCTGCGTAAGATTCTTATCTGTGTTATTTTTGGCTGTTGAAAATCTCTGGTCAGTCGACTGCTCAAACGATTTAAGTCGACTGCTACTAAACTTCTGCTACTGTATATGTACTTACTGTGTTTTTTTATAAACCTTCTGATCAGTCGCCTGCCAGTTGACACAGTCGACTGATACTTGTTTTAAGAAAATGCATTCTGTGTTTTTAATAGGGGGAGCATATCCTTACTGTGCCTATATACATATTATCTGTTATTATCAGCTATTGTGTTGTCATCATCAAAAAGGGGGAGAATGTTGATTCTTGATTTTGATGATCACAACACAGTGCAACATGTGTTTATATTATACAGCTAACAATGCAGTGTACATATCAAAAGACAATTCTAGCTGAACAAATGCACAAGCTCTCAAGGATACAGCTCAAGACAAGGATCAAAGCCTCAATTCAACTCAAGACTCAAGACTTCAAGCTCAAATGTGTTATATTGTTGTGTCTTGTAAACATTGTAATGTACTTTCCTGTTGAGTCTTTAGTCTGATGTAAAGCCTTGTCAACACACACACACACACTTAACAATTTCATAATGTGTGTCTCAAAAAAAAAAAAAAAAAAAACCCTCAAAATAAGTCAAAACAGCTTGAAGAATTTTAGCTTTTAAGTACCAGTCGACTTAAGCCTATGCCAGTCGACTGATAAGTACGAAACTGTTTAAAATTATTCAAACTCTGATCAGTCGACTCTTATGGCAACCCAGTCGACTGATCGAGAGCTTTTTGACCGTTTTCTGATTTTCAAAAACGAACTTTTTCAAACTCAAACGGTCTGATCCGTTGGTTGACAGTTATGTAACTGCTTTCCAACGTTCAGAAGATCAAAACTCTTTATATATAGAGTTTCTTCTCAAATAGAAAAACTACTTGATTTCTTACAAAAACACCCGAGCACTCTTGAGAAAAATTTAAGTGATTTTCTGTGAAGAACAAAGCTTGCAAGTTCACATACTTTGGTTCTCTACACTCAGTCCAGTATAGCATTGAATTCGCTTTGGACTGAGTATAGAAGTCAACCTAATTCTTTAGCCACGTGCATCAACACATACAACAACAAGGCTATAGGTTGATTGTAAAATTTCTCTTGTAATCTTGCTCTCGGTTGGAGAGTGTTTTTGACTCTTGGTTGTAGAGTCGGTGTCTTTTCACTCTTGGTTGTAGAGTGGGTCTGCTTTCTCTGATTGAGAGAAAGGACTACGGGTTAGACAAGGTTGTTGTCTTGAACGCCGTAGGGTATTCTTGTATTTTTTTCAAGAATAGTGGAAATCTCAAGTGGGTTGCTTGGGGACTGGATGTAGGTCGGGAGGACCGAACCAGGATATATCTTGTGTACTCTGTGATTGGTTATCTTGTGGTTGTATTTACTTTTTGCTTAATTAAACTCTGCAAAACTTGTCTGGCCAGTCGACTCACCCTTGTATCAGTCGACTGATCAGTCTCGTATTAGTTACTCTCTTTGTCTCATCAGTCGCCTGCCTTATCTATAAGTCGACTACATCGAGAGTTCAAGTCTTCTTTTAATTTGGCTATATCAGTCGACTGGTTCCCCACTAAGTCGACTGTGCCGAGAAAAATAATTTTATTCCGCAGTTTATTTTCATTAACACTATTCACCCCCCCCTCTAGTGTTTGTTGCTTAGCCTACAGGATCCAACACAGTCGACCGCACAACGTTGTTTGATTTGTGACTGAGATATGTTATGATATAAACCTATATATATTGTATTAAGTACGACTTTAGGATTAAGAGAAAAGAGAGTTCTATCAGAATAGAGAGATCTATCAGTCGTTTGAAAGAGGGAGATAGAGATAAACCTTACACCTTGGGGATGAGTTATTGAGGGATTGTAAACTTGTTTTTCATATTTCTAGTAAAAATCGCAGGAGTGTTTCTGCGTGGGGAAGTAGCCATTGCATTGGGTGAACCTCGAAAAATCTCATATGTTCTTGTATGATGGCTTTTGATTGTTTTTGTTTTCTTGCTTGTGATTTTATTGTTTTGAATTTCGTTGGTGAGTTATTCTGCAGTTAGAACTGAACAAAGTGGAATCAGAGCACCAAGTTGGTAATATTGATTGAGATAGGGGATAAGAGTAGGGTCAAGGAGTTCGATGGAACATATTTCACAATGTGGAAGATCCAGATGATAGCGTGTTTCCGACAGAATGATCTAGATGATCCATTGTTTGGCATGAAGCAAGAAGGGGCGGAGGTAGATCCGGTTGCGTTGACGGCTTGGAATAGATTGGATCAGAAGGCGCTTAGACAGATTCAGTTGTTGCTGAGTAGGAAGTTACTATTTCCCATTGAGAATGCAAAGCCGCGAATGAGGCAATCAAGATCTTGACATACATGTTTGAAAAAACAAATGCAGTGAACCAGATACTTCACCTGAAGAAGTTAGTCAACATGAAGTTGTCGAAAATGGGTTTGGTAGCGGAGCACATCAAAAATTTATATGTGGTTTACAATCAGATGGAATCGTCAGGGTTAAAGTTTGAGGAAATGGCACAATCATTATTATTACTATCAGTCTTCCTGATAGTTACGACACAGTAGAATCAACGGTCACATGCACTATGACTGATGTGATAACTCTGAAGGATGTTATAAGCAGCATTATGAATAAGGATGCGAGAAGAAAGATACATGGAGAGTTTTCGACGTCATATCCTAGCAATGCCGCGCTGTCAGTTGATAACCATGGTAGAAGCTACAATATAAGGAAGTTACAAAGTTGGAATCACAGGTCTAAATCAAGAGCAGGGCATCGCAAAGGTGAGTGTTGGCACTGTAAGAAGTTGGGCCACAAGAGAGACCAATGCGAAGAGTATAAGAAAGTTCAAGCAGGGTCACAGGGAACCAATGTGGTAAGTATCGAACTCCTTTTAGATGAATTGTGTTTATCTGCTAGATTAGATATTGCGCAAGATGAATGATGTATAGACTCGAGTGCTTCTTATCACTGTTCATCCATGAGAGATGCCTTTGAGGATTACAGGACATGTGATTTTGGTGCAGTCACAGTTGGTAATGGGTAAGTATGTTCAGTTGTAGGTAAGGCACAGTGAGAGTGAAGGCTTGCAATAGTGGGCTATTAGTCTTGAATGACACAAGACATATTCCACGCTTGAGGAATAATTTAATCTCGACTAGTAAATTGGACAAAGAATGATTCACGACAACCTTTGGACGTGGAGAATGGAAGGTTACTATAGGTGCCAGGTTGGTGGCAAAATAAAATTGTGGTGACACATTGTACTTACTCAGAGAAGGTGATTCATGTGACATCATTACTGCAGCATCGGCGGGTAGTTCTTCAATTCAATGGCATTTAAGGTTGGGACAATTTGGTGAAAATGATGGCAAGGAGCTTTGTTCTAGGGACCTTTTGTCTGGGCTTAAGAAAGTTGAGATGGATTTTCTGTGAGAATTGTGTGATGGGCAAATAGACAACAGTTAGCTTTTAGTTGAATGAGCGTAAGAAGAAGCTTAGAAAGCTAGAGTTGGTACATACAAATATGTGGGGTCTGGCTCAAAATTCTCTTATGGTGGTAAAAGATAATTCGTCACATTCTTCAACGACGCTATAAGAAAAGTTTCGGTTCATGCAATTCGTGAGAAATCAGAGGTGTTTAGGATATTCAAAGCTTGGAAGGACATGGTTGAGAATGAAACAAGTTCCAAGGTGAAAGCACTAAAGTCAGACAATGGTGGTGTGTACACTAGCAAATAGTTTGTTCATTATCTGGCAAAGGTAGGTATCCAAAAAATCAGAACAATTCTTAGGATTTCGCAGGAGAATGGGGTAGCAGAAAGAATGAACCACATGATACTCGAAATAGCGAAATGCATGAGATTTCATGCGGGTCTTCCAGTCCATCTTTGGACAGCTATAATGGATACAATAGTGTACTTGATTAGTCGTTGCCCGTTTAGTGCCCTTGATGGGGCCATTCTGCAAGAACTATGATCAGGTAAAACTATCAATTATTCGCGTTTGAAAGTTTTTGGTTGTATTGCGTATTCACTAATCGATAAGGAAGAAAGAAAGAAATTGGATTTGAAATCCAGAAAGTGTGTATTCACTGGCTACGGCGGTGATAATTTTGGTTACAGACTTTGAAATTTTGTGTACAACAGGTCATTCGCGGCAGGAATATAGTGTTCAATGAAGAGGTCGTGTACAAGAGCAGGAACACAATTCAAAGTACTACAACTGGTATAGAGTCAGATTGAAGTTTCGACTCAGATTCATATTCAAATTGAGATTCTAAAGCCGGCCCTAGTAGTAGGGGGCCCTACAGTGTAGCATCAGTACAAGTACCACATGCAACATATGAGGCTCATGATGAGCCCGTTGGGAATGAACAGGATATCCAAGACGAATAGGTACAGCTAGAGCAGTTCGGAAAACCTGAACCTGTCGGTGAACCGATAGCCATATTGAGAAGATCAACACGAGAGAGAACCGGTAGCTAGTGTAGTTCATAAGCATGTTCTGTACACGGATTTAGGAGAGTCAGAAACTCATGGGGAGGCTTTGAAGGATAAGGTTCAAATTTAGTGGGAGTCAGTCATGAGGGACGAGATGAACTCCTTGGAACAGAACCAAATTTGGGAATTGACCAAATTACCTGCAGGAAAACGCGCTCTTATAAACAAATGAATTTCAGAGTCAAGAATGAGGCAGATGGCAGAAAAAAGTATAAGGCAGGGATCGTTGTGAAAAGGTTCTTTCAAAGAGAAGGTGTTGACGACAGTGAAATCTTTGCACCGGTAGTGAAGATGGCTTCAATAAGAGTTCTGCTTAGTATTGTAGCAGTTGAAGACTTATACTTAGAGCAGTTGGATGTAAAAACAACATTTCCCCTTGGTGATGTCGAAGAAAAGCAGTAAATGAGATAACCCGCATGTTTTGAAGCAAAAGAAAAAGAAGACATGGTGTGTCGACTGAAGAAGAGCCTGTACGAGCTCAAACAAGTACCATGAAAATGGTAATTGAAGTTTGACTGCTTCATGAAAGGAAAGAGTTTCGAGAGATGCGAACAAATTATTGTGTATATGTTCGTCGATATGAAGACATTGATATAGTTACCTTGGCATTGTATGTAGACTATATGTTGTTAGCAAATTCATGTATGGAAACGAGCAAGGATGCGAGAAAGGTGCTAGCTTCGGAGTTTTTGATGAAGGACTTGGGTGAAGTAAAACAATTCATCGGCATGATGATCAGTAGAGACAGAAAAAAAGTAGATGTGGTTATCACAAGTAGACAACGTGAAAAAGGTGTTGAAAAGATTTAATATGGATGACGTGATGCCGATCACTTGTCCCTTGGCTGCACACTTCAAGTTATCTATAGATTTGTGTCCGACAGTGCAGGCAGAGATGGAGGTAATATTGAAATATTGAAATCAGATTTGGAGAAAAAATAATATTTTTCTTATTCATATTTTATTCTTCTATTGGCGACCTATATATATATATATATATATATATATATATACACATTGTTTCTTGGAGAAGGGGTACAATCGATTGAGAAGATTAAGGAAGAGAGAGATTTGGGGAAATCTATTCCCTGTAAATTGGGAAATAGAATATGTAGCTCATACAAAATATATTTTAACACTCCCCCTCAAGTTGGTGCATAGATATTGAATATGCCATACTTGTCCACAAATTTAAGAAGAGTTGATTCGAAACTGACTTGGTGAGAATATCTGCGAGCTAGTCTTCTGATTTCACCTTAGATATCTCAATAACTTTGTTATCTAATTTTTCCTTGATGAAGAACCTACCCACCTCTACATGTTTCGTCCTATCATGTTGGATTGGATTGGTTGCAATATCACACGCCGCTTGACTGTCACAATACACCTTAATAGGCTCATTTGGACCACATCACAAATCTTGTAACAAAAGTTTAAGCCATAAAAATTCAGTTATACTCAGTGCTACTTCTCGATACCCAGCCTCTACACTAGAGCGTGCAACAATATTTTGCTTTTTGCTTCTCCATATGCCCAGATTCCCTCCAACAATGGTAAAGTATCCTGAAGTAGAACGCCTATTATCAACAGATTCTGTCCAATTAGCATCAGTATATGCCTCAACCTTCAAGTGACCATGTTTTGCGAACAAGACCCCTTTTTCTGGAGCATACTTTATATATCTCAGAATTCTCATCATCGTATTCATGTGTTCACGAGGTGCATGCATAAACTGACTCACCACACTTAAGGCATATGACAAATCTTGCCACGTATGTGCAAGATATACTAGTTGTCCTACCAATCTCTAATATCTCTCAGTATCACACGGCACTTGATCAAGGTCATTCCACAGTTTCAATCATTCTTCTAATGATGTATTAATAGGCTAACAAGCAGACATTCCAGTTTCCTTCAACAAATCAAGCGCATACTTTCTTTGAGACAGAAATATACTCTTTCTAGAGCGAGAAACTTCGATACCAAGGAAATATCTCAAAGGGCCAAGATCCTTCATTTCGAACTCTTGTGACAAGTAGTTCTTTAATGCTTTTCTCTCCTCATGATCATTTTCAGTTACTATCATATCATCCACATATATAATGAGAGCAGTAATCTTACCTTCTTTCCTTTTCAAGAACAGAGTATGATCTGAGTTACTCTGACAATATCCAAATGACCTTTTTTTTTTTTTTTGATAAAACGGATAGAGCCTTACGACTCCAGCCCAATTATATAAATGAAATAAGGTCATACAACAAAAGACAATTTTACACTGAGTAAAACTGAACAATAAAATAAAAAGGCTAAACAGAGCAGCTGGCAATGAAAAGCATTGCCACACAACACACTACAACAAAACAAAAAAGAGACCGGCAAAAAGACACGATAGCCGGCAAGCGACGATGTTAACTAAGAGGGAGCAGAATCCTCGCAGCAGCAGTAGGCCCAGACAAGAAACATTCGACAAAAACACGACATCCTCGGATGAGTTAAATCCCCAGAAATAGCCTGCACTAACCGACGCAACCTCGAGACAAACAGGTCAGATCGCTCTCATAGAAGAGAAATCCAACATGTAAGCCCCAAAGAACAGCGCAACAGGCCAGGAGTAAAACCGGGTCCAGCAAGACACTGCCAATCGCTGAACAACCCTCCCAATCAAGGAGGCAATCTGAATTAGCCAACCACAAACAAAGAACAACCACCATAAGGCCAAAAGCCAAACCACAAAAAGGGACTCATGAGCTTGACGCCAAAAAGAGTGTAACCGTCTGGGTTGAACCAAGACAACGGTACAAACACCGCGCCAATAACAATGCCACAAACACAGAGAGAGAAGAGCCACGCAAAAATAGACCTAAGTGGTCAAAGTAGCACAACATAGCAGACATAACAAATTAAAGAAATAACAGTAAAAAGAACTTCAAAGAAGCACTTAGCCAAAAGGTGAGCAAAACAGGGTGAGATACACCAACTACAGCCGAAAGAAGATGACCAAAACATTAAGAACATAGACATAAGGAGATTAAAAACAGAGGAATAAACAACAACAACACCCAAAAGAAAAGGGTCCACATCTCAAAAAAACGTACAACTCAAAGCTAAGCTATCACAGAACAACAAGAGCCCAGTCACAGCAAACCCTAAAACATAAGGGCCACAAAAACTAAGCCACCAAAGAGTTAACTCTGCATAGAAAAAGAATAAGAAATGTTACGACAGGAAAGAAAACATTAAGGATTAAGATGAGAGTAAGAAGAGTGGAAATAAAACACGGCCTCATATAGACTGTGAAGACACAAAGCCTCCACCTTATGATGGGGTAAATGGGAGATCCAATGTTTAGTATAGAATAAGAACTCAACAATAATAGTGTCGGAAGGCTTAGAAGTATTTGAATAAATGTGGTTGTTTCTTTCTTTCCAAATAACCCAGATAATAGCCATCGTAGAGAGGACCCAAGACTTACTGAGTTCTTTCCTAACTAATTGAGAATTCCAGCAAGATAAGAATAAGGAAGGGAAGTTGGATGGGTGCCCAGCCAGTACACAAATCTGCCATAAATGGCGAGTGTAATTGCAGTGAAAGAAAAGATGGTCGGCATTCTCCTGACTATTTAAGCACAAAGAGCAGAATTGGCCAAAAGCCAGGTTCATCTTATTGAGATTCTCCACAGTTAGGAGTTTATTGTTAACGGCGAGCCAGCTAAGGATTTTAGCCTTTAGCGGAGCACAACAACTCCAAATGAGCTTCGCGAAAAGCGATTTGTCACCACCAAAGTTAAGAAAATTATAGAAAGATTTAATAGTAAAAGAGCCTGAACTGTTCCAACGCCACCTGGCATCTTCTTTGGGATGCCAATGATAGTTATTTAAACAGACTAAGAGAAGAGTGTAGTCCGGCAGCAGCTCTGGAGGGAGACCATACAATGCTTATTGATTTTGTAAATCTCCCAAACTAAGCTCTTGGTTACTGCTTGAGATCATACAATGCTTTCTTCAACCACACACTTTATTACTGTGTTGGACTGGTCTATTTGATCCTGGTGGTAGATCCATATAATCCTCTTTTGTCAATTCCCCATGTAAAAAAGCATTCTTCACATCAAATTGCTCCAACGACCAGTCAAGATTTGCAGCAAGTGACAGTAAAACTTGAACAGTGTTGAACTTTAACACATGTGCAAATATTTCATCATAATCAATTCCATAAGTTTGAGTGTACCCTTTGGCAACCAGTTTTGCTTTGTATCACTCTATTGAACCATCAGACTTATACTTCACGGTATAAATCTATCTGCATCTTACTGGCTTCTTTCCTGCTGGCAATTCGACTATCTCTCAAGTCTCATTCTTCTTCAAGTACTTCATCTCCTCATCCATAGCTGCTTTCCATCTTGGATCAACTAAGGCTTCCTGCACACTATTAGGAACAGATACACCATATAAATGATTCACAAATTACGTATTTGATTCAGACAATCCGTGAGTGGACACATAATGACTCATGGGATACTTGACATTACTAGTGGGATTAGGCTCATAAGTGGGTTTTAGGATACCTCTAGTAGTACGATTTGGGAGTTCTTTTCTTGGAGCTTCGGATAGCGATGACAATTGGTTTTGGGGTTCTGGTGGGGGTAGAGATGGTTCTGATGGTACTGGTGGTGGAGATGATTCTGACAGTGCTGGTAGTAGAGATGGCTCATCTTCATGGAGGTTCGGTACTGATTGCAGTTTTTCGTGAAAATCTCCTTCCTCAACCAAATCTTCATTCGAGTGATGTCACTACTTACATCCAGATTTTCACCCTTTGTATTAGGCATTGATTGCAATAACTCATGAAGATCTTCTTCATTCAAGTGATCATCACTACTTTCATCCAGATTTTCTCCCCTTGCATCCAATTATTTAGTCTGAATGGTAACCACTTTGTCATAGGCAAGAGTTTGAACTTTACTTCGGTACTCCCCCTAAAGTTCAGCCTCAGAGGAAAAATACATCTCATCTTTATGGAACACAACATCTATAGTCACAAACATCATTTGAGTCGGTGGGTGGTAACAACGATATCCTTTCTTATCTGTTGCATATCCCACGAAAACACAGCGAATAGCTTGAGAAGATAACTTATTACGTTCATGTTGATGAAGATGAACAAATGCGACACACCCAAACACACGAGATAGCAAGTTGATGACTGTTGGTGCATTCACAGCTTCAGTTAATGCTTGAAATGGTGTGATGAAGTTTAGGATACTAGAGGGAACTTGTTTGATTAGGTATGCAGCAGATGCCAAGGCTTTACCCCAATACATGAGTGGCATATTTTCATAAATAATAGAGGCACGAACCACCTGAAGCAAGTGTCTGTTTTTTCTTTCTACAACCTCATTCTGTTGTGGTGTATACGAGCATGTAGTCTAGTGAACAATCATATGTTCCACCAAATATTGTTGCAAATTCAAACTCAGATACTCACCGTCATTATCGCTCCTAAGAACTTGAATCTGTGTTTTATACTGAGTCATAACCCGTTTGTGAAATTTCTGAAATAAGCCACAAACTTAACTTTTAGACTTTATCAAACAAATCCAAGTCATACAAGTACAATCCTCAATAAATGTCACAAACCATTTTGCTCCTCTAAAAGTAGTGTATTTGGATGGACCCCAAATATCAGAATGAATAATCATAAATGGGAGAGAACTCTTACTTAGGTTTGGAGGAAAAGAGACACGATAACTTTTTGCGAGTTCACACACATCACACCGAAAGGTAGACAAATCCAACTTCAAAAACAAGCTTGAAAATAATTTATTCAAATAACCAAAAGAAGTACGCCCTAGACGTCAATGCCATAGCCAAATCTCTGATTTCTTCTTCTCCCCCTCAGATCCTTCCATAGAAAGAGCTTGAGTCAACGTGCTTGAACTTTTATATTCCAAATCCAGGTAATAGAACTTCCCGTATCTAACCCTATAACCAATCGTCTTGCGAGTCCGAATATCCTTGAACTCACAATGGGAGGGCCAAAAAATCATAATACAATGTAAGACAGTAGTTATTTGAGCAACAGATAATATGTTAAAATTCAAGGAGGGCACAACTAACACATTATTTAAGGTTAGGTTTTTTGTGAGAGATATGGAACCCACGCCAGTAACGGTGGTAGGATCTCCACTGGCAGTGGACACTTTGGATTTGGTGGATGGTTGTAAGGTTTGGACTAGTCTAGAATCAAAAGTCATATGATCGGTAGCACCCGAATTAATTATCCATGCATTATTCATAATGGAGGTAGAAATATTAAAAGTCTTACCATCATTACCTGCAGCAATAACTAATGTAGAGGACACGGTGCCAGTGGATCGGTTGCAATTCTTCTTCCGAGTATCTCCACTATAATAACAATTCTCCGGATAGCCGATAATCTTATAACAACGAGCTTTCGTGTAGCCGATCTTGCCACAATAAGTACACTTCCTTGACTCCATGGTGAAGAACAGCAAATAGCAACACAAAAAGCAGTACTAACAGTAACACAGCAAGCAGCACAACACCACACCAAACATACTGGCAAACAGCAAACACCAATCAGGGATCGAAAGCTCGGGAGGATCAAGATCGGGATCTTCTTTTTCCTCAGATCTGATTTGATCAACCAGCAACTCAGCAGACAACAACTCACTCAGTAAATAGCAAGATACATTCGTGATTTGATCAATCAGCAACTCAGTAACCACACAGCAACAATAAGAGAAAACAATAATAGTCGGATCAGATTAAATTAGTTCTTCGTTCGATCTTCAACTACACCACCAAAGTTCGACGGCAGCAGCGACGAGTGGCAGTGATGAGAGGCAGCACCGCTGGGGTGGGGTTTCGGATGGGATCATCGTGCCAGAAAGCAACACAAATAGTCGAGCGACCAGGTCGACTGTTTCAGATGGTTCGACGGAGGAGAACAGGGTCGACGAGGATCGGGTCGACGAGTGGTTTCGGGGATCGAGGTCGACGAGGAATTTTGAGGACCAGGGTCGACGAGGATTTTCGGGGATCGGGGTTGACGAGGAATTTCGGGGATCAGGGTCGACGAGATCGGCGATGGAATCAACGACAGCGACAGTGGGATCTTCTTCTTCTTCACCTAGCCTAGGATATTTTAGGCTCTGATACCATATTGAAATATTGAAATCAGAAGATTTTTTTTTCTTATTTATATTTTATTCTTCTACTGTCTACCTATATATATATATATATATATATATATATATATATATATATATATATATATATATATTGTTTCTTGGAGAAGGGGTACAATCGATTGAGAAGATTAAGGAATAGAGAGATTTGGAGAAATCTGTTCCCTATAAATTGGGAAACAGAATATACAGCTCATACAAGATATATTTTAACAGGTAATGGTTGCAGTTCCTTAGACCTTACCCGTTGGGAGTTTGATGTATGCGATAATGTCTACAAGAACAAACATTGCACAAGCAGTGGAAATTGTCAGCCGTTACATGAAGAATTCATGTAAACAGCTGCAGTAAAGTGGATTCTCAGGTATCTTACAGGTACTTTTGATCACTCTCTTTGTTTTAGGGAAGATTGTTTTCATATACATGGTTATGCGGATGCAGATTTTTTTGGCAATTGTGATAGTTGCAGAAGTAATACAGGGTATGTATTTACAATTGGAGGTACAGCTGTTTGTTGAGCTTTACAACTACAAAAGGTTATAGCATAGTTAACAACGAAGTCAAAGTATATGGCACTCACAGAGGCAACGAAAGACATTGTGTGGATTTCAGAGCTTATGAAATAGTTGGGTAGAAAGAAACCCATAGGAGAGCTATGGTAAGACAGTCAAAGTGCGATTTTCTTGGCGAAAAACTTGGCATATAACTCAAAGACTCGGTACATTCAAATGAGGTATCACTTTATTAGAATGGCGGTTGAAAAGAAATGGTTGAAGCTTTCGAAGATTCTTAGCACTAAGAATTTGGCAGACATGCTCATGAAGGTAGTGGACAACAAGAAGCATCAGTTTTGCTATACTGCTATCGAATTGTCTTCAGGTTAATAGTTGGTGAGTTATTCCGCAATTAGAACTCAATATTTTCCCCAAAGGTCAGGCCAAATAATAATCTCAAAGATTACTGAAATTGTTTTGGAAGTTCCTCTACACTAAGCGGGCTTCTAAGTATGCAATTGTATAGTGATAGGCTGGCAAACGGAATAGAACCAAGCCTGCTTCCTTTTCAGGGTGCGTGGCAGCATTCTTTCGCCAGTACCTGTTCGATTAATCACAGTTTTGAGTTGACAATAATCCATTTGTGGTCACTTTCCTATGTAGGATTGTTCCATTCCAGGAGGTACACTGGTTTTTCCAGTTAGTAACCTGGAAAAAGCGTAGTTAGTTTCAGTTTGAAAAGCTTTAGCTTCTAGGTACTAGCTAAATTTGTTCTACACTAAGCTGCGTATCTACTCAGGTATTTAGTTAGAGACCCTTCTGCTGCTGCATACTGTATGCTACTCCATATCTTTGCAGGAGTGGTTGCTTTGCTAGGTTTCATTCTAGTTCAAAGAGCTTTGAGATTTGTAGCTTCAGGATTCGAGTCAATGTTTCAGTGATCATTTTTCGATGAAATTAGATGAAATGATTTGTTTTGATATTGTTACCGCTGAAATCGGTGTGGGGGCAAACAGATAGATTTGTGGATTCTTTGGGATGTTGAAAGTCAAACCTGAAGCCTTTCTGCCGGAGTTTGACCCTGATCTCCCTCCGTTGACCTGCAAAAAGTGCGATACACCGGGATTGATCCCGGCGATGCACCCTCCGACGCTCAAGTCAGTAATCAGAAGATTATGAATGGGCTTTGATTGGCAAAAGATTGATTACCTGGTAACAGTGGGGGATGGGGGATATTTATAGCTGCCTTAGGAACCAGTTTCGGGATAAGATCAAATCCCTACTTCCCAGTGGATGGATAGAAGTGATCAGTGCCGTTGATTAAGGACAATCAGAAACCCTAATTCTATCCAGCTGGACCGGGTTTTTTACGAGTTGGAACCCGCACCCAGTTGAGATGGATCTGGTCGTGGGTTATTGGGGCTTTGGAAAAAAGACCCAGTACCTATTTCAGACCCGTTTGTAGGAGAAATTACCATTTTACCCCTGATCTTTGAGATTCGCGCCTGATTTGGACGGTTCCGATTTAACCCCATTTTTAGCCATATCACGAGCCCCCCACTCCCGAAGACCGAGTTTGATCAGCCTTTGGGGAGTAGTTTTACAATTTTAATGGCTTGCGGAGTTGTATCGGAGTCCAAATGAGGGGTGTCGAATCTTTATACGAGGTATTATGGTGTTTTTTGCTATTGGTTGCGCGCTCAAGGGTGTTCTTGGGCTCTCCCTGAACTTTTGGTGATTTTTCTTAATTTTTATTTATTTTTCGGGCCATTTATTTAATTTTTGCGAAGCGGTGATTCTTTGTTCGGGTGCCTTAATTAATTATTCTAAGCAATAATTATTTACATGGGGGCTCAAAAATATTTCTCCGAGTTTATAATTATTTTTTAGAATTTTTAATTAATTTTCCTGAATTTTTAATCATTTTTTCGCAATTTTTAAATAAATAACTCGATATTAATAAATAAAAAATTAATTTTTGATATTATTTATGACGTGGCACGATCTGGGCCTTCCATCAGCCAGCGACATGAATTTCTGAGGGATCGGATGGCCTGTGTCGCTCGACACCATTTTCTCCGCGTAAGCACCTCAGATCGCCAGTTGCTCGGATTCCGAGCGACGTGGCTCGGTGCTATTTTCCACACATGAGCAGCTCGGATGGCCAGTTGCTCGGATTGGGATTCCGAGCGATGTGGGGTGATCCGAGCCGTTCATCAGGTCGAGGCACGAATTTTGAGAAGATCTGACAGCTGGTGTCGGTCGGCGCTATTTTCTCCATATGAGCAGCTCAGATTGCTAGCTGCTCGGATCGGGATTCCGATCATCGTGGGACGATGTGGACCGTTCATCATGGTGCGAATCACGAGGCTAAAGGCTCGGATCACGAGAAAATGCTATCTTGTCATTTTGTGGGCGTAGCGTGATCTGAACTGCTCATCATCTCTCAGCGCGAATATTGAGTCAATCTGATGGTTGGAGTTGCTCGGTGGATTTTTTCTTCAAATGTGCAGCTCGGATTTCCAGTCGCTCGGATCAGGGTTCCGAGCGGCGTTATTTTCTTCATGTGAGCAGCTCGGACCGCTAGTCGCTCGGATCGGAATTCCGAGCAACGTTATTACGTTCATGTGAGCAGCTCGGATCGTCAGTCGCTCGGATTGGAATTCTGAGTGACGTGGGGTGATCTGGACCGTTCATCATGGCGCGGATCATGAGGTTAGAGGTTCAGATCACGAGAGAATGCTATCTTGTCGTTTTGTGGGCATGGCGTGATCTGGGCCGTCTGATCGAGATCTTGCACGAATTTTGAGGAGAGAGTTGTTTTTCTCCAATACGCAGCTCGGATCGCTTGTCGCTCGGAGTTGGATTCCGAGGGACGTGGGGTGATCTGAGCCGTCCATCATGGCGCGGATCGCGAGGTTAGAGGTTCAGATCACAAAAAAACGTTATCTTGTTGTTTTGTGGGCGTGGCGTGATCTGAGTCGTCTGATCGAGATCTTGCACGAATTTTGGGGAGAAAGTTGTTTTTCTCCAATACGCAGCTCGGATCGCCAGTCGCTCGGATTTGGGTTCCGAGGGACGTGGGGCGATCTGGACCGTTCATCTGAAGATCTTGCACGGATCTCGATGTAAAAGACGGTGTGGTCACGAGAAAACGCTATCTTGTCATTTTGTGGTTGTGGTCCAATCTGTGCCGTCCGATCGAAATCTTGCGCGAATTTTGGGGAGAAAGCATTTTTTCTCCAATACGCAGCTCAGATCGCCAGTCGCTCGGATTTTGATTCCGAGGGACGTGGTGCAATCTGAGGTGCCTCTCGATAGCTTGGCAGAGTGCCTCGGCGGCTCGGAGCTAGAGGAATAGCCGATCGGTGTGGCCCAGTCTGAATCGTCGTTACCCTTATGAACCGTTGCCGCTCTTCGCTACTTTGTCGTTTAGCCTTCTTTAACGTCTTAGGGGGGGAAGCCTAAGAGTCGCAACTTTACGTTACAAAGCTCAAGAGTCATTTCCATTACTATAAGTTTTCACCTTCCCCATTCTTTATCTCATTCTTTCACTTTCACTTTTACCTTTCACTTTTACTTTTGCTAGCGGTGTTTTTGCTTTCGAGCGGCGCTACTAGCTTTTGTGGCAAGGCAAGTTTGAATTCCGGTGATCTTTTCCGGCCATAAACGTCGCTTCAAGGTTAGTCTCTCCCCCTTTTTCTTGAAAATGGTTAGAATTTCTTCTGGGGACGAGACCTCCACCTCGGATCGAGACACCGACCGAGCGATAGTGGTTAGGCCGAGGAAGGGGAAGGAAGTGGTCGATCTGGTCGGGGTGTCGACGATAGTTGTGACTCCGAGGGGGGCAGGAGAGCTGGGTCGGCTGCCGTCCATGTTGTCTAGTGTCGGCGGAGTGAAGAGTTACCCGGAGGACATCTTAGAGAAGGTGGTTCATGGGATGGCTCTGGCGTATGAGGAGAATAATCTGAGGGATCCTTCCGAAGTGGATGAGATCCCCTCAATCATGACCAAGGAAGATCTGCATCGGATAAGAAAGGGACACTGCATCCCGAAGGAGTACTACCTACTACTCCCCGGCCCTGGCTTCCGAGCATTTACGGGGACGTCGGTAGACACGTGCATCTTCTCGTACGACGCGCTCAACACCGGTCTTCGACTACCACTGCACCACTTTGTGGTCGAGGTGCTGCAGTGGTACGGCTTGAGCCCAGTTCAATTTATGCCGAACATGTGGCAGCATGTCATCACCTTCATCCTTCAGTGCCAGGCAGTTGGCGTGCAACTGCAACTCGTTCTGCTTCGGAGCCTCTATCGCATCTGTCGGATGAACAAGATGGAGGATCGGTATTATTTGTCGCCGAGGAAGGGGGTAAAGTTGATCGAGAATTCGGACTCGATCAAACACTGGAAGGAGAACTACTTTCTCATCTGTGGTCCCGAGCCGTGGGGCTTCTCGACGTTGTGGAAAGATGGGGTCCCGAAGTGGGCAAAGAAAGAGCCGGTGCTCACAAGAGAGGAAGCGGAGGTTGTAAAATCCTCGGTCTTCCAACCCTCGGTTGGAAGGACATAACCGAAGAGGTCTTGTTCGGTGAGGGTCTCAGTCCGATCGACCCCAGTACGCTCTTTTTCTTCTTCTTGCTTTTCTTAGTGCTTTTTAGTGTTAGTTATTTTTTCTAACTCTTTTGCTCGATTTTTTCTTCGTATGCAGAGACCCCCGGCATGGATTACAAGGCGTTGATGGCAAAGACTCGCGCGGCGAAGGATGCGGAGACGAGGAAGAGGAAGAGGACCACGGCGGGGCCTCATTCCGACCAAGCGGTACAAGTCCCCTCGGCGCCCTCATTCGTTGTGGAGCCGGTGACCGAGGCCCCTTCGAAATTGCCTGCTCATGCCCCTCCGGTCGATGCCCCGGGTTCGTCGAGCGGGGCATTCTCCGCCAGCGCAGCTCTGGCTTTGGAGGTACTGCCGCTTACTGCCAAGGCGGAGGCCATCCTTACCGAGGGTGATGAAGGTGGACGGCTTCCTCAGCGATATGGGGATATGCATGCAGGCGGTGAAGCACCTGTCGACCCCGAAGGACTGTGCCGCTCTGCAGGCCGGCACCGTGGGCGACGACACCCTGGAGATAGCTCGGAATACTGTGTCAGTAAGTATGAGTTGAATATGATAACCCAAAAAATTTTTTATGTTTTTTGTTCGGTTTTAATCGTTTCCTTTCCTTCGTTTTGCTCGCAGACTCTCTGCCACTTCAGCCACCTGCTCGAGCAATTCGCCGAGCAAGAGAAAGAGATGAAGCTGTCGAACGATCGGGAAAGTTCGGAGCGCTCCAAGGCGGTCAAGCTGTTCGAGGACGAGCAGCGACTCTTGGCTTCGCGTGCAGCCGAGGTGGGGGCCCTCGAGACGAAGCATGCCGAGGCGCTGAAGCACTCCACAGCCGAGATTGCCAAGGTCGAGGTGTTGGAGAAAGAGAGGGCTCGCCTCGAGGAGGAGCTGGCCAAGGCCTTGAAGGCGTTCGAAGAGGCATTGAATGGCCAAGCGATGAAGGTGGCGGAGGCAGCAAAGGCAGTTCGGGATGAGGCTGAAGCCCACATGATGACAAACATGGAGGAGGCTTACGCCCGAGCGCTGCAGCACGTGGCGGCCCGCATCCCCGTCTTCAACAGCTCTTCGTACTACTTCTATGATCCCGTGGAGGGCGAGGAGCAGATTCCTCTGGCGGAGCTCGAGCCCGAGCTAGAGGGCAAAGATGCCGAGGAGGACGCCGAGGATGAGGTGAACGTCGAAGGAGCGATCATCACTGTGCTGAGCGAGGACACCACGGAGCGGCGCCATGAGGTGGCCCCCTGACTTAGTTGCCTCTTCTTTTGTTGTTTTTGTTTCTTTTTTTGTTGTAACGCCGAACTGCGGACTGGCCACCGCTCTCATGTACTCTTTTTGGATTTTAATGAAAACGACTAACTTTTTGAGACTTTGGCCAAGTTTTTGAGATTTCAAGTGTTGTGAACACCTTGTTGTTGAAAATTCCGCTAAGTGTTGAAAACACCTTTTGCTTTGTATTGAGAACTCAAGTGTTGTGAACGCCTTGAAAATTTTGCTAAGTGTTGAAAACACCTTTTGTTCTTTGTGTTGATGTGTTTTCACTTTTCAGGTCGTCGAGTCGAGTTCAGCGGCTGAAGTCTCTCGTCTTCGCGCTGACTTGGGGGCGACGAAGGTGGCCCTCTCTCGAAGACGAGAGTGTTTCCTCAAGAGCGAGTTGAAGCTAGATCATCTCAAAGTGACGCTGGCGATGTGTCTTTTCGAGTTGAAGCAACTAAGGAAACAAGCTCGCGAGGTTCGTCTTGAAGGTGAGGTGGACTTGCTTCGGAAGGCGCTATTTGATGTTACGGAGGAGAAGGGCAAACTGCTGGCCAAGGTTCTCCACTTGAAGATGGTAGAAGAAGAGCTTTCGGCGGAGGAAGAAGAATTAGCAGAGACGGTGGGCAAGTTGATGGCCGAGCACGACGAGTTGACGGCGGAGGTCAACGCGTTGAAGAGGGTTACTGTCGATAGGAGCATCGAGGTTACTTATCTTCATCGAATTATTGCCGACGGTTCTGGTGCCGAGGGCTCCGCTTAGCTTCCTCGCTTCAAAATAGCCGTGAAGGATGACTCCCTGAAGCAACGAATAGTCGAGATAGAGGCAGAGGTTGCTCGCCTCAAGCCCCATTCGGGACCAATCATCGTCAGAAGCACTTCGTGTACCCATGAAGAGAATGAGCGAGGGATTTCGTTTTATGAGCTTGCGATTTATTCGCCTGTTGCCCGACGAAGTCCAGGTAATGCCCAAAGTGGGGTGGCTGTCTCGTCGAGCGAAGCCTTAGCCGGTGCAACACTGAGAGACACTACTAAGCTCGCCGGCTTGGGGACCTCAGTGAGTGCGGGCTCGCAACGACAAGGTGTGCGCCGTCCCTACCTATCTCTTAAGAGGAACATCCCCCTTCCTAAGAGTCGTTGAAGTAGTCTTGTAGTTTTAGTTTTTCGATTCTTGTAACTTGTCGTATATAAAAGTAGCTGGTCTTGTAATTCGAGTTTGTTTGAACTTTAAACTTTTATGAAAGTGAAAGCTTGGTTTACTCCTTTGTGTTTGTGCGCTGGCGTGTTCAGTTGATTCTTTGTGGTTGTAAGAGTGTTTCTGAAGGATGGACCATTTCTAGCTCGCTTAAGAGCGAGGAGTAGAAGTGGTCTTTCCAAGCTTTGGACTCCGAGGGACGTGGCTCTATTTGAGGCATCCATTCTGAAAATTTTGCGTGGATCTTGATGTGAAAGACGGTGTGGATCACGAGAAAACGCTATCTTGTCGTTTTGTGGTCGTGGCCAAATCTGAGCTGTCTGATCAAGATCTTGCATGAAATTTGAGGAGAAAGTTGTTTTTCTCCAATACACAGCTCGGAATGCGATTCGCTCGGGAGTGTATGTTTGAATATCTTCATCAGTTATCCAGCCAAGTGGTTAGGATTCCGATCGTGTCGTTTGAGTAAGTTTCAACGGTTGTGGGAGCAGTTCCGAATGGTGAACCACTTCTAGCTCTCTTAAGAGCGAGCTTGCGAAGCGAAATCGAGCCACGTTTTGGACTCCGAACGCGTCGTTTGAGTAAGTTTCAACGGTTGTGGGAGCAGTTCCGAATGGCGAACCACTTCTAACTCTCTTAAGAGCGAGCTTGCGAAGCGGAATCGAGCCAAGTTTTGGACTCCGAAAGCATCGTTTGAGTAAGTTTCAACGGTTGTGGGAGCAGTTCCGAATGGCGAACCACTTCTAACTCACTTAAGAGCTAGCTTGCAAAGCAGAATCGAGCCAAGTTTTGGACTCTGAACGCGTCGTTTTAGTAAGCGTCATTTAAAGTCTTAAACAGTGAGACAAAATAATCACAAGAGAATCATGAGGGGAAAGAAGTTCTTTATTGATAATTGCTAATCGGCTGCTTCTAAGTTGCAGGCCGTTATTACAATGAGAAAATAAAGAAGCAAGTACAAATAAAAAGATAGGAATGGCTCGACATTTGAAGGTACTCGGAGAGGCGTTCAGGCGCTCTCTTGGTACTTCAGTAAATGGTCGGCATTCCATGTTCTGGGTATCTCTCTGCCTTCAAGATCTTCATGACGATACGCTCCGGGGCAAACTACTTTGGAAACTTTGTACGGTCCTTCCCAATTCGGAGCTAGCTTACTCTTTTGACTGGGGAACGAGATAGCTAGCTTTCTGAGGACTAAGTCCCCTTCTTTGAGATAGATCTGTGGAACGGACTCTTTTGTTGTAGGCCTGTTCGATTCTTTTCTGATAATTTTGCTGGCGAATTGAAGCTCTTTCACGGAGCTCATCAATCAGGTCCAAATTCACCCGGAGCTCTCTAGCGTTCTGCTCTTCATCATAAGCAATAAGGCGAGGGGACGGCAGACCAACTTCTAAAGGGATCACAGCCTCGGACCCATAGGTGAGATTGAAGGGCGACTCTCCTGTGGGGGTCCGTTTCGTAGTGCGGTAGTTCCACAATACGTTAGGAAGTTGTTCCGCCCATAAGCCCTTGGCAGCTTTATCTAATATCTTCTTGATGCCGAAGAGGATCTACCTATTGGCATTCTCTACTTGGCCATTGGACTAAGGATGGGAGACGGAGGAGAATCATTGCTGGATGTCGAGGTCTTCACACAAAGATCGGAATGCTGCCCCTGTAAACTGTGTTCCATTATCTGTTATTAGAACCCGAGGTATGCCGAACCTACAGATTACATTTCTCCAGATGAACTGCAGCACTTTGTTCTCAGTAATTGTGGCCAGAGGTTCGGCCTCGATCAACTTAGAAAAGTAGTCGATTGTCACGACTAGGAACTTGAGTTGGCCCGGAGCTGGCGGAAATGGACCTAGCAAGCCCATCCCCCACATTGCAAAGGGAATCGGACTTGAGAGAGATGTGAGTTTTGCTTGGGGTAGGCGGCAGATGTTGGAGAACTGCTGACAAGGGCTGCATTGCCGGATATGTTGCTCGGCATCTCGAAGTAGGGTAGGCCAAAAATACCCGTAGTTCAAAACTTTTCTGGTGAGGGACCTTGACCCAGAATGGGCTGCGCCTATACCTTCGTGGAGCTCTTGTAAGGCATAAAAAGCTTCCTCCGGGGAGAGGCATCTCAAGTAGGGTCTGCCATCCACTTGGGTATATGAGCGTTTGTACAAGACTCCTTCAACGAGGGTGTACCGCTCCGCTCTCACTCGGATTCGACGGGCCTCTTTTGGATTTTGGGGGAGGATCCCATCCCTGAGGAACTCTATCAAAGGCTTTATCCAGTTGTCCTGGAGTTGGACGGGCAACGGCTCCATCGAGTCGGGGGCTTCTTCTTCTATGCTTGGTCTTAGCAGTACTTTGATTAGGACGGTCTGCTCGAGACCTTGGAGGGAGGAAGAGGCCAATTTTGAGAGGGCATCTGCTTGGGAGTTCTCTTCTCTAGGGATCCGCTGGAGTAGTGCCTCTTTGAATGAAGCCATGAGACTTTGGACCTTGGCTAGGTACTTAGCCATTCGGTCATCTTGCACCTCGTACTCTCCTAAGACCTGATTCACAACGAGCTGCGAGTTGCTGAATATTCGAATACGTTGTGCTCCTGCCTTGCGAGCCATACCCAGGCCTGCTATTAGGGCCTCATATTCAGCTTTTTTGTTGGAGGCTTTAACGTTGATGCGGAGGGAGTATTGGAGAACGAAGTCGTCTGGGCCTGCCAGAATGACTCCGGCTCCGCTCCCTTCAGCGCAAGAAGACCCGTCTACATATACTGTCTAGATGGGAGGCCCATTTGCGGCTTGGCTCACTTCCGGGATGGTGCTTTCTACAATAAACTCGGCAAGAGCTTGGGCTTTGATAGCAGTCCGAGGTTGATAGGTTATGTCATGTTGGATCAGCTCGATTGACCACTTCATTAGACGCCCGGAGGTCTCAGGCTTGTGCAGGACTTGCTTGAGCAGCTGGTCGGTAAGAACGACCACCGAGTGGAATTGAAAATAGGAGCGGAGCTTCCTGGCTGCCATAACCAAGGTGTATGCTATCTTTTCCAACCTCGGATAGCGGAGCTTGGTGTCTCTGAGGACCTTGCTCACATAATAGATAGGCTTCTGAGCCCTGTCTTCTTCCCTCACTAGGACAACACTGAGGGTTTGCTCGGAGGTAGCGAGGTAGAGATAGAGTGTTTCCCCGGGAATAGGCTTGCTGAGGAGTGGGGGTTGACCAGATAGGCTTTCAGTTGGTCGAACGATTCTTGCTGCTGTTGGCCCCACTCGATGCCCTTAGCCCCCCTGAGGGCTTTGAAGAAAGGAAGACACTTCTCTCCTGACTTAAACAGGAAGCGCCCTATGGCTGCGAGATGTCCTGTAAGCTTTTGAACCTCTTTCACACTTGTAGGAGGAGCCATATCCAGTATGGCTTTGATCTTTTAGGGGTTGGCTTCAATTCCCCTCTGAATGACCATGAAGCACAGGAACTTGCCAGACGAGACTCCGAATGCACACTTGTTCGGGTTTAGTCTCATATTGTGCTTCCTCAACACGTCGAAGGCTTCTTATAGGACGGCGACATGGTCGGACCCGTGAATACTTTTTACTAGCATATCATCGACGTACACTTCCATGTTTCGGCCGATCTGATTCTGGAAGACCTTGTTGACAAGGTACTGGTAGGTGGCACCGACATTTTTGAGCCCGAAGGGCATTACTCTATAGTAATAGAGACCTTGATCGGTGACGAAAGAGGTTTTCGGGATGTCCGGGGGGAACATTCTAATCTGGTTATATCCGGAGAAGCCATCCATGAAGCTAAGGAGCTCATAGCCCGAAGTGGCGTCGATTAAGGTATCAATGCTGGGGAGAGGGAAAGGATCCTTAGGGCATGCCTTGTTCAGGTCAGCGAAGTCGATGCAAATTCTCCAACTTCCATTTGCCTTCTTAACCATAACAACATTGGAGAGCCACTCGGGATAATTGACTTCTTGTATGAACTGGGCCTCGAGGAGCTTGTCCACTTCTTCCTTTATAGCTTGCTGGCGCTCAGGGGAAAATTTGTGCCTCTTTTGTTGGACCGGTTTGGACCTCGGAGCAACACTTAGGTGGTGGACGAGTAGGTCTTCGGAAATTCCTGGCATGTCGGCAGCCGACCTAGCGAAGAGGTCATGGTTCTTCCTGATGCAGAGGACTATGTCAGAACAGAGGGCAGAGGGGAGGGTCTTGCTGACAAAGAATTTGTGGCTCGGATCTTGTTCGGAGAAGAGCACTTCATCCAGCTCGTCTACTGGTTCTGACATAGGCTAGATGTTCCCCTGGGGAATTTCAAGAGTCTCGAGGGAAAGGACAGGTCCCCCGGTCGAGGTCATGTGACACTTGCGGGCCATCTCTTGACTTCCCCTACACCTGCCTTAGTTAGGAACTTCATTTTGAGATGATAAGCCGACCGGACGGCTTCTAGAGCAGCTAGGCTAGGTCGGCCTAGAATCACATTGTAAGCAGCTGGAATGTCGACGACCATGAAATCCATCAGCTCCGTCCGGGTAGTAGGAGTTTTGCTAGCGGTTACGTCGAGGGTGACCGCTTCGATAGTCACTGGCACTCCCGTGAACCCATGGAGCATATAGCCGGCGGGCTTGAGCCTGTCCCATGATAACTTGAGTCCTTTGAAGGCCGCTAGGAAGAGGATGTTGACAGAACTACCATTGTCCACTAGAATCCTCTCCACCTTGAAATTAGCCATGTGGAGGTTAATTACTAGTGCGTCACAATGGGGGGTTCGGACACCCTCAAGGTCTTTATCCGAGAAAGTGACCAGGACTCCGAGGCCTTTGGGAGGGGGTATGCTGTGCACCGAGTTGACCTCCCTGATAAAAGCCTTTCGAGAAGAGTTAGAGGTTCCTCCCATTGGACCTCCATGGATGAGGTGCAAGATGCGTTCTTCTTCAAACTTGGGAGTCTCGTCGCGCCTCTCGGGACGCTTGTTAGCCCTCTGGGGGGAGGAGGAAGGTCGATGCGATCCTTTCTTACGAACTTAGAGAGCTGCCCTCTCTGGATGAGGGCTTCAATTTTATTCTTCAGAGCCCGACAATCATTGGTGTCATGGCCGTGGTCTCAATGATATCGGCACCACTTCTCCTTATCTCTCTTCTTTCCGGGGGTATTCATCTTCATGGCCGAAGGCAGGACTCCCTCTTTCTCAACTTCCATGAGAATAGTTGAAACATTGGTGTTGAGAGGGGTAAACTTCTCAAATCTGGGAGGCAGGCGGCGCTGACCCCCATTTTCCTTCTGGAGCTTCTTAGCTCCCTCATATTCAGCTGCCTTTCTCTTGGTTTCGGAGGAAGACCCCTCAAATGTGGGGCGGTGTTCAGCTTCCTCAACCCGGATATACTTCTCGCTCCTAAGAAGAAGGTCGAAAAGTCTTGTAGGGGCTTTTTGGCTAGGGAGGACCGAAGGATTGAGTTGAGGATATTTGACTGGAAGGCTGTTGCAGCGACCGATTGGTCGAGGGAGGCAATGGACCTAGCTTTCGCGGTAAATCGCTTCACATAATCTAGGGGTGGCGAACGGGTCGAGTGGGCCGGGCCGGGCCCAACCCGTAAGGGATGGCATGTAGAATTATACGGGCCGGGCCGGGTTTCATTCTTAGCCGGGCCGGGCCGGGCCGGGTTGTTTTTTCGTTTGGGTGGCCCGCCCAACCCGTGAACCCTTTAGGGTTCAACCCGGGTTGGGCCGGGTCGACCCGCGGGTTGGCACGTTTAATAATTTTTTTTTTTGGTAGCTTAAATTAAAATAATAATTATAATTATAATACTAAGTAAGTAATAATACTAATAAACAATAAAAATCGTAATAATAATAATAAGATTGAAAGAGTGAAATTGACAACAAATTTTGAAATATTATTCATATGAATTTAAGTTATACAATTTTAACAATTTATAACGAAATGAAGAATTCAATTCACAAATAAGTTTTATACAATAACATATTTCTTATATACAATTTTAATTGAGTACAAGTTTTCTAATTTGACATAACAAGCAAAGCTATTGTTGTTGTTGTTGTTGTTGTTGTTGTTGTTCTTCGGGCGAGTTGCTCCCACTTGTGGAACTTGATAGTGCTTGCCCTTGCGTCCTATCTTCAGCCTTCAGCCAGTCTTCTGTGCAAACGAGCATCTCTAACGCCTCGGGCTTCAACCGATTCCTGTAATCAGATAGAACCCTGCCACTTGTTGAAAATGCACTCTCAGAAGCAACTATAGAGACAGGAGGAGTTAGTAAATCTTTAGCCATAATTGACATAATACTAAAAGTGTGTTCATGTTCTTTCCACCATTGTAAAATATCTAGTGGAGAAAGAGTAGGCTCAGTATCCTGTTGGTTATACCAATTTAATTCATTTGGTTGATTAGTCCTAGGTTTTTTAGATTGAATTTGTTCAAGTAAACTAAATATTCTATCACCAATTCTACTTTTACCCTTACCTTTAGAACTACCAGAAGAAGAACTAACTACAGAAGTTGTACTACTAGAAGCAAAACGTCTATCATAATAATCATAAAAGTTATTTAACGTAGATTCAAACTGAACTAAAAAAGTAGCGCAATCAATTGTTAATTCTACATTGTCCTCTAAATATCCAAAAAATATTTGTATCAAATTCTTCGTACCTTCTAATTTGATACGGGGATCCATAACAATAGCAGCACAAATCAACATAGGAGGAGGAAAATAATACTTCAAAATTTTTTGAAATGTAGGTATTACAATGTCATTAATATAGGAATCATTTAACATTTCGTTAAATATTTGCATCATGCTAACTAATTCAATAAAAATGCTACTAGAAGTAGATTCATATGTTTTTGAAAATTTTAAAGTTGCGGTTTTAAAAGGTTCTAAAAATTTCAACAAAGATTCGGCAAAAAACCAATCGGGAGGAGTCATTTCAAAATTGTGCATATTTTTTGCGATACAAAAATCATTTACAACTGCTTTATAATCAGTGACAACATTTAGTAAATCAAAAGTAGAATTCCATCGGTGTCTAACATCCTTTGGAAATTTTCTAAAAGGAACATTTCTAACCCTACACCAAGCTTTCCATTCTTGTAAAATGCTTGGACTTAATGCAATGAAATGTACACAATTTCTAATTTTATGTATATATGGATCAGCTATTTTTAATGCATCTTGAACACATAAATTTATAATATGACATGCACATCTAACATGAAAAATATTGTCAGATGGAGGGTTTAATACAGATTTTAAAGTAGTAATTGCTACATTGTTGTTAGATGCATTATCAAAACTAATAGCCATAATTTTATCGCGAATATGAAAAATATCACAAATTTCTATAATACGGTTTGCTATTTCAGCGCCACTATGGGGATACGGCAACGCCGCAAGTGATATGATTCTTTTTTGAAGAATCCAATCATTGTCGATCCAATGACAGGTTATTCCCATCGTTGGAATATTGTTGACACCCGTCCAACAATCCGAAGTTAAACTAACCCTACAAGTTAAACTCCATAAAATTGCAATCAACGCGTCCTTCATTTCAACACACATTTTAAAACAATCCGATTTGCAAGTATTTCTCGGAATTCTTTTAAAATGAGAGTTTAAGGCCGTTTGATTAAAATTTTCCAAGTTCCTACTCTCGGGATAGGAAAATGGCAACTCTTCCTTAATGACTAATCGGGTCATTTCCCGACGAACAAGTTCGGGATCATAAGGGTGGCTATCCACTTGACCGGTCATAGGGTTGATTTTTTGTTGGCCTTGTATTTGATCAAGAAGTTCTTTATGATTATGTTGTATGTGCCTACTAATTGTACCGGTGCCGTCACCCTTCTTGAATTTGTATGTTTTACTACATGTTTTACACACTTTCAAACCTATACCCGGAGTATGTTCGTCCGGGATATAATCATAAAACTTATGCAAATCGCTAGTTTCTCCTCTACTTTTCCTACTACTACGGGGTTGTGTAGTTTCGGGTTGTTGTTGTTGTTGTTGTTCTTCTAATTGTATGTCACCTACAACATCCATGTCGTGTGTACCCCATTGTTCCATAGTAGGATCAATGTAATCTTAGGCGGGCTCACTAGTTGGGACAATTGGTGGCCTACGTGAAGAGGAGGAGGAATCTTGTCCGCTACGACCGCTACCACGTGATCTAGACATAATGTAGTAATGTGCTAAAGTAAAGTATGTAAAAAAAATGTACAATGTAGGAGCGGTGAATTATACAAAAAAAATCTAAAAAACAAGAGGGTTGAGATAGAGAAGTTCAAAAAAACGAACAATAATTTTAACTACAACGCAAAAAAAAAATTAACGAGAGAGATAGAGATATTTTGATACCGTTCACCGTGGAATACGCGTATGTAAAAAAAACCGTTAAAATAAGAATAGAATAGAAAAGATGGAGGAGCGCTTTGCCGATTCCGCAATTGAAGAGTTGAGAAGAGGTTGAAGTAGATTTGACGAGGGTTGAAGAGAGTTGAAGACGTTGAAGACGTTGAATTTTGTTTCCGATACGACCGAAATTTGATCGTGTATATGCCTCCTTGTACACTTGTTTGATGAATACTACAATTGTTCAAAAATTCTTTACAAATGATGTATAATAGTAGAGAGAGTAAGAGAGTGAGGTGTGATTTTTTATGAGATTTTTGGGGGATATTTATAGGCTAAATAAGTGGGAAAAAACAAAATAAAATAAAATAAAAAACCAAACGGCTCTGTCCCAGACAGAGCGCAGCGCAAGCAGCAACGGTGTGATTTTCGACCGTTCGACCCGCGAGTCAACGGTCGACCCGTCACGGGTCGAACGTTCGACCCGTACGGGTCGAAACCCGCGGGTCGACCCGCGGGTTGGCGGGTCAAATTCACGGGTTGGGCCGGGTTCGTGGGCCGGGTTTCGCGAATTCGATTCGCAAAAATTGAGACCCGGGTCGACCCGGTACTATTCACCGGGTTCGACCCGAACCCACGAAGCAATTTAACGGGCCGGGTCGCGGGTGGGTCGCCGGTTGACCCGGCCCAGTTGCCATCCCTAACATAATCTCTCATCTTCTCGCCCTTCTTCTGACTGAGATAGAGTAGTGAAATACTAGTCTTCTCGGTTCAGCGACTGCTCACAAAGTGGGTGATGAAGAGGGTTTCAAATTGCTCAAAGGAGAAGATGGAGGATAGGGCGAGTCGGGAGTACCATTCCCGAGCTGGACCTTTGAGAGTGGCTGGAAAGGTCTTGTACAGTAGAGCATCGGAAGCTTGGTGGAACATCATTAGAGTCTTGAAGCTCTCTATGTGATCCACGGGGTCTGACTCCCCCGTATATGTCTTGAACTGTGGGTGCTTGAAGTTTGCTGGAACGGGTGCTTCCATGATGGTTCAAGAAAACGGGGCTCTGCTCGGACGGAGGGTCCTTCCTCTCATTTCTTCTTCTCTATCAAGTTGGCCGAGGCGCCTCTCCATCTCGTGGAGACGGCGGTAGACCGCATCATCCCTTCGACAGTACCCTGGTGAGCCTCTGGACTCATCTTCGTACGAAGGGGAGCGTGGAGTTCGGCAATGGTAGCTAGGGGGAGGGTAAGGACTAGGGATGTGATGGCGGTGGCTCGGAGCTTGATGAGGAGTTAGGGACTGATGGCAAGGACTTTGGACCGGAGGGGGAGTGGGGACCCTCTGAGCATTGTTGTTTTTGTTCGGTCGGAGATTGAGGGCCTGCAGGATTGTAGCCTGGAACTCTTGGAATTCGACTTGGGTGATAGGGTCCGTTCTCGTCCCTCTGGGGCTGCCAACCTGCGAGAGAACGATGTCTTCTCCGGTGGTACTCAGGGGACTCCCTCCGCCTCCTATGAAGGGGAGACCTCCTGTGGTCGCGGCGACGAGGAGATTGCTCATTTGGACGTTCCGAGCGGATGGCTCCCTCACGGGCCCGCCCTTCATCCAAACGGCGGCGAAGATCCTCTTCTTTCTGCCGGTTGATGAGGATGTTGCGGAGGTCTTCGGAAGGCCGAGAGTTGTGAAATGTCATTGAGTCGGTTGAAGGGTTATGTATGGAGACGTGGTCCCGATGAAGATGTTGTTTCTGAGGAGGAGGGCGGGAGGTCCCAATACCGATGTTCTGGGGCCCGACTTGACCCCACGGGGGTTGAAGGTTTTGAAGAGGGGGTTGCTCCTGCTGCAGGGGCTGATCATGCTGAAGGGGGAGTTGTCCCTATGCCTAGACGGTTTGGAGGGGAACCTCCTGTTGCTGCTGGGGATCAATGGGATTGGGCCCACGGTTGGACCCTCTGGATCTTGCTTTCCTTGGAGGCATGGCAGGAAACGATCTGACCGATTGGAAGAGGAAGGATTGCTATTCGTGGTTTCCCACAGACGGTGCCAATCTGTTGTCGCTGAAATCGGTGTGGGGGCAAACAGATAGATTTGTGGATTCTTTGGGATGTTGAATAGTCAAACCTGAAGCCTTTCCGCCGAAGTTTGACCGTGATCTCCTGCCATTGACCTGCAAAAAGTGCGATACATCGGGGTTGATCCCGGCGACGCACCCTCCGATGCTCAAGTCAGTAATCAGAAAGATTATGAATGAGCTTTGATTGGCAAAAGATTGATTACCTGGTAACAGTGGGGGATGAGGGGTATTTATAACCGCCTTAGGAACCAGTTTCGGGAAAAGATCAAATCCCTACTTCCCAGTGGATGGATAGAAGTGATCAGGGCCGTTGATTAAGGACAATCAGAAACCCTAATTCTATCCAGCTGGACTGGGTTTCTTGCGGGTTGGAACCCGCACCCAGTTGAGATGGATCTGGTCGTGGGTTATTGGGCCTTTGGAAAAAAGACCCAGTACCTATTTCAGACCCGTTTGTAGACGAAATTACCATTTTACCCCTGATCTTTGAGATTCGCGCCTGATTTGGACGGTTCCAATTTAACCCCATTTTTAGTCATATCAGATATAATATGCAGAATTGTGGATTTTTCAAGGAGGCAGGAGATGTTGAAGAATCTACCCTATAACTCGTAGTGCTAATAGCGGAAACACACCACAAGCAATAGAAACCACAAAGACTTGATGAACCAAGAACAAGGCACCACAGTATATGCAAGATCTCACAAGAACACAATCAATATGCAAAGATAACTAATACTTCTTATTCCCCAAGAAATACAAAGATTACAAAAGAGATTACAACTCTCAATCTCTCTCTCACACCTTTGAAACACTCGCCATAATTTTCTCTTGAAGTTGAACAATGATAACGGCTCACTCGTGATTACACAAATTGATGGATTAGATCCACATAAACCCTAGAGTCTACATCCATATATATATAGCCCCCGAGTAAACCCTAAAAGATAAACACACATCCAGCAATTTGACCTTAAACTCGTAAGCGCAAAAACAATCAGCGCCGAAGTCGGTCAACCGCACCCCCAATGTTGGTCGACCGCAACGTGTAGAGCCAAATCCGAGACACAACCGGTCGACTGCACGGTCGACCGTCCCCTCCTCTGTTGGACTTGTACACTCGAAGAACTCTCAGCAGAATGGGTCCGTCGATCACAACTTTCCAGACTGCATTCTTCTACTTGTTGTTTGTCCTCTCTTACTTCTTCATCCTCTTATCTTTTTCTTCAACTTCAAGTACTCAGTGCCTACGTGTATTTGAGGCCACAATTTCTAAGAGGGGAAAATTGATGATTTTGTTCATACAAATTGTTTTGAGATATTGCTTTCCACCTTCTAATTCTACGACTGGCTGTATTGTGAATGAGGCAGACCATGTTCTCATTAAGTCTCAATTTGAGAACTCAAAAGTTCCTGTACCATTCGAGCATTCGAGCATTCGAGCATTACTCACTTTGACAAATTTCTCTGGAATTTTCTTTATGACATACTGCCGATAAAAAGAATCCATCCAACTCTTTTCACTTGTTACACTCGAATTGTACTGGAACTGAAGATCCTTTATTTTTCCACTGTATAAGAGGAATTTGAAAGATTGTCGAGAACTCCATATATATATACTATTTACCTGATCCTGTCATTTTTGTATAGGGCTGAGTTCACTTCTGCTAAAGCCTATTAAAAGCTCATGATCTGGTACTTGCGGTTTTGAGAAGCTTCATCTGTTATAATTTTTGGAGTACTATTAGTTGTATAAGCTTTGTTTCCATCTGTAGTATTTGAATTGTGGTCCTGTACCTTCAGGTTTTATGACTTGATTTTAGTATATGTATGAACAAAAAATAGATGCATTTCATAAATTAGTCAGTGAGAAAATTAAGTGATTTCTTTTTACAATTCTTTATGAAAATGACCATTTGATTACTTTCCATGTAGAACTCAGTACTACTAGACACAACAACTTGGAGCAATTAGCACTAGCATGCAGGGCCAGTCCTGAAATTTATAGGGCCTTATGTGAAAAGAAAAAATGGACCTTCTTTAAATATTATAAAACTAATTTTACTTTATTTTGATTTTAATATTATATATATATATATATGTATGAGGAAATTTTTCTCATACAAAATGAATATACTCACTTGGTGGGGCCCTCATGGAAGATCCACTCCGTCCATCATGGTTATCATTCCAATGGATATGTATTTAGAAAAAATCAAGTGGTTTGGAGGTCGTTTACTCATGCATCATGTGATCCAATTTGTGGTACGATTTGTAATGCTGTTGAAATTGTTCATTTTTTAACCACATAATGCATGGGTAAACGACATCCGAACTACTTGATTTTTTGTAAATACATATCCATTGGCATGATAAACATATTGGACGGAGTGGATCTTTCATGTTGGCCCCACCAAGTGAGTATAATCATTTTGTATGAGGAAAATTTCCTCATACAAATATGAGGCTCACTTTACTCATATATATATATATATATATATATATATATACATATATATATAGGGAAAGCTTCGGTTGAGCACTACTCTAGTGCTCACCGCGTGAACACTAGGCCTTCGGGCGTTCATATCGAAAATCCGAACCGTTCACATTGATCTACACATCTAAATTAGTCTAAATATGTAAAATCAAATCATTTGAAATTCATTTGCCCATCCATCATGTGACTATAAAAACAATGATTTTCAGCCATACAATTTTGTAACACTTCAATGAT